>CACTHL010000326.1:0-365651 GCA_902712375.1 Dioscorea dumetorum
CAACTGAAAAATTCAAGGAGATCAGTGCTGCGTAAGGAGGTTTGTAATCCTGACTTTGCTAACTGCTTGAGGTTTTTATATGTTATTTAGTTCAATGTTGTCTTGTTTTTCAGAACTTCAACCTTAGTGTTTTGGTTTCTTCATTGCTGAATCACTTCATTGTCAGGTGCTGTCAGATGATAAAAAGGAGGGCATTATATGATCAATTTGGGGAAGCTGGAGTCACGAGTGCAGTGGGGGCTCCGCTGGAGCTTATGCGGTGATAATGCTTATAATTTCATTACTTCATTGTCGCATACATTTGCATTGCATTGTGAGAATGCTAGTCATTAATTTTATAGCTTCTTTGGCAATGTACTTGGTGACTACAACGGGTAGTCAATCTCACATGCCATTTCAGGCTTTAACTCTGTAAATATTTATAGAAAATTCAAAATAAGGAAAAAAACTCTGGTGTGCTATTGGCAACAGTTCTAGAATTTGGCTTTACATTCTTTGGCATAATTTTTCTCTTACATTTTTATTCACTTTTTTCTTCATTTTTCACGCAGACAAATCCCTTTGACCTATTTGAGACTTTCTTTGGGGCAAGTATGGGTAATTTCTCTGGCATGGACCAAGGGACATTTAGAACACACAGGCGCAATGCTGTTATCAAGGGTGAAGATATACGGTCAGTTGCAATTTTCCATTTGCATTTATTCATCCTGTCAACTTAATTTCTTGGGTTGAATCAGACCTATGTTTGGTTTGTAGCACTGCAAGACCTTTTGTTACTTGTTAATTCTCATTTATTCTTGACAACATTGGTTGAGGTTGTTGAAAATGATTTAGTTAAGCTTCTTGTATACCTTGTTAACTTATGACATGATGATTATTCTGTTTGTTCACTAATGGCACCAATGTGATTCCTCAGATATGACATGATTTTGGGGTTCTCAGAGGCTGTCTTTGGAGCAGAAAAAGAAATTGTGCTTTCTCATTTGGAAACATGTGAGGTCTGTTCTGGTACTGGATCAAAGACAGGAGCTAAAATGAGAATATGCTCAACCTAGGGTGGTCGAGGTCAAGTTATGCGAACTGAGCAAACAGCTGCGGGTCTGTTCTCCCCAGGTATGTAGTTGCTATCTTTGTGGTTTAAACTAAACTCTGTAATTGTTCTCCCAGTTATGTAGCTGCTATCTTTCTGGTCTAAACTAAACTGTATAATTGGTGTTCCTAAATTAGCATGTCTTTGTAGGGTTACTAATTTCTTTGTACAAAGTTAGGTTTGTTGAGAATAAGTTAGCAGTTAGCATGGTTGCAAAAATGCTTTCATTTTTAGATGAAGAGCGACTCACAGAATTAGCATAAAAAATTGGATCATGAACATAAGATTTTACTACATTAAAATTATTTGCAAGATACCATTGCTAATGGCCACTCATGTGACAAGAGTCCCAGTGCCCTAATCTTTCGTCTGCATGGAAACCTTAAGAAAGACAGATTTGGGACAAAAATTCCTTTTTTTTTTTTATGTCTGTTTAATTGTCCATAAAGTACTTAATGTCCTTGTTGGGCTAGCAGATCAAATCTTCTTGAGCTTATAAACTATTTTGCTTGTAGGTTTCCATCTGTCCTACTTGTGGAGGTGAAGGTGAAATAATTTCAGAGTATTGCCGGAAATGTGCTGGGGAAGGGCGTATACGTGCCAAGAAAGATATTAAAGTAAAAATTCCTCCTGGAGTTAGCAAAGGTAGTACTCTTCGTGTTCGAGGTGAAGGTGATGCTGGACCCTAGAGGGTGAGTCGTATGTTATAAATGTGATGTCCTTACGCCATGTTTATTGTTTATTTACTAAATTCCAGTAAAACTAAAATTATGCCACCACCGGGGTTGAAATGGATCCGGAGTTATTATGTCCTTTATCCTGCCTTTGATTTTGTCTATATATATTTTCTCTCTCTTCCATATTCATTTCTCATGTGTTATCTTTTTAAATGAAGGTTATGTTGGACTTTAACCTACTTATGTGAATGTGTCTTATATGTACTTTGAACTTATTACTGATTATGTTTAACAACTGCATGGATAAAGTTTGGTCTATTTTATTTGTTACTCTTCAAAAACTTCATCATAATTTGTATATGTGGCTATCTGCACCTATCAGTTTGTCCTTTTCATTTCTCTAGGGGTCCTCAGGAGATCTATTTGTATGCCTTGATGTTGAAGAGATACCCGACATCCAAAGAGATGGAATCCAACTTGAGTTCAACCATTTCAATTAGCTATCTTGATGCTATCTTGGGGTCTGTTGTTAAGGTGAAATCTGAAATTTCTGTCACTTGATAACAATCTTATATATGAGCTTAATGTTATATTGAAGAAACTGTAGGCATGGATTGTTTGGCATCCATTATTGGCTTCTCCGCTTTGATGCCAATTTCTTCTTATCTGGCCATTGTCCCTGGCCAAGATTTTTTTCTGAAGCTCATTAATTTTATTGCTTTCAAAGGGTTCCTTGCCTCATGCCTAATCATTATGTTTTGTTCTGACCATGTTCGTGACCACACTTCTGAAGAATGCTATATCACAAATACTCTGGACCATTCTAAAATGACTAACATAATATTTAGGATAAATTGCAAGATTTCCCTTAGGTTGTACATCCAAAATACTCTCATGTAGTTTTTTATTTAGTTATGACTGTTTGGTCATTCTATTATTTTCTTGTTTAGTTGTCCAATTTTTTTTACTTCTATGTTGGATTTACCATATTAAATTTTAATTTTAAATAAAAAGACGACATCCTAGTTTTTATTGGATACTAATAGCTGCAGTGGACTGGTGGTGCCTTGGCAATGAAATTTTCATCTGTGTTCTCTTCCTTGTGTGCTTTGATTTCTCGGCCAAGTGTATATATACTAATAGCTGAGAACCTCTTGTTCTCTTGATTAAGTTGAGTGCCATTGCTTCATCGGGAAAATTTTCTTTTACTTGCTTTCTAGGAAATGGAAATATTTTGAGTTTCTGAGTGTATGATGACTTATTCTGCACAGAAGATGGATGTTTTTGTTCTTTATTGGTGCCCTCTTTGTTTGCTATTTGGTGCTTTCAGCTTGCAGGACTTTTTTTGGACCAAGTGCTTTGCTTTTCTGTTATTGTTGGCATTTGTTTTACTCAATCTATTCAAGTTGCTTCCTTATTTTCTTTAGCTCTTGTTGTTCTTGTCATTGTATTTAGTCTGTTGAAATGAACTTTGTAATTAGTTTGATGGTGTTTGGATCATTTTCCTTACTGCTTTATTTAGGCTAATTCATTTCAAACAATTAACATCCTTTTTATTTATTTATTAGATCTATTCATCCTATTTCTTTTGCTCTATTTGTTGAAATTTTATTGACTTTCTTATTCCAAAAGCTTGCATCAAACAGGTGAAAACAGTTGATGGGATTGCTGAACTTCAAATTCCTTAAGGTACTCAACCAGGTGATGTGCTTGTTCTCCGTTTAACGAGGTGTCCCAAATTGAACAAACCTTCTATACGTGGTGATCATTTGTTTACTATCAAGGTCACTATTCCAAATCGTATCAGGTATATCATGTTATAATATTCCCTTTGCTTGTGTCTCTAAGGGTTAACCTTATGATTTTCCTTTTATTTTTCATTTGAATAATTTTTCTCTCTTGATTATATCTTAAGGAACTTGCTTTTGAAGATGTGTTAGGATTGAGGGAAAATTGAGGAATAATAAAAGGAAAAAAAAGGCTTTTGTTGCATGCAAAAATAAGATGAATGCATAAATAATTAATGTACTTCGATCATCTTTAGTTTGGTTGTATGGACAGAATAGGTTTGATGAGTAAATGAGAAGGATCATATTGGTGCAACTTATTTTGTTTCTGTTTAATCATTCATTTTCCTTTATTTTCTTTTCGCTTTCCTTGTCTATATGCATACATCCTTAATTGCAGTACACCTGTATCAATGAATCTTATATTGTTTATAACCAGAAAATAAAGAGGTTTAGTTTCATGCCATAGAATGGGTGTCATCAAATCGCCTCAATGTGCAAGGATCAAGCTTTGGTACCATTCATAACAACCTGACCATTTGGCTCATCCCATGTTAGGCCTTCCTGTTTTGTCCTATGAAAGCACTTCTCATGGTCTGGTTGAAATTATATATATATAAACAAAAAACTTTCTTCTCTATTTGAAGTGGGGTTGTTCATCCGTTGTATCCTCCCAGACCTAATCAAATGGAAGGTGAGTCATTAATTAGAGTTTTTATGTCAAACATCATAGTGAAAATTAATTTCTATAAAAGATTATATTAAATGATTTTTTATTTAAAATAAGGTTAAAATCTATGTTTGGTCCGCAGTGATTAGGTTCGGGTGCTCCTTTGTCCCTTATTTCAATTTATTTGGAGTCTTTAGTTTTAGTTAAGATGGGAAATGTTGGTCCTTGATCGGATGCCGTTAGGTTTCCGTTAGATGGCCCTATGACTTGGCATTTTTATTATTTCACCAATCGCCCAACAAAACCACCAACTTGGGTGATCCTGTGTTTTATAGGTGCCTACATGATTATGTTAACGGATTCAGATCCGCTAACAACCCAAACCCAGAAAATAAACCATTTGCTTATCGTTAAGTTGGTTGTTAAGTTGGTGAAATAATAAAAAATGCTATGTCATAGGGACATCCGACGGAAAACCTAACGGCATCCGATTGAGGGACCAACATTTCCCATTCTGAAAACTAAAGGGACTCCCGTCAAATTGAAATAGAGGGACTAAAAGGGCACCCGAACCTAACTACAGGGACCAAACATAGATTTAAACCTTAAAATAACTGTCTTGATATATGTTCATGTTATAGAAATCTATCTATATAAAATATATTATGTTTAAAATGTAAACCAACTGGGAGGTCAAAATATGAATAAATTTGACGGTCCCACAATTTTCCCATCCTTATTTATCTTCAGCTTAAGGGTTCTAGAGTAGACTTAACATTTTACGATTGCTTCCCTTTGAGAAATTGTATCCATAATCCCTTTCTATGCACTCCTTGGAAATACTATAGATTCTTTGATGGTTGGTTGACATTCTATGGCATATTAGCCTATTCAGTTATTATGTTTTTAAAAAACATTATGCTTTTCCTTTCCTAACTTTTAGCACCTGTACCATGAATCGCTCCTGCATCTTGCCTGCAGTGGTAGAGAACGGGAGTTGCTCGAAGAACTGGCATCTTTGAGTGGCACATCTATCAGTCAAACAAGTAATCGCCGTGTTGTCAAGCCTCCAGGTGAGTATATGCTATTTGAGCTCTGAATGATATGATCTGGATTTTATACAGACAACATTCTCATAGATTTGATTCCTTAAAACACACAATAGCCAAATATGGTTTAATTATGGATTTGCATATTCAATTTAATTCTATAACAAGATTTCACATCAAATGTTGAAAACTATCTTTTCTTATGCAGTTGAAAAGACCGAAAGTTCTAAAGGCATGGAATCAAAAGATTCACAGCAATCTACTAAACAGAATGACCTTTTACAGAAGCTAAAAGACTTCGCTGGGTAATTTCTCATTATATTTCTTTGTTGAAAAGATGAACATTTATCTACATACACTTCAACCTTCCTTCTCTTGAACATAAATTTTCAGAGCATTTCTTCATTTATGGGTATTGAACTCAAAGTAAATGGTCAATTAATTAAAAGTTGCAACAGCATGGCCTAAATTTTAAAGAAGACTGGATGTGAAAGTTTTTGTAGGGTTCTGCTTAAAAAAAAACGACAACAGGATCGTTGCCCAGTGAGGCTCCTTATCAAGTTTAAGTGGAATTATGAATATTTCCCTGCTGCTTTAGGTTAACTGCTGTTACGCACTGGGTTGTCTCCATTGGGCATGATGGATGTGCAAGCCCTGAAATGATTTGCATGCCATTGCAAGAAACGTTTAATGAATTTGATTATTTCATATTGAGATAGGAAAACAAAATGACAGTATGGATTGAAAAGGAAGATGAGTTTTTTCATGAGCAAAGATTAAATTAAGATGATGGCCAAGAGTTAGTTATTTGATTTGAGTTCAGAGACAAGTGACAATGGCCATAACCTCTCAACAACAGTTGGTGGCTCTATTCGGGAATTATTTTATAGCCATGGATCTCAGATAAATTTGGCTTAGATTCTTTTTATCTCTGTGCTCTTTGCCATGCATATCTCACGTCTCTATTTCTGTAAATATTTTTCTATTGTTATTGTTGTTAAGCTAAACTGTATTATTTCTCTTATATCATTTGCAGATCAGTTGCTAATGGAGCACTAAACTGGCTAAAGGACAATCTTTAGGCTTCACTTAAGGCCTTACCGGGAGATTCTACTGCATTTTTTTTCCATGATACATGAGGGGCACAATTTACCAGTTAGCGATTGTTTTTCGATACCTTCCTCCGATCTTCTCTTATAATGTTGGCCGGAACTATATATAAGCATCACATTCTTCTTGCTCATTGTTGCTTATTCAAAATTTATACAATGGGTCAGCTCCTGTAAGTTCTTTAACATTTCCTTTTCATTGTAAAGTCTCTCTTTTGATGATAAAATTTCATTGCAAATCCATGTAATAATTCTTTTTTCCTTAGTGATCTCCAAGGGGTAATACAATATTGTCCTTTTGGCATATTTCTGGCTGTTGATTGGTTGATGCATATTTAGAGGGCCGTTCTCTTGCAGCCTAACTAAATCCATGGAAGTTGTCTTAAACTATATTTGAAATTTGCATGCATTTAAAAATATTTACTAGAAAGACTTCTGGCCCTTCTGGTTATCACCGCTACAACAGGTTTGTTAGTGTCTCATTCTCTTCCCTATCTACAATTCTGTTAAGACAGAAAAAACCTCTGGTTTTAATCAGGATCAGTAAGTGATAACATACTGAGTTGTTGAGGAAAAAAACCTCTGATTTTCTCTTAAATTTTAATAATTCATATTTCAAAAAAATTTATTTTTCATTCATTATATTTTTAATTTAATTAAATTTATATGAGATTATTTATGTATTTTCTTTTTTAGCTGGCTGATTTCTCAGCTATATTGAACTTGCAGAATATAATAGTAGGGGTATATTTGATGTCATTTATATGGTGAGGTTTTACTTTTATTATTTTTTGGATCATGTGACATATCCTGTCCCATAGTAAAAGTTGATGTGACAAATTAAAGTGGCTTTGCCATGTTGATTGTTAAGCATATTTTTAATAGAAAATTTTCAAAACAATCATCACGTGTTCACTTTGATCCTGAAAAATTACAATGTTAAAGAATAAGTCCAACCTAAACGCTGAATAAACGATCATGGCATCCCTAGAGTTGGTATTTCACAAAAGTTCAGAATTTAATCTTGCCACTTATCCACGTTTCTATATATATATCCAGGATTATGATGAGCATAATTTTTTTTGAAAAAAATGAATAAACAGCAATTTAGTGCAAAAACAAAACAGCCAAACAAAAGCAAAACAAACACACACAATATGATGAACATAAGTCATATTTAACATTTTATGAATATATTCACAAAAATGAATATTAAAAACAAAAAAAAAACATATTTAAATTCTTATAAAAGGAAAGGTGACTAGTTCACCCAAGGGCTGTGAGCAAGTTTCATGTCCATAATACCGTCCCAAAAAATACCATGTTCTATAGGAACATGATGAAAAGATAATTAACAAACTAAATAAACCATAAAAAATTTTAACAAAAGAAAAGTAAAAAACACTTTTAAAATTTAGAAGCAGATATACATTACACACATTGGTGTTACATAGGATTCTCACTTTTGCTCTCAGACAAGCTTTCCTTAATCAAAATAAGAACACTTATAACAACTGGTGCTGAAATCATCGCCAAAGCTTGCAGTATATTGGGTTGAGTTACCATAGGGAAAAGTATGCTGCCATATTTAATGGCCACAGCAAGAACAGTACATCCAGCTCCCAATTTCAACAAGTAACTCATATCATCCTGTTTTTAAACCATAACAAAAAATAGAAAAAAATAAAAATAAAACACTTGATAAAGGAAAATAATAGCTAAAGTAGAAGAAGAAGAAGAAAGAAGGACTGGAAATTAGTTCGTCTTAAATCTATCACTCTGTCATCACAACAGATGAATTTTCCACCAAATTTTTGCTAAATGTTTTGCCAATCAAACTTAGTTTTGAAACACAATCACAGTCCAAGCATTTCATTTATTCCAGTGTTCTGCTCTTATCCATGGAATAATTATTCAAGATTAAGACCCACTATTATTAATGATAGGCCTTAATCAGGGAATAAGAATTATAACCCACTCCTCCCTCCCCCATTTTTTTACAAGGTTTGGAAAAAGAACAAGAATGAACTAAAATTAAGAAAACCTTCTTCCTTCTGGCATTTGAAGCTTAATCCATTAATAAGGTAATCAATGTCAAAAATCAATTTTATATTAGAGTCATGTTAAGCTTCAGAGCAACTCCCCTTCCCTGAACTAGAAATACATTGAATTCTTTAATTCAAGTGCAACACTCTAAAACAGCTATTTTTCTTTTCTTTTCTTTTTTTTTTTTTTTTACTTATGGAGTTAATTTTGCAGAAAATAAAAGCACATGAGTAAGTGTGAAGGAGCAGGGAAGTATGTGAACTGTATTTTCACTGAAGTTAAAAACTTATTAAGTGTGAAATCTTTAATCATAAATAAACTATTTTTTGAAGCTTGGTTAGGCGCTCGATCTCGGAATATACGAAGTTTGATTCTTCCTTAAAACCATAAAACCCTACCACCAATCTAAAGTTTTAATTTCGATGCTCAGATGAAAAGATAAACAGAAATCCCTAAAACACTATTCAAATCATTAATTTCACACTAAAATCCCTAAAAAAAATGCAACTTTGACAAACTCTATGTTCAATCCCATCTACAGGTCAAAAGATTCAAGGCAGTTGAATAAACAAGCTATTAAAAGAGGTGGTAAAGTGAAGAACCTGATTAAAGACGGCATTATCTTCTTGTTGATTTCCCGATCGCCGAGAAACGCACAACCTCGTCCTTGATTTCACCCCGTTCCATGAAGAACACCGACAGATTCCACTATTCCGGTTGGTGACCAAGCTGAATAGCTTCTGATTAGTGCATTGAGGACCGGAGAGAGAGCAAGGGTTGATCCAAACCGCCGCCATTTACTTTGAGGATATGGAGCGCTTGGTGGGGGAGTTTCGGTGGTTTTAATTCAATTGAATATATTTATCTAATTTATTTATATATATATATATATATATATATATATATGAGCATTCATCTAAGTTGCACGTCCCTAAAATTCAAATCTAGGGACGCCTCACAGCAGTCGTTAGATCACCATTTAACTGCTGGTTGATTTCTGTATAACCATAAAAAAAAAAGTTGAATCCGAAGGTCATTTGAGAAGATAGCCATAGGTTGCTTCAATCAAGAGGCTGTTTGAGAAGATAGGCTGCAAAGCTCATTAGGTCTCTCCATCGTGGTGGTTATTTTTTCCTCTATATTGGAGCACCTCTCAAGATTGAAGCAACCTGTCTTCTCAAACGACCTTCGGATTCAACTTTTTCTTTATGGTTATACAGAAGCCAACCAGCCGTTAGATGGTGATCTAATGGCTGTTGTGGGGCCTCCCTGTATTTGAATTCTAGGAACGTGCATAGGGGATGAATGCTATATATATATCACACATAAGATATACAAATAAGCGATAATCACTAGGCTATAGAGTGATTATTAGTAAAGCAGTGCCGAGCGAGGTGCGGGATCTAGTCCAGGTGAATCTTTCAGTGAAAGTGGTGTATTTTTTCTCTCTATAGTTATATAATAGGGATTTTCAAATCAGCTATGGTATATCTAAGAATATCGATAAGCCACCGTAATTGATGTATCTGTCTGCCTATTCGTATCTTGATAACATTTTTCGCTTTCATAAAAAACAAATAAACAACAATCTCCTATCAAGTCTATATATATCCAAAACCTTTACAAAGTGAGAGTATAAATGTATTGAGATATTAATTTCACACCTATAGATGTCATTTTTTTCTTAAATGAAAGAGTTTGTCGACTATTTGCAAAATAATAACAATAATAATAATAATAATAATTTAATTAAATAGGTAATGTTCTTAATTAATATTATAATTCCCAAAATTTAGAGAAAGTAATAATTCTCAGTTCCTAGTGTAGGTATGTATTTACAACCCAAAACTTTGCGGTGCTGGTGAGGATGCACATACTAAATAAAAGTAAAAGTAAATTAATCACATATTAAATAAAAATGATATTAATAAAAATACATTAATTACAGTAGAGGTGCAAGATGGGCCGGCCCGGCCCGGCTTGCAACCGTGTCAGGCCGGCACGGCCCACCCTTCAGGGGGGTCGGGCCAGGCCGGCCCACATTTTTATTTTAAAATATAAATTATCTAAATTTTTTAAAAATATTATAAAATTTGTGAAAAATACTTTAAAAATACTAAAAATTAAGAAAATGTTTTTTAAAAAAATCTAATTATATTAAATTTACATGAATACAATTATACAATGAAAGATAATTTTTTCAAATTTAACATAATATTAGAAAATATAATTACATAGAAAAAATAAAGACTAGAACAAGAATGACTTGAAGAGATTGAGAACTAAGAGAGCTTGGAGTCTTCAATGCTTGAGAGATTAGAACAAGAATGAGTAATTTGGTGTGGAGAAATATGTAAATGTTTGTGCGTATTTATAGGTTTTTTTTATTTTTCTAATTCCCAAAATAACCTTAAAAACTAGTCATTTTATAGTTGTTAAATGGGCTACAAATGTCATTTTCTAATATTTAAATAAATTTTGGAAAAAACAAAAAAAAATGCTCAGCGGGCTGGCCCTGCCCGCAACGGCTACTTGTCGGCCGTGCCGGCTGGCCAGCGTGCTCGGCCAGACAGGCCCATGGTGGGCCGCGGGGCACCATGGTGTGGCCTGACACAGCCCAAGGATGTGGGCCGTCCAGTGTCCATCGTCACGGCCGGGACTCCGCTCATCGTCGTCGCCCGGTTAGAGTCCCGCGATCACCCGGCGCCCGCCCGGCTAGAGTCCAGCGAAGTCGGCCAACCGGATTCATGCCATCGCCCCCGCAACCGCCGAACTCCGGCCACCGCCACCGGTCGACCCGTGGGTGGTATTGTATTCTCGCTTAAATTTAAATTTGACTTTTTTTTCTAGTACGTTAAACAAGGATGATAACAATTAAAATAGTATAGCGTATATAATTATAAGCAGTTTAAAATAAATTTGTGAAATCCCAACTAATTAAACCCTTGTAATTAAAAAAATAACTTTTTTATCATGCCAAAATTGTAGGGATTTTAATCTAATTGTTGTTTAAAATTTTTTATTTATGGAAAATTTTATTTGGATCGTTATATGGTTAAATGGTAATGGTTGAGAAATTTGAGTTAATTTAAATTCGTAAGTAAAATGTATTTTAAATAAATAAAATCTATTGTCTTAAATAAATAAAATAGATTTTAGAAGAAATATTAAAGAAAATTATAAAATATAAAAAATAATGAAAAGTAATAATCACATCACTTACTTTACATGGTGATTTTAACCTACAACTTACATCAAACCAAACATTTGAAAAGTAAATCCGATATTTTCATTTAAAGACAACCAAACAAGCATGGTGTAAATTAAAATACAGTAATTTTATTTACACTGTAATTTGAAAAACAGGCAACCAAACAACCTCTAAGGCTGTGTTTGATTGCCCAAATTTTCCATGAAAAATTTTGTTTGCTCAAATTTTTCATGAAAAAATTTTCCAGCCTCAACCCTAGGAAAACTTTTCCAGAGAAAATAGAAGGGGTTATATGAAAATACAAGCAATCAAACAACAAAATCAGAATTTTTCATAGAAATTTTTTGATTTTCTAGCTAGAAAATAATGTCAATCAAACGTTTATTTGTTCGTTTTCCATAGAATTTTTTTTTTCCACCCATTTTTCATGTTTCCAATCAAACACAACCTAAGAGTATTTCTCAGCATTGAAAATAGAGGTTGTTTTTGCTAAATTTGCAATAATTATTAGTTGAAAATAATCTATATACTTTTATAGTGCTATTACTAGATAAACAAATAAAAAAAGATTGATCCGAAAGGTTTGAAATTTTTATAGATTAAAAAATATAAAAATTTTCTATACAATATTTTATTTTATAATAATATATGCATATTTCATGCCTCCTCCAATGTTCCATGACAAAGCCATGGGCGGGGGACCACAAACAAAGCCCACCAATCCATTCTCTTCTTTTATTTACTCACAATAAATAAAGCCATGGTGTCATCACATGCCACCATGTGCCTTTTTGGCATGGCACATCACCCCCTCCTTTCTACTTTCTCACCCCTTTCATCACCACCATTGCTGCCCCCATTTCCCACACTTTCATCCTTCTTCTCTTTTCAAGCCCATGGACTTTAATCAATTAGCATATATATATATATATATAGTACATTCAGCATGAATGGCATGATTAATTTGTGAGCTCGTTTTCATTTTTGTTGCAACTCATCTCTTTATATGTGTTAATTACGTTATGATTAATTGTTTATATATACCTTTAAGTATACATATGTGTAAATATATATATATTTAGATATAAGAAATTAAAGTGGTACGATAATATATATAAGTTATTGTACGTGGTACTAGAAAGGTCCATGGCCTAGCTATAATAGGTAAGGAGTATAAGTGGGGGGGAGGAGAGGTATGGAATGCTGTTTCTCTTTGGTTTTTTCTCCTTCTCAAGTCCATGGCATGCCTTTCCACAGCTTTCTTGAACTTCTCTTTGAGCTCACTCTACCATCTATGCATTATGAAGTAGAGAGGAGGTGATCTTAATCAAAACTAAGAAGAAGAAGAAGAAGAAGAAGAAGGTCAAGAAAGCTGTGGGAAGTGATGCCAATTCAGGACTTCTAGCTATCATTCATCATCACCATCATCACAAGTGCTGACATTTTTTCATGGTGAAGTATATATATATATATATATAATTCTTGTTCTTCAAAACCTTTGCTATGTCTTTGACTTGTCATCTTCTTCTTTTAAACTTTCCTTGCAAATTAACAAGCAGTTGTTGAAGCAGTATATATATATATATATATATATATATAAAACAAATGAAGACAAGGTAGCTAGCTAGCACTAGATGCAACTATATATATATATATATATATATATATATATATATATAAATGATGGATCAAAGACTGAGTAAGTTTAGAGGAACGATAGCAGTGAGAATAAGAGAGAAAAAAAAATTGGTATTTGACACTTCAATCAGTAACGTCCCTATTGTAGATATAGTGGTGCTCTTTTCTTAACATTAACAATTTTGATTGTTATTTTCTAAATTTTGTTTAGAAATATATCTAGGGTGTTAGTGATTAGTGTATTAATTTACACCAGAGTAAGAAAGTGTATGTTAATTTTGACAGAAATGGCAATCAATCAATAGATTGAATTATTTAGGTAAAAATTCTAGTAAATAAAAGAACAGTTTTATTATTTTTATACTTTTATAATTTGACTGTGTTATTGAATCTTTTCTCAAAATTAGTATGTTATGAAATAAGTCAAGCCGAAGGAGAACCCTAATTTTACTATACTTAGTTCGTTTTTAATAAATAAAGTAAACAAACCATTCACCTCGATCAGCCATTATAAAAAAAATAAGTTGATTTTTTAACTTCTCACTTAGTAAGGAAGAAAAATACCATCTTTCCATTGCGAAGATGATGCTTACCTTGTATTTAGTGTTTATTTTAATTCTCTCCACTTTCAAAGTTTTTTTTTTTTTTTTTTGTTACTTTTTTTGACAATGTGATAACTAAGTCATCCCAAACACATATACATATAATAGAGTTGAACTCTTGACTTCCCATAAGACAGTCGAATACTTTAATTATTTTGTATTTTTGCTGTCATGTGATTATTTTATGTCCAACGAAGAGGCAGGAACACAGTAAATTTTCCTAACAATGCAGTAAAAAAAGCAAAAGAGAAGCTAGCACAGGATTCATTTTCAGTATGGCT
The DNA here is from genome assembly GCA_902712375.1 of Dioscorea dumetorum. NCBI lineage: Eukaryota > Viridiplantae > Streptophyta > Magnoliopsida > Dioscoreales > Dioscoreaceae > Dioscorea > Dioscorea dumetorum. The sequence continues at coordinate 14,161 of CACTHL010000326.1, forward strand.
GATATGATCATCCCATATCACATCTGATCCGGTATACTTTTTATTGTTTTACATGAAAAGAAGGTGCAGCTTTGTCATCAAACATTGTCTGTCTGCCAACTTTTTTCCCCTCCCTTGATGAAATTAATAGTGTTTTGGCAGGCAATATTATTTGTTTCTGGTGGCTCTCATGCATTGCATACATGGTCCATCATCCAGGCCTGCATGCTTATAGCTCTCTGTGTTATAGGTGCAAATTCCAATGGTCAATGAGTCACCTCCTTACTTGTCTTTCAATGCTTAAAGCTTCTTCTTCTCCTTTTTAGTTTTTTATTGTCATTGTCTTCTTATTTATTTATGGAGATACATCGCCTGTCTCTAACTGGTTGAGAAAAAGGATTCATTTAATTATCAGTACTATGTACTTATGTATGTTGTCTCTCTGACTCAATTCAGTATTTCAGTGTGCGTTGTGTATTGAATTATTTGAAAGGATGTCTCTGTTTTTATGTTTTTCAGTTTCAGAAGAAGCTAGCATTTATGAGAAGCATTATAATAATGCAGCTTGTTTTATCTCAGTGTTGCTGTAAATCTTCTAAATCATATCTGAAAACATTGACTACCAATTGCATGTTTTATGGGTCTTTTGATGAATATGAAAGCTTATTGGAGCTTAGGTATAGCGTACGTGGTGAATGATCATCCCTTTTGCTAGGATGGATTGTAATATTGTTAGTCTCCTTTTATTTTGAAACAAAGCCCCCAGTTGCTAAGTCCAGAGGGACATGCACAAGCATTTATCACACAGTACACATGGAGCACAATTCGTGTTTACGGCTCACGACCACGCATCATTTTTCACTTGTAAATTATGAAGCGACATCATGAAAAATTCAAGCACCAATTGATCAATATTATTCACGCTTCTTATAGTTAAATTTATGCATATTATATTCTTTATATATGGACATGATCATAAGTCGAGCTGTCATTGCTCTTGAATATGTGGCTTGTTTGTAATTTTAAAAATAAATAAATAAATACTTTGAAAAAAAAAATCAAGAACATAGTAAACACTGTGCACTATTTAAAATTAAGTTATATATATTATTATAAATATTACTAATAATCTATTTTATTTATAAATTTCCATAAATATTATAGTTTAGTCGTAAAGATAAAATATTATTAGGTAACCAGATATATAGAAAAGAAGATATATATATCAAACCCTATTGCTTCTATTTTAGTTTTTTTTTTCTTCATTTTTTTTCTATATCTTGTTTATAAAAATAATAGTGTTATTTATAGTGATTCACTGGATGAATAGATAATTATAATTAATTTAATTTAATAGTTTAAAATATGTAGATATGTTGAATGGTAACTCACGACTGCTATATTAGAATGTGGTGCTTATTAGAGTGCTTGTATTGCTACAATAACGTTGGTGGCTCGCTATAATGGCTGATGTCATTATAATAATGTTGATTAGTAATTATACAATGACATCTCTTGTTATAATAATAATAATGAGGGCTATAGTTGGCATCCATTATTTTTTTGGAAAATAAATATCGCAACTATGTAGTACGTATGATAACAAATATGAAAAATATCATATTGAGACCTCAATTAAAATAAAGAAAGATTGAATGTATTTTATTAAAAACATAAGCAAAAAAAGAAAAGAAAAAAAAAAGATGTATATTAAAAAAATAATTATAAAATATTACATATAACTTTATTGAATAACTTTATTTTTTTAATTATCTCAGTTTCAAATCAATTTTAATTAATTAACAATAAACTTCAAGTTCAATTAGAGAAAAATGTTGTAAATTGCCAAGCCTATATATTACCACAAATTAATAATATATATAAAATGTAGAAATTCGGTATACAATACATAAACTTTCGAAATTGAATATAAAAAATATTATAACTTTGTTATTTTATATTTTGGAGTGCAAATAATAAACATAGATTACGTTGATTATTTTGTCCCATGGGCCAACTTAGTTAATGGGCCTCAAGGACATGTTTTTTGTGTGGACAAAAGCTAATTGTGCTAGAAGGTGCCTTTACTTTAAGATGCACATAAGTAAAAAAATACATATCTTAATTTCTTTAATGAAAAATCGAATCCTCACTATTTCAAAGGGAGTCATGCTAACCAATTAAATCAACTAGCTTTGGCACAAATATATATTTTAACTATCTGAATTATTGTAGTTGTTTTATAATTTAAAATTATTTCATTATTGTTAGTATATAAATTTTGTTAAGAAATCAAGAAACTAAAAAGAAATTAAAACACCAAAAGAAAAAATATTTAATTAATTTAAGTTAAAATTTGAATTAAAATAAATTTGTTCTAAAAAATTTAAAAATAAAATTCAAATACAGAACATAAAACCAACTTAACGAATAACGATATAACTGATTGCAACCTCAGTCAATCGATGAATAATAAGATTTTGAAAAAAAGAAAAAAACCGAACCCAAACGAAAACCCAGACTCAGACCCAGACCGAGATCGAAACCCAAACCCAACGCACCGCCACAAGAAAGACAGACATAAGCCCAAACACACCGCCACTTAACACAATATAACGCTGCGAATGCTCGCGGGCCTATCGTTTCCTCACTCCCTCTCGAACTCTCCTAACGGATCGAAAATCCCAAACCCTAGAAACCCTTGCTCGCTCGATCCCCACGGCGTAGCTCCCGATAGCGCCACTGAGAGCGGGGAAGAGAAGGAGCGATGTGGAACAACGGGGCGCCGTCGGCGTCGGCTCCCCCGCCGCCTCCTCCTCCGCCGCTTGCTCCTCCGGGAACGACGGTTGGGGGATCGGGGATGCCTCCGCCTCCGCCACCACCGGCGGTGCAGCCGTCGTATAGCATCCCGCCTTCGCCAGCGGAGTTGGAGGCCATGCTGGTGGAGAAGGCACGGAAGTGGCACCAACTCAATTCGAAGAGGTACGGGGATAAGAGGAAGTTCGGCTTCGTGGAGACTCAGAAGGAGGACATGCCTCCGGAACATGTGCGAAAGATTATCAGGTACTTTTACATCTCTCTCCCTCATTTAGATCGTTGATGGTTAGGGTTTGTGGTGCTGTGAATGATTGTGTGTGGATTTCTTCTTTGTGATGAAACATCAAGCGTAATGGATCAGGCTTAGAAAATTTATTTGTTTTGGTGATTTTCTCAGTTTTGTGCAGTATAATTGTTTGAAAAGAAAATTAACTCTTTCGCTTTACACCTTAATGGTTAAAGGGAAATCTGATTCCAAAATAAATTGCTATATGCTATATTGGCAGCACTTACAATTTCCCTGAATTTTTATGTTTTGCAAGACCTTGAGGTATATATACGTGCTAGCGAATTATGGTAATTCATGAAAAATTTTGTTAGCGGTGCATTTACATCCATTAGCAGCCAACTACAGCTACCTGACGTCACTGGTTTGTTTTCCATTTTGGTGTGCTTTTTCTTTTGTGGCTGTCCTGCATATTTCAAAGAATTTTAATTGTTTTTGCCCACAGAGAATCAAAATGCAACAAAATTCAGTTATGGTATGGGACTTGATTATTTAGTTACATTTTGAAGTGACCAGTACTTCATAATCTGTGTTTTTGGCCTCTTCCTTCTCAGAGATCATGGAGACATGTCATCAAAGAAATACCGCCATGATAAACGTGTTTATCTTGGTGCTCTAAAGTTTATTCCCCATGCAGTTTACAAGCTTCTTGAGAATATGCCTATGCCTTGGGAGCAAGTATGATTCTTTGAGTTCTTTTTTTTTTTTAATTTTCTTGGATATTCATTTACTGGTGAATTAGCTTACTTGGATATCTCATGAATCTGTTTGTTCCTGTAGGTCCGCCATGTAAAAATTTTGTACCACATTACTGGTGCGATCACATTTGTGAATGAGATTCCATGGGTGGTTGAACCCATATATCTAGCACAGGTGAGTTCTTGTATTTCTTGTTCTTGAATGGTACAGTGAGGTGGTTCTTGTTTCCAGGACTGAGAGTGATAGGTTTGTTGCTTCACTTGCAAGCATAAAGCTTATTCCCACATATTGTATCTTAGGACCATCATTAGTTTATACAATGCCAGCAACCTGCAGGGTATATGGTTGATAATCAATGTTCTCATAGTAGATAAATCTTCTACGACTTGCTAAACCACAATTTATTGAAATAGAATTTTATTTAGGTATTATGTTGTTATTGTTTTCCTTATGATCTTATGGCTATTGCTCCATTTTATTCTACTCCTGCAGTGGGGCACAATGTGGATTATGATGCGAAGAGAGAAAAGAGATCGGCGACATTTTAAAAGAATGCGATTTCCTCCATTTGATGATGAAGAGCCTCCACTGGACTATGCAGACAATTTATTAGATGTTGATCCCTTAGAGGCTATTCAACTAGAACTGGATGAAGAAGAAGATTCTGCTGTATATACATGGTTTTATGACCACAAGCCTCTTGTGAAGACAAAGCTTATAAATGGTCCTAGCTATAGAAAGTGGCACCTCTCTCTTCCAATAATGGCAACTCTTCACCGACTTGCCGGGCAGCTGCTTTCAGACTTGATTGACCACAACTATTTCTACTTGTTTGACATGGAGTCATTCTTCACAGCTAAAGCATTAAACATGTGCATACCTGGTGAGTCCTGTTTTGCTTGTAGTTATCTTACCTGTGCAACTGTCTTGTTTTGCTACAAATGAATGTTCAAAAACTGGTTCTTTTGATTGTTGAAGTAGTATCGCATTGCTTTGAGGCAGTAATGCTGTTACATTTTCTTCTCGTCAAGCAAATGGATTACAGATAGCGTCATAGTGCGTAGGGTATTCTTGGTTTCATTGCTAAAGCATTATAATAAGATACCTACTTGGTTTTCCTGGCTGCTATTGTTGCCTATGAAACGTTTGTTTACTTCCTTTTCACCTTTTGGATCGGACTCATTCTCACTTCCTATAACTGCAGGAGGTCCAAAGTTTGAGCCTCTCTACCGTGATATGGAGAAAGGAGATGAAGATTGGAATGAATTCAATGACATCAATAAACTCATTATTCGTCAGCCTCTCAGGACAGAGTATAGAATTGCCTTCCCTCATCTCTACAATAATCGGCCTAGGAAAGTAAAGCTTGGTGTATATCACACCCCTATGATAATGTACATCAAAACTGAAGATCCTGATTTACCAGCATTCTACTATGACCCCTTGATAAACCCCATCACTTCCATCAATAAAGCTGATCGACGAGAGAGTAGAAATGTTGAAGATGAAGATGAGGAAGATTTTTACCTTCCAGAGGGAGTAGAACCATTGCTGCAAAGTACCCAACTTTACACTGATACCACTGCTGCTGGTATATCATTGTTGTTTGCACCACGGCCTTTCAATATGAGATCTGGTAGGATGCGACGGGCTGAGGATATTCCTCTCGTATCAGAGTGGTACAAAGAGCACTGGTATGTTATGATTTTTTAAAGTCTTCCATACTATTCTGTCTTTCTAGTGGCATTTCTATGTGAGCGTTTTCCTGATATCGTTCCTTTCATTTTCTCTACAGCCCACCAGCTTATCCAGTTAAAGTTCGTGTCAGCTATCAGAAACTATTGAAATGTTTTGTGCTAAATGAGCTGCACCACAGACCTCCAAAAGCTCAGAAAAAGAAACATCTGTTTCGATCATTACAAGCTACGAAATTCTTTCAAACCACAGAACTTGACTGGGCAGAAGCTGGTCTTCAAGTTTGTAAACAGGGTTACAACATGCTGAATCTCTTGATTCACAGAAAGAATCTTAACTATCTTCATCTTGATTACAATTTCAATTTAAAACCTGTGAAGACACTTACCACCAAGGAGCGGAAAAAGTCCCGTTTTGGAAATGCGTTTCATCTATGTCGTGAAATCTTGCGTTTGACAAAGCTTGTAGTTGATGCTAACATCCAGTTTCGCTTGGGAAATGTGGACGCATTTCAATTGGCTGATGGTTTGCAGTATACATTCTCACATGTTGGTCAGTTGACTGGTATGTATCGTTACAAGTACAGGTTGATGCGTCAGATTAGAATGTGTAAAGATCTGAAGCACTTGATTTATTACCGGTTTAATACGGGCCCTGTTGGAAAGGGTCCAGGCTGTGGGGTCTGGGCACCAATGTGGAGAGTTTGGTTATTTTTCCTTCGTGGTATTGTACCCTTGCTGGAGAGATGGTTGGGTAATTTGTTAGCACGACAGTTTGAAGGTCGTCATTCTAAAGGAATTGCGAAGACTGTTACCAAACAGCGGGTTGAAAGCCACTTTGATTTGGAACTTCGAGCTGCAGTTATGCATGATGTTCTTGATGCCATGCCAGGTAATCCTATCTGGCATCTGCTTTGATTTTTCTCTCATTATTATCACTGTCATTATTTGCTTTGCTGCCATCCCTAGAATATTGGGCTCCATTTAATTGGGAAGTTTGTACCGGTGCCTGCTATTCTATAGTTCTTTATTTGTGACGTTTGTAGTTAAATCTATGACTTATTTTTGCTGGAAATAATATTTCACCCTGATGAAGTAGCTTTATTAAATTACTAATTAAAGGCTAACATTTCATTCTCGTAAATGTCAGAGGGCATAAAACAAAACAAGGCCAGGACTATATTGCAGCATCTAAGTGAAGCATGGCGATGTTGGAAGGCCAATATCCCTTGGAAGGTTTACTCCTTTTTTTTCTTCAAGGTTATTCCACTCATATAATTTTCTGTTGTTTGGTTCTCATATGCAAGCTAAATTGCAGGTTCCTGGACTGCCTGTACCCATTGAGAACATGATACTTCGATATGTAAAGTCCAAGGCAGATTGGTGGACTAATGTTGCTCACTATAATCGTGAGCGTATTAGAAGAGGTGCAACTGTTGATAAGACAGTTTGTCGAAAGAATCTTGGAAGATTGACCCGTTTGTGGCTAAAAGCTGAGCAGGTAGATGATTTAATTTGTGTTTATTTGGCTAGGAATGATATTGTAAAGGATGACCATTTTACATGATAAAAGGAATGTCTCTCAGTTGATATACTGAATTTTGTTGGAGTAACTTTCTTTGTTTTGTAACTAATGATTTTGCTTTCCTTCCTTTTAAAACCCTTACATCTACATTAATAATTTTGTAGGAGAGGCAACACAACTACTTAAAAGATGGGCCATATGTTACTCCAGAAGAGGCAGTCGCTATTTACACTACAACTGTGCATTGGCTGGAGTCAAGAAAGTTCTCTCCTATACCATTTCCACCATTATCATATAAGCATGATACTAAGCTTCTTATTTTGGCACTGGAGAGGTTGAAGGAGTCTTATAGTGTCGCAGTCAGATTGAATCAATTGCAAAGAGAAGAGCTTGGCCTTATTGAACAAGCTTATGACAATCCACATGAAGCATTATCAAGAATTAAGCGTCACTTGCTAACTCAACGATCTTTTAAAGAAGTAAGTCCTATTAATTTGAAACACTCGAGGTTTTGGACTTTGGTCTTGTAAATTTGATCAAATTTGTTTGATTAATTTTTTTACTAAAATGTAACTTTGTTTTAATGATGAATTTTCTTTTGCAGGTGGGTATTGAATTCATGGATCTGTACAGTTATCTGATTCCGGTATATGAAATTGAACCTCTTGAGAAAATCACAGATGCATATCTTGATCAATATCTGTGGTATGAAGGTGACAAGCGACATCTTTTCCCCAATTGGATCAAGCCTGCAGATTCCGAACCACCTCCCCTGCTTGTGTACAAATGGTGTCAAGGCATAAACAATTTACAAGGTATATGGGACACAAGTGATGGTCAGTGTGTTGTCATGCTTCAAACAAAGTTTGAAAAATTCTTTGAGAAGATTGATTTGACCATGCTAAACAGGTAATTGTTATCCCTTTACCTTGATTCTAGTATGAATTCTTCCATATATGTTGTGCCTAACTAAACAATGTTTGTTGGCAGGCTTCTCCGACTAGTGCTTGATCACAACATTGCTGACTATGTTACTGCTAAAAACAATGTAGTGCTTTCCTACAAAGATATGAGTCACACAAACTCATATGGTCTCATTCGTGGTCTTCAATTTGCTTCCTTTGTGGTTCAGTATTATGGGCTTGTGCTCGACCTCTTGCTTCTTGGTTTAACTCGAGCTAGTGAGATTGCTGGGCCTCCTCAGATGCCAAATGAATTCATAACATATTCAGACACCAAAATCGAAACCCGGCATCCAATCAGGCTTTATTCACGGTACATTGACAAGGTACACATTTTATTCAGGTTCACTCATGAGGAGGCACGTGACCTTATTCAACGCTATCTCACTGAACATCCTGATCCAAACAATGAAAATATGGTTGGATATAATAACAAGAAATGTTGGCCGAGGGATGCACGAATGAGACTAATGAAACACGATGGTAATTCTCTGGCTGAACTGTCTACCCTCCAACTTTTATTGGTCTAGGAAGGGCTTAATTTTTTCCCCCTAATACTGTTGCAGTGAACCTTGGAAGGAGTGTTTTCTGGGATATGAAGAATAGGCTTCCTCGAAGTATTACTACATTGGAATGGGAAAACAGTTTTGTTTCAGTTTACAGCAAGGACAATCCTAACTTGCTTTTCAGCATGTACGGACATCATTCCCTAGTATTTTTCATTTTTTTTTCTGATGGGTATCCATTTATTGTTGATGAATTTGAAGGGTCACTTCCCTTTATCTAGGTTCTTTTACCATTTATCTATGCAACTTACTGTGTTTACTTTTTCATTGGCCTATTTCTGAACTGACCTTTATGCACGCCATCAGTCTATTTTTGGTAGTTAAATCCTGTGTTGGTCAATTTGCTATTTCTCAACATAATACCTGTATCATAAATAGGTGTTCCATAACATCTAGTCTTGTGCAACAGCTGTACATTTCAGATATTTCATCTGATTATCAGATTTTTGTGCATTTGGCCGTGATATTACAGTTCTAGACCACAATTCACTGAATATTGATGTTATGCTTAGTGCTTTTGAAAGCTATTTCATGACTTTAAGTTGCTTTTAGTATGTTAACTAATGTTGGTACTCTCTTGATTGTCTCTGTCCAATTGCTGGAAGGAACTGTTCTCTTGTAATTGGTTGTTTTATTTAAATATAGCACATGCTTTATTGATGGTGGTTGTTTAAGTTGGTTGTTGCACAGTATTGATCAAGTCCTATTTTTGGGTACTCATCTGCCTCCTGTCTCACATGTTTCTTTTTTATAATTGGTTAAAACAATGTTTTAATGTTAAAGAAACTAGTACCTGTTTTCATTGAAGTGATATACATTCCTCATCAGGGTTCAATATTATTATCCACCAACAAGCTAATATTATTTTTATTTGTTGGAAGTTCATTTTTTTTGGCCTGGTCTCTAGTTTTTCTACAACTCCAGTTGGTGTCAAGACGTTTCTTACGTCTTAGAAGTGTGCCTTTTTCGTTTTCTTTTTTTGCTTAACTTGTTTCATCTAGGTACAGCACATGCTTGTTAGTTGTTACTTTTAGGGTATTGTTTGTGTCTTATTTTTGTTAGCATCTGATGCATTAATGTTAATGAAGTAAATGTTCTCTTTTCTAGGTGTGGGTTTGAGGTCAGGATATTGCCAAAAGTAAGAATGACTCAAGAGGCTTTTAGCAACACAAAAGATGGAGTATGGAACTTGCAGAATGAACAGACAAAAGAGAGGACGGCTATTGCCTTTTTACGTGTTGATGATGAACACATGAAAGTGTTTGAGAATCGAGTGAGGCAGATTTTAATGTCATCAGGATCGACAACATTCACTAAGATTGTTAACAAATGGAATACAGCTCTTATTGGTACCATTTCTCTTCTTTTGCTTGTTCATATATTGGACAACAACAATTTAAATCAATGCACATGCTAATAACATTTTTATAATTTTCCCTCATCAGGCCTTATGACATACTTTCGTGAAGCAACAGTGCATACACAGGAACTGTTAGATTTGCTAGTCAAGTGTGAAAACAAGATTCAGACTCGTATTAAGATTGGATTGAATTCAAAGATGCCCAGCAGGTCATATTTGTTCTGCAATAAAATTACATCCAATATATTACAAGTTAGAAATATGTAATATGTTCCATATTTGGTTCTGAAGTTTTTTCTTATTGCAGATTTCCTCCTGTAATTTTTTACACGCCCAAGGAGATTGGTGGCCTTGGCATGTTATCAATGGGTCACATATTGATCCCACAGAGTGATCTTCGGTATAGTCAGCAGACTGATGTTGGGGTTACACATTTCCGAAGTGGTATGAGTCACGAGGAGGATCAGCTCATTCCAAATCTTTATCGCTACATTCAGGTCAGGCTACTAATAATTTTTGGTCATTGCTTGTTTGTTTTCATTTCGATTATCTTCCCTAATTTTGCTTTTCTGTGTTCTTCTTCCAGCCATGGGAGAGTGAATTCATTGATTCACAGCGTGTTTGGGCTGAATATGCATTGAAGAGACAAGAAGCACAGTCTCAAAATAGGCGCTTAACTCTTGAAGATCTTGAGGTTAGTTCCTTCTCATATGATGGTTGATTTGGGTATTATCATATTTAGAAATTGCTTTTCGGGAGTGATAAAATCGCTTTGTATTTTTTGGAGCAATATCTGGTGCCCAGAGTTCCTTCCATGACAAACATTTTGGGTCCTCGCAGATATAACTGTGTCTTTTACTTTGCTTTTCTTTCTTTTCCTTTTTTTTTTTTTAATTTTTTTTGGTTACATGCAGTAATGTTTGTTATCTGGACAATTTGCAGGATTCTTGGGATAGGGGTATACCTCGAATCAACACCCTTTTCCAGAAAGACCGTCATACTTTAGCTTATGACAAGGGATGGAGAGTGCGCACTGACTTTAAGCAGTATCAAGTACTGAAACAGAATCCTTTTTGGTGGACTCATCAGCGGCATGATGGCAAGTTATGGAACTTGAATAATTATAGGACTGATGTCATCCAAGCTCTTGGGGGAGTTGAGGGAATTCTTGAACATACTCTGTTTAAAGGCACATAGTAAGTTGAAACTATAAAATTACTTTTATGTTTCAGTGGATTCTAAATTTCGTATGGAAGCTTTTCTCATTTTTTAAATGGCTTTATACATCTGTGGTTAACATTTTTATGTTTTGGATTAGCCATGTGCTATAGCCAGATATTATATTTCCTCATCAAATTTTTATGTTTTGTATGGCTGATGGTTCATCTTCTTTCAGTTTTCCAACCTGGGAAGGTCTCTTTTGGGAGAAGGCTTCTGGATTTGAAGAATCTATGAAGTACAAGAAGCTAACCAATGCACAGCGATCTGGTCTTAATCAAATTCCTAATCGTAGGTTTACTTTATGGTGGTCTCCTACCATAAATCGAGCAAATGTTTATGTGGGGTTCCAAGTGCAACTAGATCTTACAGGAATCTTCATGCATGGAAAAATCCCAACCTTAAAAATATCCTTGATTCAGATATTTCGTGCTCATCTTTGGCAAAAGGTCCATGAGAGTGTTGTTATGGATCTCTGCCAAGTTCTGGATCAGGAATTGGATGCATTGGAGATTGAGACTGTGCAGAAAGAGACAATTCATCCTAGAAAGAGCTACAAGATGAACAGTTCTTGTGCTGATATTCTTTTGTTTGCAGCACATAGATGGCCAATGTCCAAACCTAGCCTTGTTGCAGAGTCAAAGGATGTTTTTGATCAGAAGGCAAGCAACAAATATTGGATTGATGTGCAACTTCGCTGGGGAGACTATGATTCGCATGATATAGAGCGGTATACGAGGGCCAAATTCATGGACTATACTACTGATAACATGTCGATTTATCCATCTCCAACTGGTATATCGGGTTTTTTGTTTTTTTATTATATTATTCAATGTCAATTAAAATGGTGCTGAACATCTTTTTGTTTCTCATGCAGGGGTGATGATTGGGATTGATCTAGCTTATAACTTGCACTCTGCCTTTGGCAATTGGTTTCCTGGGTCAAAGCCTCTTTTGGCCCAAGCAATGAACAAAATCATGAAGGTAACCTATTATAATCGTCAGTTCTTTGAAGATGTCTATTTTCCATCTCAAAACACATTTTAATCTTATAATATGTTGATCTGTTCATTCAGTCAAACCCAGCTCTATATGTTTTAAGAGAGAGAATAAGGAAGGGTCTACAGCTGTATTCTTCTGAGCCTACAGAACCATATCTTTCATCACAAAACTACGGGGAGATCTTCAGCAATCAAATCATATGGTTTGTTGATGACACAAATGTCTATCGTGTGACAATCCATAAAACATTCGAGGGAAACCTTACTACAAAACCTATCAATGGGGCTATCTTCATATTCAATCCAAGAACTGGGCAACTCTTTCTGAAGGTGGTTCTAATTCTTAATTTTCATTTTTTAAGTTCAACCTTGTTGACACATATGGAGAACTTACTGAAAGCCACTGGTTTCTTGCAGGTCATCCATACAAGTGTGTGGGCAGGGCAAAAGCGTCTCGGTCAGTTAGCTAAGTGGAAGACAGCAGAAGAGGTGGCTGCTCTGGTGCGGTCACTTCCTGTTGAGGAGCAACCGAAGCAGATTATTGTGACTCGTAAAGGGATGTTGGATCCTTTGGAGGTCCATTTGCTTGATTTTCCTAACATCGTCATCAAAGGTAGTGAGCTTCAGTTGCCATTCCAGGCTTGCTTGAAAATTGAGAAGTTCGGTGATTTGATTCTGAAGGCCACAGAACCCCAGATGGTTCTTTTCAATATCTATGATGATTGGTTGAAGAGCATCTCTTCCTATACTGCCTTCTCCCGTCTCATCTTGATATTACGTGCACTTCATGTGAACAATGAAAAGGCAAAGATGTTGCTGAAGCCGGATAAGACCATAATAACAGAACCCCACCATATATGGCCATCTCTCTCAGATGATCAGTGGATGAAGGTGGAGGTTGCTCTAAGAGATCTCATACTTTCTGATTATGCAAAGAAGAATAATGTGAATACTTCTGCACTTACACAATCAGAAATTCGTGATATAATCCTTGGTGCTGAGATAGCTCCACCTTCACAGCAGAGGCAGCAAATTGCTGAAATTGAGAAACAGGTGTAGTTCTTTTGAAACAATTGAAACATTTTAGTCTGTCAGTGCTCAATTCGCATTTGTTCCTCTACTTTTGACAGGCCAAGGAAGCAAGCCAGTTAACAGCAGTTACGACAAGGACGACTAATGTTCATGGTGATGAACTCATTGTCACCACAACCAGTCCATATGAGCAAGCGGCATTTGGGTCAAAGACTGATTGGCGTGTGAGGGCCATCTCAGCTACAAATCTATATCTCCGAGTCAATCATATTTATGTCAACTCTGATGACATCAAGGTATTCAACCAGACTGTTGTCTGTTATTTTGCTGCTAAATTTGAGAGATGCTTATGGTTTCTAACCCCATGATGTTTTCTACTTTGCAGGAGACTGGATACACATATATCATGCCTAAAAACATATTAAAGAAATTTATCTGCATAGCAGATCTTCGAACTCAAATTTCTGGATATTTATATGGTTTAAGCCCTCAAGATAACCCGCAAGTGAAGGAGATCCGCTGCATAGTCATGCCACCACAGTGGGGTACTCATCAGCAGGTCCATCTTCCATCAGCTCTTCCTGAGCACGATTTCTTGAATGACTTAGAACCTTTGGGATGGATGCACACGCAGCCAAATGAGCTTCCTCAGCTGTCGCCGCAGGTAACTTACGGCTCGTTTTTATTTGTTATCAGGATGCTTTCCGCTACAGTGTAAATCCAGTGCCTCTGCTTTACTACTTTAATGTATAAAATCACATGGTGCTTTATGTTGTTAACAGGATCTTACAAGCCACGCACGCATTCTGGAGAACAATAAACAATGGGATGGTGAGAAGTGCATCATCTTGACCTGTAGTTTCACTCCAGGATCCTGCTCGTTAACCGCATACAAGCTTACACCCACTGGCTATGAGTGGGGCCGGGTCAACAAGGACACAGGAAGCAACCCACATGGTTACCTTCCTACCCATTATGAAAAGGTTCAGATGCTCCTTAGTGATCGTTTCCTGGGCTTCTACATGGTAATTATCTCTCCACTGTCTCATATCCTAGCGATCTAATGACCATATGATTTAGCGCAACTTACTCATCATGTCTTTTTTTGTACTTTTATGAAATCTTAGACTCCAGATAATGGCCCCTGGAATTACAACTTTATGGGAGTGAAGCACACCATGAGCATGCGATACGGTGTAAAGCTTGGCATGCCACGGGACTATTACCATGAAGACCACAGGCCGACGCATTTCCTTGAATTCAGTAATTTGGAGGAAGGGGATGCAGCCGAAGCTGATCGAGATGATACCTTCACTTAACGGAGAAGGTATGACCATCCCCTATCTCTCAGTGAACCAGCAAGTGGATAAGTTGTGAGATGTTCATTTTTGCTATGTCTGGAATCGTAGAAGGTTCAATATTAAATGTTTTCTTATGTAACACCAGCATTAATCATATGATCAGTGTGTGTGATTTTGCAGAATATCATGTATATAAACTGATGCACTGTTGTAAATGTAACATGCACCATGTTATATTTTGATCTGATGAGGGACAGGTGGAGCCATCTGTTGAGTCATTTAATTCAGTCTTTCAATTTGGTCAAGTTACTGAATAAATTATATTCAGGGTGGGGGTTGACAATTTTTGTTCATGCTCATTCGTATGTGAAAACTAGTAGTTGTGCTTCAAAGCAAGACCATTTAGATCAACATGTCTGGCTATGTACACAAGATCTTTACTAATTTGATGTTTGAACTAGAAAGTAGAAACCATGCTTTGGAAGTCCTCAAGTACAAACAAACAAGAAGGAAATACAGGTAGATGTGCTTAAAGAAAGGGCTCCACTAATCTGCAATCCTGGCAAGTATCTTGATGCTCTTTACTGACTGGAGAAAAACCCTGCAAATAATCTCACTTTGGTTAATGATATGTTCTAACTTTTTGTGTTACTGAAGCATTCCTAAACTTTTTTTTTTAAAAAAAAATGATGGCAAGAATGATTTGTACACCCACATTTCTTCATGCTTTGTGTTATAGAGATTGATCTCACTATATAGGGGGATGCTTTCAATCTTTCTTTTTCAAGATTCCAAGTTTAATTTAATGATATTAAAAGCTGTGTCTAGGTAATTTATTATTCAGGGAAAAAAAAAATCTGCTGGTAAGGTTGGGTTCAAAGGTCTGATTAAAATATTTGAGAATTCGGTTGATGACAAAGTTCATTGAATTGAGACCAGAAAAGATCACAGTCAAATGTGGTCTTCTAAAAAATAAATAAATAAATTCTACCAATGATGCTCACAAATTGCCCACACTAAAATGATGTTCTCTCGAGTAAAAGATTTTGTATTGGAGAATTTTATATTATAATAAACTCTACTTGCATATCTATATAATAAAGTTTCAGTTATTATAAAGTAAAGTTAAAAAAAAAATGATTAAGATACTCACTCCCATGGAACGTCACCAATCAGCAACCAATCCCCTTCCCCATCTTCATAAGTTACAATGTGCTCATCAAAGCCATCAACTCCCACTGCAATATACAAACAAGAATATTAAGACCTTAAACACAAACATAAAGCCTAAAAAAAAAATTAAAATATTTATTGAAATAACTAAGTTTCATTACATACCATTAAGGTGATAAGGGAACAAGTCCTTCAGGGCATGAAGCAAAGACTCATAGCAATGGTGAAGAGACAGGTTCACCTTCCTCCCAATGCCAACCCCCTCCATCTTCACCTTCACACACTTGCCGTTCCTCCGGTCACCGTTCCACCTCCCGTACTTCACCGGTGGCCATCCAACAAGCTCCTTTTCACTCCCTTCATCCTCTCTATACATCAACACAAGGCACAAAACCCTAATAAATCATACAATTACAACTTCTAACAATAAAAAAAAAATGGGAAAGCTCAACATACTCACTTGTTAATAAGATAACCATTATCACCACTATCATCATCATGATCATCTCCACCCTTCCACACATACAGAGGCAATGTTGTCTTCTTATCATCTTCAAAAGCTCTCTTCCTGCATGGCCGCGCTATAAACCCTAACCCTAATTCAGCTGCAGGTTTGTTATTGGGTAAACCTAAGCCTAGCTCCAACTCCATTTCACTAGCTAGCTTCTATGTCTCACAATATATATATATATATATAGAACTACTAGCTACTTCTACTATAACTCCATATATGTATATAGTGGTAAAGCATAGATAGTTGTTCACAGTCCATGCATGCAGGGAGTGGAGGGGACCCAACATTGAAGTGAAAGGTGTACGTGTCCTGCCGACAAGGTGCTTACCTCTTGGAGGGGCCACATGCATGTCTGGTTCCCTCTCCAAACACACACAAAGTCCAAGCAAGTTCAAAGTGGATGGTTAAGGGGAAATGAATAGTTTATTGAGTTCATTTATGGTATGGGATTCAGAGCCCCAGTGAGTTGGAGATTGTTGAGTGGTGGAGGGTCTCTGAATCCAAGATATGCTTGTGACTTGTGATTGTGAGGGTTGGTGTCTTCAGTTGGTTCAGTTTTATTAATGTTTTAGTATAATCATAATCGTAATAATAATAATAATAATTATTATTATTATAAGGGGGATGACAGTGGACAAAGCGGGCGTGGGGGAATGGGGCATGTTCCCTGGACATGGGGAATCCAGCGTGGGTCTTGTTCCTCTGGGTGTTTTCTTGCTGTTACTTCGCCTTTCTTGTTCATCTTATTCTCTTTGTACATATATATATACATCACAATTGTTAATAAAGTTTAACATCAGGGTTAATTCTAAATTTCTAATATTAATATGATTATTATATATATTTAATGCTGGTTTGAGTATTAGTCTAATTTGGTAAAAAAATTGTTTTATGATCATTGAATAAATACTAATATCACTATATATGCAAAATTATCGATACCTTGATCTTAGGATTTATCCTGATTATCAAATAAACATTATCAAAGGAGTTTGATATTTTGAAATGTTCATTCTTTAATTTTGGCAAACTAAGAACCTCTTATAGTTTTAACAATATATATATTAAGGTTAAGAAAGATAATTAATAGAACTTGAAAACATATATATATATATATATATAGCATGAGGATCCAATAAATAATTGATTGAGAAGAAATAATTAAAAAGGCAAAAGAGCCGGCAGTTGGTACAATTATATAAACAAGCCCATTGCACCTTGTGTGATTGCATTTAATGTTTGACTGGTCATGTACCGAGCCATTGAATATATTATATATTTATATATTTTATACACCGGTTCTTCTTCTAATGCTTCTCCTTACCATCATCATCATCATGATCATCTCATGATCAAGACGAAGAAAAAAGAAGAAGAAATAATAAAGTTGAAGGTGCATGAAAGGTCCACGTAGCTTTGGTTCCATGCATGATGCATTGCATGGCACGTCCACATATTATTTGACAAAACCGTACAAATCCACTAAACAAAAAAAAAGGTTGATATAAAGTCATAATAATGGAATGCTTTTTCGCCGGCATAGACAACAATGTTTTTAAGAAAATGACATTTAGTTGAAACCCCGACCAAACCATCCACCAGTATGTTGAGTTGTAATTAAACTAAATAAATAAATCATTATATATATATTCACTTTTTTGATTAATATTTACAGGTTGAATTATCAGCATTAATTCATGAAAAAAAACCGAATTTAAGTTGGAAAACATTATTTGGGCAAATGGCAATGCAATGTTTGAACAAACATCAGGGGTAAAAGGGTCAAAAAAAATTATTAGGAGATAAAGTAAAAATGAAAGAGGCACATAATCAACTTTATTTCAGTATAATTTTTAAAAAAATATATATACTAATTTATAAAGAAGGCTAAATAATAAATGGGTGGAATTTGTAATGAGAAACGAAAAGAAGAGAAAAATAAAATAAAATAAAATAAAACATAAACAGAGAGAAGAAAGGTGGCAAGAGAAAACATGGGCGTTGAAAGATCCAGAGGGCTCTTAATTTGTCCACGTATTTATTAAAAAACATAAAGGCCTCTACTTCATTCTATCCCGGTGACTCGGTGAGTATCTGAACTTTTCTTTAGGTGAAATGTTTTTACCGGATTTATTATACTTGATTTAATTGATACTAATTAGGTATATTACTAATCAGAACAAGCCAACGTTTTTTTATATAAACTAGTCAATGTTATTATTTACATTATCTTTGAATTAATTTTTAATTTCAAAAATCAAATTTGTATGTCCTGGAGTCTTCTTTTAGAGCCGCTTGGGTTGGTTTATAAAACAATGGTTTTTTTTAAATATTTAGTTTGTTTTCTTAACTTTTTGTTGAATAAGTTAATGACTCTTAGTTTGTTTTTGGTTGGTTAAGTATTTTGCTCAGAAGAGATTTTGGGAGGATGATGATGATAATAATAATAATAATAATAATTCAGGATTATAAATGATTTTTTTCCAGACAATATGAATAAATCACATGTTAAGTATAAACAGAAATAAGGAGTTGAACTATACAACATCAGTGCCTTCCATCTAAGGTAGAATTCGAAACCATTTTCTCATAATGATTGTTGGCAAAAAAAAATTTTATATTCAAAAAATATTTTGTTCATTGAAATTTTTCATAACTTTCTTTACAAAGTATTTTTTCCCCCCAAAATTTAGAGAGTAAAGCCTCTAAAAGCGTTTTTTTTTTATCTTTAAAGGAGGAGAAGGCGATCCAAAGAAATCTAAAAACTCGAAAAGCCTTAATATATGGGAAAAACGAGTCTTTTGGATTTAGAAAACAAAAGCCTTGGTGTTTAAAATAACAAAAAAAAGAAAAGAAAAATTGGTGCTACAATAGCTTATAATGTAAGAAAGTTTTGAATTATCTCTCTCTCTCTCTCTCTCTCTATATATATATATATATATATATATGGATAATAAAATGATACTTAACTTCTTAAAAAAAAAAAAATTAAGTGTGTCGTTATCATTCTAGTAGGAATTTTTTTCTGTTATTTTCATATAATGATACTCACATTACATAAAAGAGTATGCTTTATTCGTTTTGGAAAGATATGTATATATTAATTTTTGATAAAAATATGTTTTAAAATGTTTCACATTATAAGTCCCTGAAATCTTCTTTATTAAATTTTTTTTTTTTAAAATAAAATTGCATTTTTACCCTTCTCCCTATTACTTTGTATTTGGATCCAAGTGGACCCATCAACCAAGCAAACTCGAGCAACAGAAGAGTCTGTCCATCTTTGAAAGGGCTCACTTGGGCTTGGCTGGCCCATATTGGTCGCAAAGAGTTACATGAAGCTTGTTAGAATTGAGAAGGCCCACGATCATGTGTTTGTTGGGCCGAGCCCCAAAGGGCCTGTTTGAACCCGTGAAAGGTCTTGGCTTCGAGCCGAACTCCCCCAGGTATGGCAAGTTTGACTCACGTGTTGGAAAGATGGGAAAAAATTGGTGCAATAAAGGTAAAATAATAAAATTAAAAAACTTAGAAAATAATTAGATTTTTAATATTTATTTAAAAAAAAAACTATGGATTACTGACGGTCTATTAGTACCGGATTTTTGTACAAAATATTCATTTCAAGAAGGTTTCAAACTCTACAGCTCATGTATAAAGTACAAGCACATGTGTTTAAAGGGGCTGTTTTATGTTTGTACATGTCAATGATTTATCATTTATATGAATAATTTTTTTTAAAATAAAAATAAAAGTTGAGAAAGATTTAAAAATTTATATTATAACACGAAAAAAAACACCATAAACAAAGACGGTGAAGGCCCGGGCCACGTGGCTCCATCATGACCGTCCAAAATTTCAATCCTTTCGAAGATCTCGCCCTATAAAGGCGGAGGCCATTTCTTTTCTGGTCATCCGCTTCGTGGCCTACGAAGTTTCTCGCCTTTGTTTCGGTTCCGATCTTCTATCCAAGGTTCACATTTGTTGTTCCCTTTTGTCTTTTTGGTTTCTTGGTTGTTATCCTAGTTGTTCCAGGGCTGTATTATTGTTTGATTTGATGTTATTGATCTTAAATGTGATTCTTGTATTCTCTTTCGTGTTTCCTTGATTAAATTTAGGTTTTTGTTTTGCCCTTTTTTCAAGGATTGTTGAGTTTTTTAGAATTTCTTTAGATTAATTGAGCATGAGTTTGAGATTATTGATCTTTATTGGTGTTATTGTTTTTTATAAATCCAGGAAAATTCCTAATTTTGTGAATTAGGTTATCTTATTACTGCTTTTTAAGATATTATCTTCGATGATTTCTTATGTTTGCTTCTTTTTTTTATATTGGATTTATGATCTTATTTGCACATCTATTATAGGGTAGTATCATTTTTCTATTTGATCTATGGTTCCTGATTTTTTTCTTTAATGTTTAGTTGATTGAATTTTAGGTTCTTCTATGAACCTTTAACGCGTTCCTTAGATTAACTGGGCATAAATGTTGGATTGTTGATCTGTCTCGATGTTATGGCTTTTAAATCAAAGAAAGTTCTGAATTTTGTGAATAAGTTTATGTTTTTTTTTTTGTCAAACTGAGCTCTAGGAGCTAGACAACAAACAAAATTATCCTGACAATACTAAAAACTAACACCAGCATATGCAGCTGCTTCCTCCAGCCATCTGGGTCGGTCTACACCTTTATGAAATAGAGATAGCATTGGATTCTTTCGTGCGAAATTTGCAAGCTGATCAGCTATGCCATTTAACTCCCTTGGACAATAGTGCATTTCAATGAGCTCTTCTTGCTGCATCATTAGTCTGATTCTTTGAATATCACTTTGAAACTCCCAACCGTGCAAGTCCTTTAATCCCACTAAGAGTTCTTGAGCAAGCAGGCAATCCGTGTAAATCCTAGCAAACTTCAAACTCCGCAACTTGCATTGCTCCAATGCCATCCCAATTGCCAAAATTTCTGCATGAAGGCTTGATTCTGCAGCTATAGGTCCAGCCCCAGCCAGTAAAAAAACCTGTTCTCCTTTGAAAACAGCATTACTTAGCCATGATGCATCACAAAACACCACTATTTGATAGTTAAAAACTGAAAGATTCAGGAACTCCCTTAATCCTCCTTTAACTCTCAAATAGTAGTCTTGCATCATCTGCACAGATTGCATGAAGATTTGGTGTGGTTGCAGACGATGACTATTGAAGACGAGGTCACATCTGGCCTTCCACAAGCTCCACCCACAAGTTGCCATTAATGATTGAAACATCTTGAAGCTACTTCTATCTCTGTACCCTGCATCAGTAAGCCATCTACCTTCCAACCAATTTCCGAAAGAGGTAGGATTTATACCAGTGTATTCAAACAACAAGAGCTAGCATTTTATAGTCACATGACAATCATTCATTAAATGATCAAGAGTTTCCCTGTTTACATCACACATGGGACAAAAAGTCTGGGGTCCAAAATTTAGATTATACATAAATTCAAACGTAGGAATCCTCCCATGGAAGGCTCTCCACAAAAAAAGTCTTGACTTTGGGAGCGACAGGCAGCTTCCAAAGCAAGGACCAACCATCCCAACTATCCTCATCAATGGACTGATCCCTATTCAAGAATTTATAAACAGTATTGGAGATCTTACCATTGCAAACATTTTCTTTCCAAATCCAATAATTAGACCCCTCTGAATTAAAGGTAATAGTATTGATCAAATCCCAATTAACATGATTACCAAAAGCATTCTCCAACAGACTCTTATCCAACCTATTACCATCAAGCATATCAGTAATGCTAATATTACCACCAATAAGGTCAATGTTAATATAAGTGGGTTTTAAAGCAATAGGCACATCAAAAATCCAACTTTGATTTAGAAAGCTAGTGTCCTATGGATTACAAATTGTGAGGCAAATGTTGGGACGAAGGATTGCAGCAGTTTTAGAGAGCATTCTAAAAAACCAGGACATTCTAGTACAATTGGATTTCTCCCAAAGACTAAACTTGCCATATTTGAGAAGAGTAATCTGAACCCAGATTTTATCAACTTGATTTATCAAGTCTAACACATTTTTAGTCATAAGTGCCGTTTTAGCATGCTTTAAATTTCTGATTCCAAGCCCCCCCTCAGTTTTATCAAGGGTAGTAGTGTTCCAGTTCATAGGATGGAAATTGCCACCAGCAGTGCCATGGCCCCAAAGGAATTTTCTAGCTAGTTTGGAAATGGAATCCATAATTGAATCCGGAACAGGATAGCAGGACAAAGAATACACAGGTATAGACATAAGAGAGCTATTCACCAAAACAGCTCTACCAGCAAGGGAAACAGACTTAGCGTTCCAAGAATTCAAACTTTTCTTAGTTCTTTCCACCAAGTTCTGGAACTGATGAAGGGGCAACCTATGAGGAGAAATAAGACAGCCAAGATACTTAAAGGGGAAAGTACCACATTCCATGTTGAGAATACTTTCAATTCTGTTTCTAATGGTTTTATTGCACCAACTTGGAAAGTAAATGGCAGATTTAGCAGAATTAATCTTCTGCCCTGTTAATCTCTCATACATCTCAAGAGTGATTCTACAATTCTTGGCAGCTTTACGGGACGCATTAGAGATAACAAGTAAGTCATCAGCAAACATTAAATGATTAAAATTATTAACCAATCTCCTGTCAAAACCCGGGATCAAATTCTGCTGAAGGGTATAGTTGAACATGGCAGAAAGATTCTGAGACACCAGAAGAAATAAAAAAGGAGATAAAGGGTCTCCTTGTCTAACACCCCTCTGATTACTAATCCAGTTAGAAGTCTCCCCATTGATGATAAAGGAAAAAGAGGCACTAGTGATACAAGTATGAATCCAAGAAATCCAAACTTCATGAAAGTTCATAATCCTAAGGGTGGCAAGGATAGCATTCCATTACAAGGCATCATACGCCTTTTCTACATCAATCTTAATTAACATCCTAGGGGGGCCTGAGAATCAAACTCCAAA
This sequence comes from Dioscorea dumetorum, assembly GCA_902712375.1. Taxonomy (NCBI): domain Eukaryota; kingdom Viridiplantae; phylum Streptophyta; class Magnoliopsida; order Dioscoreales; family Dioscoreaceae; genus Dioscorea; species Dioscorea dumetorum. The sequence continues at coordinate 37,266 of CACTHL010000326.1, forward strand.
GCGTGGGCAATTTCATGAAGGGCAAGAATATTGTCAAAGGTAGATTTACCAGCCATGAACCCACTTTGTTCAGGACCAATAAGCTTGTGAATGACTAATTTCAACCGATTAGTAAAAACTTTAGAAATAATCTTATAACAAACATTACATAAAGAAATAGGCCTGTAGTCACTCACCATCCTAGGAGATTCCTTTTTGGGAATCAGCACCACAAAGGTCTGACCCCAGGATTTAGGAAGCTTAGCAGTGTGAAAAAAATAGTTAATAGCTTCAAACAGAGGTTTTTGAACAAGGTCCCAATAAAACAAGTAAAATTCAACATTTAAACCATCAGGACCCGGACACTTCCCCTTTGGCATTGATTTAAGAGTCTTGTAAATTTCAGAAAGAGTTACAGGTCTTATAAGCATTCTATTGTCCATATCATTAAGATGAGGAAGATCATTAGGTAAACCAGCAATTAAATCATTCAAAGAGAGATGAATAGAAGACGTCCAAAGTTTAGCATAAAAATCATGAAAAACGGAAACAATGGACTGAAATTCAGTATGAATAATGCCATACTCGTCAGTAATAGCAGATATTTGATTTCTATGAGTACGAACCTTGGCATGAGTATGAAAAAACTTAGTGTTGAGATCCCCATTGTTGAGCCACAACATCTTAGCTCTTTGGGCCCACCTGATGGAATTCTGTCTCAACAAAGCAGAATGCTTGTTATATAAAGCTTTTAAAACAGTATTGTGAGTTTCAGAGTAGCCAGCCGAGCCTTCCAAATTTTCCAACTGAGTAATTTCCATCTCAGTATTAGCAATAGCAGTATCTAAGGGAGTTAACTTAGCAGATTTCCAGCTACAAACATTCTTTCTAGTACGAGTAATAAGATGTTTGAAAGCATGCATAGGGTTACCATTAGGGGTATAATTCCAGGCATTACAAACCTGCTGATGACACCCATCATACGACAACCAAAAATTATCAAAACGGAAAATCCTCTTATTTTTACTCCTCTCAAAATTTTTGCAAACCAGAACCATGGGAGAGTGGTCAGAAGCAGTGCGAGGTAAGTGACTATTATAATAAGACTCAAAATTGGATAAGAAATCATGATTAGCTAGAAAACGATCAAATCTAGCCCATCTTCTAGCTAAACCACTCTGATTGTTGCACCAAGTAAAAGGAGCTCCCTGGAAGCCAATATCTAAAAGATGGCATTGAGAAACAAAGCCCACAAAATGTTTAGATTTGATTTTATAGCAATCGACCCTACCACCTTTGTGTTCACTTTGATCTAAAATAGCATTAAAATCACCCATGAGGATCCAAGGAAGATTGAGACCAGAAATAACAGAAAGATCAAGCCAAGTAGCTTTTTGAGTATAAACATTCTGAGAATTGTAAACTACTGACAAAATCCACTCCTTAGGATAACTATTAGAAATAATTAAATGCGAGAGAATGATTATTAAAAGCCATGGGAGTAATTTTACCAACCTCCTTTTTCCACAAAATGGTGATACCTCCAGACATACCAGTGGCGGGGATAGCCACCCATTCCCAATTCCTGCTAAATTTGTTGCAGAAACGAGTGGCACGCTCAAGATTGGCTCTAGTTTCCACCAAGCAAAAGATAATGGGCTTGAAAGAGCTTATGAGATCCCTAATTCGATTAATTTTCTCCGTACCTGCAGAACCCCTACAATTCCAACAAAGAATTTTAACCATGTCGTTAATCATGAAAACCATCAAAAAGGTGAATAAAAAACTGAAGTGAAACACATCCAAATAAAGATTTCAGCGAGCATCCTCCGGGATTTCAACCCGGCCTTTCTTTTGAGAAGTGTTGATCTTTAGGCTGTCCCTTCGTGCCAAAGCCTCCAACTTAGCCTCCTTTTGCACCTGCACAAGTGGCATGTCGTCATCAAAAATTTCATTAGGAGGAGAGCCCCCTTGACCTTCTACTCTTGTTCCCAGACTCCTTTGATTTGAGGCCAAAAAAGCATGGGACACTCGAGTTACAAGCCGTTCATGCGCATCCATCATGCGGGTATCGCTCGAGAGATCCGGCTTGTCCTTGTTCGCGAAGTGATTAGGCATATCGTAGGTGGAGAATCGACAACGTATCCGTTCCCTCAAGACGCATAGTGTCGATTCGGCTCCAACGGTCGGGAGTTGAGTTGATGTCTCCGCCGAAGAGGAAGGGTCGCTAGGTTAGGGGCGGCGCTTTAGCCTTCAGATGTTGATTAGGGTTAGGTTCCTTGTCCTCCAAGTATTTTTTACAGGCTGCCTCGGGATATGTATTCTAACCCACCCGAGACCATCCGATCCTACCTCCACGTATGCTACCGCCAACACCACGTGGAGCTAGCTCTCCACCCGATTCCTCCACCTGTCGTTGAGTCATCTTTCCGGTCAACCCTTGAGTCCGGGGTTCCGGGGATCGGTCTTCTCCCTCCTCCACGGCTCCCGCCACGTCGAGGTCCGACGAGAAGCCATTTCCCAAAACCATCATCCATCTCCGAAGGTTCCTGTAAAGCTATATGCCTCTGCGATCGTTCTTCTTCTAGCGATGAGAATCAACTCCCGGAGGGACTAAGTCTAGCTGCATTTCGTGATCTTTGTCATTCCTTGACGGAGGAACATTTGATCCATCATCGGAAGCTTTAACAGCCACCGCACACTCAGCGAAGGTATGTCCAATACGCCCGCATTTGAAGCATAAAGAGGGTAACCTTTCATATAGAATTGCAACCAGAGTCTCATCATCACCTTCACCAATCCAAATTCCCCTTTGAAGAGGCTTGGTTAAATCAATTTCGATACAAATTCGAGCATATTTTGCCCGGCCAACATTTAGCGTAGGATTATTAACATTCATCGTGTGGTCGTCAATCCTCAATACATTTCCAAGAATAGAACCCAGATTTTCAAGTGTTTCTTCCTCCCAGTATTCAACTGGGAGATGATGTAGTTGAACCCATACCGCTGCTGTATCGAGCTTCTCGAAGGCCGGTTGGAAATTCATCCTCCAAGGGATGATTTGCAAGACCATTCCATTTATCGTCCACGGCTCCTCCCACAAAATCTTATCCGCCATTTCAGATGTCTGACAACGGATATAATAAAATCCATTCGGTAAATCTGAAATTGAAAATTTCCCATATCCTTTCCACATCCTCATCAACACTCGTGCGAACCCGATCTAACGGCAAAGCCCTTCCCAAGAACTTCCCGTACGGGGCTCCTTGCATCCTATCTTGTAACCTCGCCTGAAATTCGGCATCCGGTTTGAAACGCTTATGGCGCGAGTTTTGAGCCGATCAAAGTTCACTTGAGTATTAACCATTTCATTCCCAAAAACTTTCTCTGTTGATTCTCCCGTCACCACCCGAGCCCAAGATTTCCCCGGAGGGACTCCCTGCACTGGCCGCGGCTCACCACCAGACGACGGCACCGGGGGAGGCATCGAAGATCCACCCCCACCTGCCATTACAAGTGGGGGAAGACAAGCAGGAGAAAATCGACAAGAAACAAGAAGAGAGAAAAGCTGTTAGGGGAGAGGGAGATGTTATTAGTGTTTTAAGGTTCTTTTCTCTTTTATAAGGATTGTTTGAATCTTCATCTACCTTAATGTTGGGATTTTTAATAAATCCATGAAAGTTCATAGTGTTGTGACTGGTTTATTATGTTATTTTTTTCTTTATGTTTTTCACTTGTTTGAATTTTGTATCACTTAAATTTTATGGAGTGTTTGTTATTGTATCAATTCTGATGTTATGCTATCATTATACGATGCTAGTTAAGAACATGAGTTAATTATGTGTGTTTTTGGTAATTGTTGATCTGTCTTGATGTTAGGCTTCTGGAAATCATTAGGAGATTCTCTTTTAGAATCAGTTATTATTGTTATTATTATTTGCTATTGTTTTTTTTTTATTCTTAGGTTGGTTGCTTGTTATCATTGCTTTGCTATTCCATTGATGTGTTACTGTTGTTTTTTCGGTGAAATATGGATTAGGTTCAGTTGTCTAGGGAATCGACACTTCCACAGCATTCATGTTTGAATTCTGTTTTCCTGATTGTTGAATGCCTGTTTATTATCTTTTGATGTCTTATTAGTTCTTTTGCTATCCTATTGTGAGATGATGATGTGTATAAACTTAAACTTCATTTTGAGTGTTTACAACTATATGGCGGAATCATAATGTCACTGTATTGAACTGCATTTTGATCTATAAGAAAGACTTAAGTCTTCTTTGTTTTTTTTATAGAGTAAATTTTTTATGATCTTTTGAAACTTTTCTTGAGAATTCAATGGGAGTTCGTATTTGAACTTTTCAATTAAAATGTTTCTCTATTTTTTTCATGAATTACAGATGCAGATCTTTGTGAAGACTCTAACTGGGAAGGCCATCACCCTGGAGGTAGAGAGCTCGGACACAATTGACAATGTCAAGACAAAGATTCAAGACAAGGAAGGCATTCCTCCTGACCAGCAGAGGCTTATATTTGCTGGCAAACAACTAGAGGATGGCCGAACTCTGGCAGACTATAACATCTAAAAGGAATCAACCCTCCACCTGGTTCTCCGGCTTCGTGGAGGCATGCAGATCTTTGTAAAAACTCTAACCGGTAAGACCATCACACTTGAGGTTGAGAGCTCTGACACAATAGACAACGTCAAGACTAAAATCCAGGACAAAGAAGGTATTCCTCCAGATCAGCAGAGACTTATCTTTGCTGGGAAGCAGCTTGAGGATGGCCGCACCTTGGCGGACTACAACATCCAAAAGGAGTCCACCCTCCACCTTGTCCTCCGTCTCCGAGGAGGCATGCAGATCTTTGTTAAGACTCTGACCGGCAAAACCATTACTCTTGAAGTGGATAGCTCTGACACCATAGATAATGTGAAAGCTAAAATTCAGGACAAGGAGGGAATTCCGCCAGACCAGCAGAGGCTCATATTTGCGGGAAAACAACTTGAGGATGGTAGGACACTGGCAGACTATAACATACAGAAAGAGTCCACTCTTCATCTTGTTCTTCTGGCTGCGAGGTGGCATGCAAATCTTTGTGAAGACACTCACGGGCAAAACTATTACTCTTGAGGTTGAGAGTTCTGACACCATTGATAATGTGAAGGCCAAGATTCAAGATAAGGAGGGCATACCCCCAGATCAGCAGAGACTCATCTTCGCCGGAAAGCAACTTGAAGATGGTCGCACCTTGGCTGACTACAATATACAGAAGGAGTCTACCCTTCACCTTGTCCTTCGTCTTCGTGGTGGCGCAAACTAGACAATGTGCTTTGCTTTAAATAAATATCATGTTAAAGGACCTTCATCAGTTGTTTAGTTTTCTGTTTGTTCATCCTTAGTGTTTCAATTGAACTTTCTGTCTCTGAACTAAAGCCTGAAGGTGTTGGTTGCTCAGTTGTGCATGCTATATAGTTTTATCCTTCCGTTTTTAGTATGTTTGTGTCTCAGTATTTTGCTTTCTCTAAGTTCGATGGCTTCATCATGCATCGTTATTCTCGTTGTATGGCCGCCCTTTATTTATTTTTTTTAATTATGGAAAATTCTTGCTTTTTGTCTGGTTATATTATTACGATGAATTGTTTCTTAACATATGAGGGTTTAAATGTACTGGCGCCTGATACTTAATTAGATTTTAAGTGGAACACTGAACTTCGTTTTTTATTTTTAATCTCAAAAGTTTTTTTTTATGCACGAAATTTGATTATATTAAATCAAAATAGATGCAAAAGTATAATTCAAACGTTAAAAGTGCACTTGGATATGCTCAAAGAATATTGCTATATGTACGAAATAAGTGTCCCGAATCGGTCCTGAATGCTAACCCCGGAGGTGGGGATGCTAGCCCCGTAGTTGGGGTTAGCGGGATTAGCATCCCCATCTCCAGCATTAGTATTCGGGACGCCTATTTCGTACATATAGTATTACTCATGTTCAAAACTTTAAAATTTTAGTGTTTTTCAGCATACATGATCAGTTAGATGTTAGGTTGTGTTTGATTGGCAACATGAAAAATGGGTGGAAAAAAAAATTTCCATTAAAAATGAAAAATAGTCGTTTGATTGGCATTATTTTTTAGCTAGAAAATCAAAATTTTCCATTGTAAAATGAAAAAATTAGCCCCCATGTTATTTTTTCACATAACACCTTACATTTTACATAGAAAACTTTTCCCATGGTGGAGGTAGGAAAAGTTTTCCTTTGTTTTGATAGAAAATAAGGTCATGTGACAACCTAAGAGGAAAAATTTTTCATGAAAAATTTAGGCAAACTAACAGTCTATTTAGCTAGAAAATGACCCATGGAAAACTTTTCCAGAAAAAAAAAATGCAATCAAACACAACCTTAGTATCATTCATCTATCTTTTATTTTCCCACTTTTCTTTTGACTCTTTCATACCACTTTCTACTTATTTTTTTTCTTACCTTCTATATTACATTACATTATATTCTAATGAATATGATTAATTTATTTTTTGAAAAAAATATAAATACAAATTATTTATAATTGTGATTTTTATTGTAGTAGCTAATGAGATTTGTGTATAATTAAAACAACATAAAAAAAATAAAAAAATTAATTTACTCATCAAAACTGAAAAAAACACAAAATACCTAAATTTTATTTTTTAAATCATAAAATAATAGCACTAGAGCGTGATATTAAAAGAAAAACTCATCTTTTGTTTTTTAAAAAAAAATCAATCACCGGTAAAATAATTTTAATATAATTACAAGAATTTGCTTTTTTTTTTTCTGAAGCACAGGTCAAAATTTTCTTCTAAAGCGCGTGCAAGGCACATGCCGACCTCCTAATTTGAATAGAATGCTAAGAAGGTTCCAGAGGGTCGTTTTGGTTTGACTCAAAGCCCAATTTCGGAATTTCCACAGCAATGAGATGAATTCCGCCAGCCTAGAAGCTTCCGGAGATTTTTTATTCCGCCCTGTAGCCCTATAAAAGCCCTAGCCATCGGTTGTTTTCCCCCAAATCGAGTCTTCGATAATCTTCTCTCTCGCTCGCGCTTGGATAGTTCTCTGATCTTGTCTTCGTTTCTTTCCAAGAAATCCTCCGTAAGGTATGCGGTTCTTGCTTTCCTTTGCGATTTCAAGATTGATTTTTGTGATCCTTGCTTTTCTTTTTCTATTTTGATGCCGTTTTCTTTGGTTCGATTTGAAGGGATTTTTCTCTATGATGTTGTTTTGTGATTGTTTTGGCCTCTTTGCTTTTGATGGTTGTTCAAATGGATAGTTTTGTTGTATCTGGTTGGTGAATTGGATGATGTGAATGATGTATGGTGTACCTCGATTGATATAGAGATTCAAGATGAGGTCTTTTAATAGAGATTTTATCTGATAATTATCAGGATTGATGTTGATTGTTCCTTCAAATTCTTGGAGATATACGTGCTCTTTGTTTCTTTTCTGTATGGAGTTTTTCATTGTTTGATGTTTAGTTGCGTGATTTTTCCATTAGGTGTGATTAAATACCCCTTTTTTAGGTCATGGTTCTCCAGAGAAGTTAGAATTCTTGGTGCTCCGATTTTGTGGTGTGATCCTATCTATGATCTAATGTTTGATTGATTTTGTTTAGGGTTTAGGCTTCACGTTTTGATGATCAATTTGAAACTTTCTTTTGAGAATTCATTCAAAAGTTAAGATTTTGAAACTCGCAATTAAAAATATTTCTTTTCTGGAATTCAGATGCAGATCTTTGTCAAGACACTCACGGGCAAGACCATAACCCTTGAGGTTGAGAGCTCAGACACAATTGATAATGTCAAAGCAAAGATCCAAGATAAGGAAGGAATTCCCCCTGACCAGCAGAGGCTGATCTTTGCTGGCAAACAACTTGAGGATGGCCGAACCTTGGCCGATTATAACATCCAAAAGGAATCGACGCTGCACCTGGTTCTCCGCCTTCGTGGAGGCATGCAAATCTTTGTTAAGACCCTAACTGGGAAGACCATCACCCTTGAGGTGGAGAGCTCAGACACAATTGACAACGTCAAGGCAAAGATCCAAGACAAGGAAGGCATCCCCCCTGATCAGCAGAGGCTCATCTTTGCCGGCAAGCAACTTGAGGATGGCCGAACCTTGGCTGATTACAACATCCAAAAGGAATCAACTCTCCACCTGGTTCTTCGCCTTCGAGGGGGCATGCAGATCTTTGTCAAGACTCTAACTGGGAAGACCATCACCCTTGAGGTTGAGAGCTCTGACACAATAGACAACGTCAAGACTAAAATCCTGGACAAAGAAGGCATTCCTCCAGATCAGCAGAGACTTATCTTTGCTGGGAAGCAGCTGGAGGATGGCCGCACCTTGGCGGACTACAACATCCAAAAGGAGTCCACCCTCCACCTTGTCCTCCGTCTCCGAGGAGGCATGCAGATCTTTGTTAAAACTCTTACTGGCAAAACCATCACTCTTGAAGTGGAGAGCTCGGACACCATAGACAATGTGAAGACAAAGATTCAAGACAAGGAGGGGATTCCCCCAGACCAGCAGAGGCTCATCTTCGCTGGCAAGCAGCTGGAGGATGGAAGGACACTAGCTGACTATAATATCCAGAAGGAGTCCACCCTTCATCTTGTTCTTCGGCTGCGCGGTGGCATGCAAATATTTGTTAAGACCCTGACAGGTAAAACTATCACACTGGAAGTGGAGAGTTCCGACACCATAGACAATGTGAAGGCTAAGATTCAAGACAAGGAGGGCATTCCACCAGATCAACAGAGGCTCATATTTGCAGGCAAACAGCTTGAAGATGGCAGGACCCTTGCAGACTATAACATTCAGAAGGAATCAACCCTTCATCTTGTGCTTCGCCTTCGTGGTGGTATGCAGATCTTTGTGAAAACTCTGACTGGGAAAACCATTACACTGGAAGTGGAAAGTTCTGACACCATTGACAATGTGAAGGCAAAAATTCAGGATAAGGAGGGTATTCCACCTGATCAGCAGAGACTCATCTTTGCTGGAAAGCAGCTAGAAGACGGTCGCACCTTGGCTGATTACAATATCCAGAAGGAGTCTACCCTTCACCTTGTTCTTCGTCTTCGTGGTGGTTCATACTGAAAATATTATCTTTCTTTATATGAATAATGCTGCTGCTTGTTGCTACTAGTTCTTGGTCTTTTATGTTTGTGTTCCAAATAACAATAGACTCTTGTCTTCTAGTTCCTGGTTTCTCTTTGTAACTGTGTTTAGGCTCTTGGTTTGTTTTTAAATGCAATATTATCGTTCTGTGCTTGTTGCCCTGAAAGCTTTTGTTTTATTGGTTTCTGATGAAGTCGGTGCTAATAATCTCTTAGTATTTGTTTAATTTTACTGAGTGGTTAGAAATAAACCTTTGAGGACGCAAGTGAGTTTGGAAGTATGAGTAATTATTACCAGTAGAAAGGGTTTTATTTGGTATTTCAAATTTGATTGTCAAGTTTGGTCACAAAATATATAAATATATGTCATAGATATAAGTTTAAATCCAAAAAAACTCAGGCATGATGTTGGTATTGGTGTTAGGAGATTTTTAAAGACTTGACCATTTTGTTCTCTGTTATTTGCATGCATATGCTTTTCTGTAGTCTTGAAGATACTTTTACCATTTATTTAGCACAAACACAAATATAAGTAAATATGGTATTCAACACAACATGTTCCTCCAATGATGATCATGCTGATGAGCAACAGGGAATCCTTCTGCTATTGTTTTCCCTTTCATTATGTAAATGCATACCGGTTATGCGTGTAGCCTGGGTTTTCGACAGTCTCTTTGCTGTGAAAAGCATTGACTTTGAGATCAGAATTATCATCAACTTTCAAGAAATCAAGCAAGGATTGTAATTGTAACCAGTGATGCAATCAATTTACCTATCTCGTAGAAGAGCTCATTGACATTTAGAGAAGTTTTCGCTGATGTTTCAATGAAAAACAAGCCATTTTCCTCTGCATATTGTTCACCTTCCTGAGAACAACAGCTCATGTGATTCCGTAACCAAACTATAATTTCTTTCTCTGAGAGTAAAACAACTGCTTATGGTGAGGCAAATGTATTTATTAGGAGAATATTTGTATCAATTATCAAATTCTTCATGATTTGCAGTTTGGTGTGTGAGTATTCAATACGTTTTTCCGGTGAGAATATTTGAAGTTAATTAAAGAGTACCTCAGAGAAAACCTTCCTTTTTGTTTCCAAATCAGCTTTGTTAGCCACTAATGCCATTACCATATACGGATTACCTTGAAAACAATAATGTAAATTATGAGTGTCACTCTGGCTGATTAAAGAATATAAGCAGTATATATAATCAGTCACCTTGTCTTTGAAGTTCTTCAACCCACTTTTTGGCTCGAGTAAATGACTCCTACATCAAAAGAACCATATATTTTTATTTTAACTCAAACGTTAACAATTTGAGTCAAAATATTTCCGAGACAAAATGATTGAATTACGATTATAAAAAGTTGATGTTGTAGTACTAGAATTTGCAATAGAAAAATTTAATGAGAACAAGAGGCTGTCTTGGCATTCAGAATGAAACTTTGATTTGCAGAAATAAACAAACTTACAGGGCTTGAAATGTCATACACAACTACAGAAGCTGCTGCTCCGCGGTAATACATCGGAGCCAAACTATGATATCGTTCTTGTCCTGCGGTGTCCCATATATCGAACTTTATAGTTGCTTCATTTAATGATACTGTTTGGGAGAAGAAAGCTGCTCCAATAGTTGATTCCTGAAAATTATAAACCTGTGTCAATTTCAGTTTAGCGATTGAAAATGTTCAGAACTAATTAACTGGGCATTTCAGGCATTCAAGAGAACCTGGCAATCGAAATACTGGCCTTTGATGAACCTCAACACTATGCTAGTTTTCCCCGTCCCCATGTCTCCAACAAGTACCTAGAGGAATCACGGCAATACATCATTAACCTACACATACGCGAGCAGGACTAATACATACTAGTTTAGATACATTGCAAACAAACAAATTAACCAAACTCTGATACTATATTAATGCAAACAAAACTTGCATAGTATTATCGAAATTTGATTCAACTCAATAATAGATGAACTATTACAGGAAAAAAGAAAAAACATTGACTTGATTCGCAGATCTAAAGGAGGGAACCGGCCAAAAATATCAATGGTATTGATGGAATGAAAGAATTTCAGCTTATATATGTTTACAATGATCTCATTGCCCATCAGTGCCGTTAAAAGCATAACCAACATACGTAATGGCTTTTACATGGCTAAATAATTTTAGCTTTCACCAAGTAATATTTTTTGAGTAGCTGAAAATTTTCATAGATATATGCTTGATTTTATACAAATGTCAGAAATTTATATAAAAGATGAATGACAATAGCAGCAATTCATTAATCTGAAGCCTCAGCAAGTCAATTTCTTAAGAAGATGCAAATTAAATAATGTAATTACTGAATAAGCAAATCATCTGATTGATTAATTCTTTCCTGCCATGAGCTCTATGAGCAAACAACCATGAAACATATGCAGAAATGGTTTCACTAGTAGATATAATTCACAAAACATTTGGGTGCATACACACAGACATACCCACCAGCTTAGCTTGCATGTTGGTACTCCCATTCCTAGCCATGAAATGAAGGTCTTAGAGAAATAATGTCAGGGATAGTTGGAACTTGGCACCATTGCAGATAAGGGAGAAGGAGATGGTTTAACTGCAGAATGGTAGTTCTTTGACTGTTAGGTTTTTTTTTTTTTTTCTCATCTTTTATGCGGTATGCTTTTCTTACTTGTTATCTTGCCTTGACTATGCATGTTATGGATGTTTGATATGATTAAAGTTAATATTTAATGCTGCATAACAATGATATAAGTAAAATTTTAAAGTAAAATTTACATAAATTACTCATGAAAAACAACAATAATTATTTAGTCTATTGGCATTAGATGTTCTGTGTATAATATTTGTGTCTCGCTAAAAAAAAAAAAAAAAAAAAAATTTAAATATAATATAGGAGCATAAATATTATTTAGTTTTACTTTATGCTCTATACTTGTATTAGCCCCCAATAAAAAGCTTGTTGGTATTATAAGAAAAACATAAAAAACATACTTTTGATTAAGTCTAATCATCATCTATTCATAAAATTATAATATTTCATCTAGAAAAAAGTAAATAAATAGCCAAAAAAAAAAAAAAAAAAAAAGGTTGTAGATGTCAAATCATTCCCAAACTCTTTACTTGCATGGACATTGTTTCTTGTTCTTCAAGTAGAGATGGGGATCAAGTCAAAACTAACAAGGAACTTCATATGATGCATTATTTGCACTTTGATTTATATCAAATCAAATCAAATCAAATCAACTTATGGAAACCCCCTTAACCCCTTTGATTAAGATTGAAAGAGGTCCTAACTCCTAACTAAATTAAATATTTGCACCTTCTCTTCAGGTCCCCACCCTTTTCTTTTTTTTTTCTTTTTCTTCTTTTGACCTTTTTCTTTGTGTGGAAATGTAAGTCAGTAAAGTATGATAATGTATTGAGGCCATCTCCAACCCAAAACTACATGTTTAAAGCTTTCGGGTTCAAAAATACAGCTTCTACAGTAAAAGTTTCTCCAACCAACAACTCTATTTTTAACTCCAAAACAGAATATTCTAAAAATATTCTTTACACTTTACAATTTATATATTTGTTATCTTTCAATTCTTTTTTACTTTTAATTTTTTATCTTTTGTATTTGTTATGAATATTTATTAAATATAAAATAAAAATATTTGTGATAATTTCAATAAAAATTGAAACATAATAATAAAAATTTCAAATACAAAAATCGCATTAATTAACAACTAAAAACATAACATACAAACAAGGTAGACACTAAAACAACTCATTATTGGAAACTAAAGTAGTACACAAGTTTTTCATTATCTTCTGAATTTGCATAACGCAACCATAAATGTTCAATCAATGCATTGCGAAGTGGCAATAACATACCAGACTATTAGCCCATCTACTGTCAACTTCATTAGTTGTATTTTGTGTGTTGTGGTTTTTTTATTGTTGTCAATGTCAATCTATGTTATTTTCTGTGTTTTAATTTTATTATTCACGTAATTTGTGTTAATTTTAATGAATTTATATTTTTGGTATTATTTTTCTAATTTTTATTTTTATTAATTAAAAATATAAACTTAAATTATATTTATTAATTTTATTAAAATATAAAATTATAAATACAAATTTTATAATGATATATATTTTATGGGGTTAAAATTAGACCAAAATTATAAATTAATAACCCAAAATATATTAAATAACCATTAAAGTAATAAATATAAAAATAAAAAAATTTAAAGCTGGCTACAGTGCCACGCAATTTCTTGCATGGCACTGTAGCCAAATGGAAATTTGGCGTGCAGAATGGCGCTCTTATTAATGGCGTTTAACGCCATTAGGGTATCTCCAACCCTTCTCTATTAATGGCGCTAAACGCCATTAATAGCTGAGAATGGCGCTCCTCAGCACCAAATATACATTTGGCGTGGCACTGTAGCCAGCTTTAAATTTTTTATTTATTTTTTAATTTTGATATTTATCAGTTTAATCGTTATTTAATATATTTTGGGTTATTAATTTATAATTTTGGTCTAATTTTAACCCCATAAAATATATATCATTATAAAATTTGTATTTATAATTTCATATTTTAATAAAATTAATAAATATAATTTAAGTTTATATTTTTAATTAATAAAAATAAAAATTAGAAAAATAATACCAAAAATATAAATTCATTAAAATTAACACAAATTACGTGAATAATAAAATTAAAACACAGAAAATAACATAGATTGACATTGACAACAATAAAAAAACCACAACACACAAAATACAACTAATGAAGTTGACAGTAGATGGGCTAATAGTCTGGTATGTTATTGCCACTTCGCAATGCATTGATTGAACATTTATGGTTGCGTTATGCAAATTCAGAAGATAATGAAAAACTTGTGTACTACTTTAGTTTCCAATAATGAGTTGTTTTAGTGTCTACCTTGTTTGTATGTTATGTTTTTAGTTGTTAATTAATGCGATTTTTGTATTTGAAATTTTTATTATTATGTTTCAATTTTTATTGAAATTATCACAAATATTTTTATTTTATATTTAATAAATATTCATAACAAATACAAAAGATAAAAAATTAAAAGTAAAAAAGAATTGAAAGATAACAAATATATAAATTGTAAAGTATAAAGAGTATTATTATAATATTTGTTTTGGAGTTAAAAATAGAGTTGTTGGTTGGAGAAACTTTCACTGTAGAAGCTGTATTTTTGAAGCTGAAAACTTCAAATATAGTGTTTTGGATTGGAGATGGCCTTAATACATCCTGGTTGGAGATGCCCTGATTGATGTATCATGTATGCCACTTCATGTTTTTTCTCACTTTCTCGCAATATTATTCTATCCATTTTTTTTTTATTTTTTGGTCAATAGTAAACGGTTAAGACAAGCGATCCAATATAGTGTGTCTATATATTTGTATTTTATTTTTTTATTTTCTCATTGTTATATAAAAAAATATTATAGTTAATGATTTTTGGATCTATTGATACCTGATTTTTTATGTAAAATATTCATTTTAACAAAATTTTGAGAACAAATTTTTTTATTTAAAATGAAATTTGCTTTACTCCTGTGCACATATCTGATTTTTTTAAAAGAAATTTGTGCTCATCTCTGTTTACCAAAACCAAAACACAAAAATAATAGAAGATGTGTACCATTTAATTTTAGTGAAGTTTTTGTACTATTCAACTGTTTTTCAATGTGTTTGTGCAGGAAAATTTCTACCATGCTCTCGCTCGCATTTTCAATAAATAGTTTGTTAGATACCATGAAATGTTAGATGATATGTGAAGTAGCTTTATGTACTAATAAAAAATGCCATACATTTAAAAAATTAAAAAAAATGTAGATTATCCGGAAACTAATTATCAAAAAAATAAAAAACTGAATAAAAAACACATAACTAATAATTTTTAAGTCTATTAACACTGAATGTTTTGGTATAAGTGAGATGATGATTTCAACTCTCCATTATTATAGGATAAGAACATCTGATATAATTTAAACTTTTTGGATCTCTATTAATATGGAATTTGCCCATGCTTATCAAAATAAAAAAATCTTTTAATACTCTCTCATGAACATTTTAAAAAAACTTAATCAGCTAAGTCACTTTATACTAATGCCATGTGATATCAGATCTCTTGTTAAATCAACAAGAGGATAGAAATTTCTCATAGAAGGAAGGTGCCTGCTGTAATAAATTAAGTTTAAGATCAATTAACAAACATAAATAATCCACTTATATATTATTAAACTCTCAACCAACTAATAAATCAAGAATGAAATATGCAATGTTATATATCATGCATAGGTTGTGCTAGAGTTCCAGACAGAGAGGAGTGAAGGCTGTTGATTAGCTGCCTGCCAGCTTTGAAAAGGAGATATGAACCCACATGCTTTGCATTTATTGCTATAAAGCCCTGTCTTGGTTTAAAAATAGAAAATTTAAAAAATAAAAATAAAAGCCAACCATGCCACATGTTATCTATTAAAGAATCTGATTCTTTCTTTTATTTAATTTTTATTTTATTTTATTTTATTTATTTATTTGTGAGGCTTCATGCCGGTGACATATTGAAAGATGCTATTAAAAGTTATTTACATTGGTGGCCGCACAAACAATGAGAATATATTTATTTAATAGTAGATAACATGGATAAGGTATTTATTTAATTTTATTTAACTTTTTTGATTTAAATATTAAAAAGGTTTACATTAAAGTAAAGATGGACTTGCAACTTCTAGTAATAAGTGGAATTTAATCATAAGAATAAAAGATGGTTGCTAAGTGGTGTGAGTGAAGACAATGAGTGATTGATTGTAAAGCTTCATGCGCATATCTCCTCTCTCTTTTCTTTTTTTGAATAATGGGTTCCTTATTTAAAAATATTAATCAATTCATAAAATTTAAAACTTTAATTTTGATTTGACTAAGTGAGACCAGAGACATGAAGATGGTTATAAATTTTAATTTTCCATTATTTATTTTTATTATTATTTTTTTTTTTTCAAGGAGAACGAAACTTCTAATGGGCCCGCTAAACTAAGACAAAGGTGTGTGCATGCCTCGATTGCGGTATGTGGGACCGCGCACACATAGGCACCCAAATGCCACCCAAATTATTTTTATTATAATTTAGCAACTTCAACAAGTAAACATGGTCGCATGCAATGAATGTTGATTAGCTTAGCAGCTTAAGGCTTAAGTAAACGAGTAGCCGTCAAATGTCTCCAAGTGGGGCCCTTAGAACAAACCTTTTTGATGTACTATGCCTGACAACTTGGTACCATTTCTTTAGTTGGGAACCACTGTAAAATAAATTTATGTTATAAATAAGGGAAAATTACTGTTCACCCCTCGGGAATTTCAAAACTGGCCAAAAACCCCCTCCTATTTTTGCACACCCCGGACAGCCCCTCCGTTATAGTTTGGTTCCCTTCTACCCCCCGTCCGTCACATGAAATGGGTCCGTGTTACGAAAATCCATTTTTGCCCCTGCAAATGGTGGGAAAAAAACCCGCCCGATCACATCATGTCATGTCTGGCTTTTATGCATACATATGTGAGTTTTTTCCCCCTTTATGGTTTCTTGTTCGCTTAGAGAGTTTAGAAGGCGAATTACATAATTTTGTTCTTGTTCTCCTTTTCCTTCTGCTAAGTCGATAATATGGGACGGTTTTTGTGCCATTGCTAGATACAACGGGGAGGGACGAGTGCCGACATTCACCGCGTCAACCGAATGGGCGTCGGTGTTAGGTGAGATTTGTGAGCGCCTGGGGTCTCGATGTTTGTCGCGCCAGGGTGAAGTTCATCACACCCGATGGACATAATACGGTTTGCCCAATAGATAACGAGGTGGACTTCCGGCGCATGTGTCATGTGTTCTCCATCCTCAAAGGCGGTGTAGTCGATATGGTTGTCGAGACGGATGACGTGCCACGGCGGCCCTTCGAAAACGAGTTATTGTCGTGGTAATGCGTTGCTCTAAAACAATTATGCGGTTGTATGTCGGTTAGTGTTTAACACTACCATTATCCGTATTAAAGAATGAATTATCCGTTTAAATTGGGAGTCTCCTATTAATTTTATCATGTTTCGCGGAAACTATCATACACCGTTTGCATTATTACATCTATGTTTAACTATGCCTGTTAACGTGTAACTATTAACTTAGGCGTTTAAATAAGTGGACTTTATGCTTAAATTTCGATCGTTTGCGTTTGAACCGAAGTCTTGGCGAGGAATTCGGAATCTGGGAGCGCTTCGTCCCACCACATGGCGACCCGGATGGTGTCGCATGCCCGCCATCGTCGTTAGATCGACATGAAGTGTTGTCGTTGGACGTCGGACAACGTTTTGATGGCGTTGAACATTTCCGAGATACACTTCGCAATTTTGCTATCGGTCGGAATTTTGATTTCAAATTCGTGAAGAACGAAAAATACCGGGTCATTGTGGAATGCGCGGCCGGTGGATGTCAATGGCGCGTTCACGCATCAAAGGAATATAATAGAACTACCTTCGAGAATCAAGACAACGGACCCGACGCCCTCTGCGGTGGTGGAATTGGGTCGGGGTCACACCCGAAAGCGTCCAAAAAATGGGTCGGCGCACGAGTGATTCGAAGGCGAAGGACCGGCCCTTGTACAAGGCCATCGACATTCGAAGGACATGTTGCGGGAGCATGGTGTCCACATTCCATACAAGCAGGCTTGGGCTGGGAAAAGAGCATGCCGGGTGATCCTCGACGGCGGCGACATCTCCGGCTACGATCTGTTGCTTTGGTACGTCCATAAGGTGGTGAGACAAACCCCGGCGGCGTCGCGTTTGTGGAAAGAGACGGTGAGCGTTTTAAACGTGCGTTCTTCTCTTTCGGCGCGTGCATTTTGGGGTTCAAGCGGGCATGCGGGCGCTGCTTGTTTGTGGATGGTACTCACCTCTTCGGAAAGTATCGGGGTACTCTCTTGGGTGCCACAGGGAAGGATGGGAACAATGGCTTCTTCCACGTCGCCTTCGCTATTGTCGACAACGAGACCGACGCCAATTGGACGTGGTTCATTTCCAAGTTAGGTGATGCTTTATACGACGAAGGAGACTACCAAGAGACAATTACATTCGTTTCGGATAGGTCAAAGGGCCTTGTGAACGTTGCGAGAGTTTTCCCTTCATCCCCGCACGCGTCTTGCCTTCGGCACTTGGAGGCCAATTTTATGAAAGCCAATGGCGAGACTTGGGAAGGCATTGAGGGAGGAGTCTTTGGTCCATATGCTTTCGTATCGCGTGGGCAACGACGGCTAAAGAATTCGATGACACCGTCAATGAGCTGCGGGCCGTATCGCCCGAAGCGTTTCGGTGGTTGATTGACAAATCCGACATGTCACACTCGGTCGAATTATCTGTTCAAAGGTGACCGATGGGGCGAGATGTATTCGAATGTAGCCGAGTCGTTCAATGCGTGGATCAAAGAAGCTCGACACCTACCGGTGACGAAAATGGTCGACGCTATAAGGTACTCGAAGGTTAAATACATGTAACGCTTAAGCTTACCCGTTACACTTTAATGTTCGTTATCGGTGTTTAACATGCACTTGTCCCGCAGTTTGATATCGTCGTCGGTGTTTAATATTCACATTAACCCTTTAGTCCGGTAGAATCCTGTGTAAGATAACAAATGTTAATATCATTGTCTCGGTTTAAATAGCGTCGTATATGTTTTTCTTCTTCGATCTTTAGTTTATTATCGTTACATTTTACTCCGATGTAGTGGTGTTTAAATATTCGTATATTCGCGTAAATTTCTTTAAGATTTCCGATATTCGTTGTGCGAGTACAAGCTAATGCGCATGTTATGCACTCGCCGTGAGCAAGCGAACAAATGGGATACTTTCTTATGCCCGGACATACGTTCAAAGGTTGAGACGCTTGTGCGGGATAGCCGAAGTCTTCACGTTGCTCGTTGTCTCGCCGATCGTTACGAAGTGATTGACCGGTCGCGGTAACTCTGTAGACCTTGCTAGTAGAACTTGCTCATGTCGCAGATGGCAAGTTTATGGCATCCCGTGCAAACACGCTTGCGCTGCGATATTGGTGACGGACAGCAATGTTCATCGTTTTATTAGCGATCACTTCACCGTCGACACTTACAAGTTGGCGTATAAGGAAGCTATATTTCCCATACCCGACAATGAGAGGCCCACGGACAACAATCGAGATCTGCTTTTGCGGCCGCCTGTGACGAGAAGGCAACCCGGGTCGTCCTAGACGAAGGAGGATCGAGTCGCAAGCGTTTGATGTCCGCGAGTTACATTGCGGCCGCGCCACGCGTCCGGTCACAATCGTAGAACTTGCAATGAAAGTGTCGCCGATTAGGCTTCGTAAAAGGATAATCTTTAAGGAGCACACATTTATTTCGTTATGACGCCCGATATTTAAACATAGAATAAACGAATTTCGTTGTACGCACCGAAGTTTTAATTGAATAAACCTAATGTTAAATGGTGACACATTTAAAGAGTCACACACAAATTGAAGCGTACGCGATGATTGTTAAACGGGAAATATCGGTAATAAACGGTAACCAATAACGCTAAACATGCACATCGCTTGTTGTCATTATTTTGTATTTGAACTTCCGGAAGGAATGTAATATAGTGACGCATAAACAGAGACGTCATATTTAAACAGATACGGCGGCGAGTTTTACACATCTTCGGCGGATTGGTGTTTAACGGAGACGTTGTATGGTAACACAAATTGAAGCGTACGCAGTGATTGTTAAACGGGAAATATCGGTAATAAACGGTAACCAATAACGCTAAACATGCACATCGCTTGTTGTCATTATTTTGTATTTGAACTTCCGGAATGTAAGATAGTAACGCATAAACAGAGACGTCATATTTAAACAGATACGGCGGCGAGTTTTACACATCTTCGGCGGATTGGTGTTTAACGGAGACGTTGTATGGTAACACAAATTGAAGCGTACGCGATGATTGTTAAACGGGAAATATCGGTAATAAACGGTAACCAATAACGCTAAACATGCACATCGCTTGTTGTCATTATTTTGTATTTGAACTTCCGGAAGGAATGTAATATAGTGACGCATAAACAGAGACGTCATATTTAAACAGATACGGCGGCGAGTTTTACACATCTTCGGCGGATTGGTGTTTAACGGAGACGTTGTATGGTAACACAAATTGAAGCGTACGCAGTGATTGTTAAACGGGAAATATCGGTAATAAACGGTAACCAATAACGCTAAACATGCACATCGCTTGTTGTCATTATTTTGTATTTGAACTTCCGGAATGTAAGATAGTCCGCATAAACAGAGACGTCATATTTAAACGAGATACGGCGGCGAGTTTTACACATCTTCGGCGGATTGGTGTTTAACGGAGACGTTGTATGGTAACACAAATTGAAGCGTACGCAGTGATTGTTAAACGGGAAATATCGGTAATAAACGGTAACCAATAACGCTAAACATGCACATCGCTTGTTGTCATTATTTTGTATTTGAACTTCCGGAAGGAATGTAATATAGTGACGCATAAAAGAGACGTCATATTTAAACAGATACGGCGGCGAGTTTTACACATCTTCGGCGGATTGGTGTTTAACGGAGACGTTGTATGGTAACACAAATTGAAGCGTACGCAAGTGATTGTTAAACGGGAAATATCGGTAATAAACGGTAACCAATAACGCTAAACATGCACATCGCTTGTTGTCATTATTTTGTATTTGAACTTCCGGAATGTAAGATAGTCCGAATTAATGACACGGGAATTTGATACGGCGGTGAAATCCCCAGTACGAATGCTAATTCATTACCATCTATTTCCCAATTACATTTGAATTCAAAATCCACACGTAAGCATCAATGCACGGAGTACGTTAGGCGAACTTGCGACCCCTAAACTTCTATTTAAACAATAAACGGTAATCAAAGGCACATTCACATATTACACACGAGAAAGAAGTATGTACAAGTCCCTCCTCAACGAGCTCGCCGGGAGAACCCGTAGGCCGTCGCCGGAGTACTCAACCGTTAGGGAGGGCCCCGACCACATCCCCGCCTTCTTGGGCACGGTGTCGGTTGATGGGACCACTTACTACAGCCCTTACCCCGCGAAAACATCGAAGGACGCCCCTAACACTGCGGCCGAGGTGGCGTACAATGACCTCCGTATTCCATACCCCGGGAGGATGAATACGCGTCCCACCGCTACCGCCGATCGACTATGTGGAGGTAAGTCATACCGTAAGACTTCGCGTCCATGTTACGGGAAATTTATTTATTTTCTAAATTGTTAAAAGCCTTCATTGCGGGGCCTCGCACCGCAACGCCTTCGGATGCGGCGCCTTCACTCAGCCGCGAGCACTCCAACGGCGAAGAGTTGGAGTGCTTTTCGGGAGGACATGCTCGTCGAGCTTGCGGAGAAGGAAGTCGTCCTCTCCGAAAAACTCGACCGACTAAGAACCCGCACGGCCCAAGTGAAGAAGCTCATCCGGGGACCGAAGGGGATATGATAATGTTTTTTCGGTTTTTAGATGTATAAATTAGTATGCCTACGCTCGGTTGTAATAGAACTCCGTTTCATCTAAAAATTTTGTCAAGAAAAGAAATTTGTTCCCCTGTTACGTTTTGATCTTTACACCGATACGTGTATATTTCAACATCGGCACTACATTATAAACGTCGACGCCTGTAAAAGGGTGGGCCACAATATTTGAAAAGCGAGAGTGTTTGTAAATAGCGAGAATAGTTTTCACACGAGTCCTCGATGTGTGAGGAAGACAATTCAAACATAAACATCGAATGTTAAGTGAAGACGCACGCTAATAAGCGGTGTCATGCAATATTCAACGGGGAGAACCCTCGTTCTCGTTCGTCTATAGTTAACCGCAGATATCGATAGTTAAACGGTAAAGTGTAAGGGTAAGTGATGACGGTTTTTTTTAAACAATGATGGCGAGTTTCATAGATTAAATACCTCATTGATGTTTACAAAATAGGTTCAAAACCAGAAAATTTGCATTGGAAAATGCTTGAAACGTCGCATGCATAAATGGAGTTGAATTTAGGCTAGTTACGGTATAACGTAATCAACTAAACTATGCAATGTGAATTTATTATTAATTACTCCAATTTAATGTTGAAATGGGAGTCGAGAAAGCGTGAACGTAACCGATGCCATTTACTATATTCCATTTATTTCACCGAAAACCAATGCCTTTTTTTTACAAATAGTTATGATTGTATGTAAGCATCAAGCGAAACAACATACGACGCGAGATATTATCCACATCCCACAACAATGTTTAAGTCACGTCTAGCGAGACTTTTGCCGAGATGACACGCCGGCCCTCGCCGGAGTACACCACTCTCCGTGAAGGCCCCGACACCAACCCCGTCTTCCCGGCCACGGTGACGGTCGACGGGACCCCTTTCTCCGGTTCTTCATTCGCGGAAAGCGCCGAGGAGGCGCAGAACATTGCTGCCGAGGTGGCGTTCAAGCATTGTGCCCTTCGGGCGGCGTGGAGATTACCAAGGCCCTGGTTTGCCGACGATGACGTATCGACGCGAGTAATGCATACCGTAAGATTTGTCGGTTGAGTGTAAAAACAAAAAAAGAGCCACCTCCCATACGTAAACCTTCAACTCTTCATTGCGGGGCCTTCACGAGCCGTCGGGGATTACACCGGTGGTGAAGAGTTGGATTGGGTTTTCGAACACCTGGTCCGTGCACTAAACGCAAAACTTGAAGGAATAAAAGATCGAAAGGCACGTGTGGAAAAGCTGCTCCAAGATTTGAATGACAACAAAAGGGGGAGTGAGATTATGTTCGAGTTAATGTCGTTTGTAAATTGCGCCATCTAAATGGAGTTCTCTATATTTAAACGGCAAGTCGTCGAATCCAAACGTAGTCATTAATATTTAAACAGATTAATCTATATTTAAACATACAAACCTAAACGGTCATTTTTATTACTCACGGCGTGAGTCATTAGCCAATATTAATTACTTTCACCATTAATTATGAAAACTAAAATCGGTCGCACATCTATTTGAAATTCATGTAATTTCCGTTGCGAGAAGCGTAAGTTGCGGATATTTGTGAAGCAATTATTGTCACATCGAATCGAATAGCAAACGGAGACTCCTATAATTATAAGGGAACTCTAAAGAGTGAACATCACGAACTATAATTGAACGAGCCAACGAATTTTAAACGGATAGCAAATCATTTTGGCGGGCCTTTATATTTGAAAGTTAACACCGATTGCTAACCAGATACTATTACCTTTAGCGCACAACTAATATGTTTATGTTAGGATGATGAATTACATGATAATGAATTACGCAAACTTATTTTATTGTCGATGACTGATATGTCACAATAACGACATGAAATTTTTTTTACCGCAACGTTAAACGTTAACAATAGCGACAAGTTAAACGACGGATTCGAAAGTTAAACGTTATTCTTAATGTGAATGTTAAGTCTTAAAGTTAAACAGATACGTAAACGGGGGATATACATTCGAGTAATGCATGCATTCGACGAAGTGTTGTGAGATACCATTGGGAAAGTGTGCATTGGTTAACCCGCCGGTGGGCGTTACGTTATACGTTACGATTAAATTAGTTGTTTTGGAATTCAAACGTCGAATAGTTATTGGCATCGGACTCGAGAAATAGTGCAAACGTCCGTTGAATACATTTGTATTTAAAGAAGAATCGGAAACAAGAAACGCACCCGGATATTACTCGCAGATCTAGCGGTATGTATGTGCCAATTCTCAACGCGTCTTGCCGGAAGACGCACCGCTCCACGCCGGCGTACTCCACAACCGGGGAAGGCTCCCCGGGCGCCTCCGCTTTCGTGGCAACGGTCACGGTGGATGGGACCACGTTTTCCGGCCGCAGAACCGAGAGAACAGAAGAGGCGGCCCGAACGTTGCTTGCCCTGGTGGCGTTCTACGAGCTATGTCCCGCGGCTCGGGACGAGCGGTGCGTCCCCGCCGATGTCTATGCGTCTTTAAAAATATTTATCTAAATCGTTCATATCTTCTTTGCGGGGGCGATGACCTATCCCCGGGAGCGGTTCCTCGAAGATTTGGTCGGGGATTTGACGGAAAAAGCGGCATCTCTCTCCGAGAACTCGAGCGAGTCGTATCCCATAAGAGGGATGTGGAGAGGGCTGCTCCGGTACGCGAAAATGTATAAAACGGAATGACGGTTTTTGACCCGCTTAGTGTAGTTTTCATCCATCAAATAAGAACTTTTTGCTTAGTGTGATATTTTAACTTCGTTCTTACTCTCTCGAAATGTTAACCGTTGCGGACGTATGTTAAACAGCCACGCATGAATTTTAAATGGAGAACAATGTTCCTTAAGCAAATTCTAACCATTCGTGCGCATGACAACAACGTTTAAATCGTAATATTCAACGGGAACGGTGATATTAAACCGATAACGGCGAATGATAAACACAGATTGCCTTCTTGGCACGATAATTATAAATTTTAAACGGTTACAACAACACGTAATTGGTGACACACTTGAAAAAAATAAAAATTCCGTACTTGAGGACCCATTGCGCGGTTCATGAAGACAATTAAAAAGTTACATATAATAGGGACTCTCACCTTTAAAAACAAACAGCGCAAGTAGAATAGGGCCTCACCCGTCGAAGAATAACCTCCATATTAAACGAGGGACTGTAATATTAAACATGTAACGACAAAAGCTAAACGAGAGAATACCTTGTTTAATTGATAGCTCTGCATTTTAAACGAAGACAACAACACGTAATGGGTGACATACATTGAGAAAAGAATTCCCGCTTACGGACCCATAGCGCAGTTGATGGAGACATTTAAAAAGTTATGTATAATAGGGTCGCTCACCTTTAAAAAGCGGACAACGGAAGTAGATTACGGTCTCTTTCATTTAACAACGGCCTCCATGTTTTAAACGGGGACATAGGGAGTTAAACGTTTACCACTAATATCTAAACAAGGAGTATGTGATCAACCCGGTCCCCCGGTGTTAAACGGTAACGGTGTATATTGCACGGAGCTCCGTATTGTTAAAGTGTAACACAATGTTTTAATAGTGACAGCGTCATTTTTTACTGAAGTACTTAATTTTATAAAGCGACAACGACCCTCAATCGGTACCATGGAATTTTAAGCAAAAAATGATTGAATATGAAAGAATAACGAACATTATTAGATGTACATTGAAATTTACGCCATGTCGTTGGCAAAGAATGAATTGAATCAATTGAAATGAATTTCGACAAAACTGTTTTACTTCCCCACAATTTGGACCCTACCCGCGTTGCTTGATGCCGGATGCTCGTCCTTCCTTAAGTATGTGGGCGGCGTACTTCAATCGCAGATAGGGGACGTCCGTGTGCGCTATCCGCGACTTCTCACCGCGGAGCAATTGCTCGATAAACCGCATCACGTAGACGGCGCAGTCGACGGTGCCTTTCTTTTGACGCGGTGTGTCGTCATCGTGAACAAGCGGGTACCGTGCCGTCGCCGTCGTGCCGTACTCCATTTCGAGACGAGTGTCGAATAGTTCCCGTTGTCGCATTATACAAACCGATGTTAGAATAGAAAGCATCTATGTCACTCGATAATCGAAATCTATATCGCGAGAGAGCTTACCATTGCTACCGCGTCTCTGTTGTACTCTTCACTTGGGCATGAGGTGTAATGCCTGTACTCTTTCTTGTTATTGTCGAGCACCACGACATGGAAGTGGCCATTCAAGATTATGGGAAGGATGATGATGTCAACGTCATTGACGACCTTGGTGGCATCTCCGATCATAGCCAAAGTCGTCTCATGTGCGTCTTCCACCTTCGACATAAACAACGCCGGTGGTCGAGTGATGGAGGCGCGCTTCTTATGAGGATATGGCTTTCTGTTAAGTGTGTCTTGTACGATGCACACGAAGGCGTCCAACACATCATCTGTCACCATCTCTTTCCCGTCGATCGAACGAATAGGTTGGCCCGGGTGGTGCGACATAATCATTCCTCCGGGCACGACGGAGCTGCGGTTAAACGGCAACACATGCGATTGATTAATAACACGTAGACGTTAAGTGGAAACAACACATACGTAAATGATAATGGATGGGGGTAAACAGTAATATCGTTAGTTAAACGATATATTACTATGTCATATGGTAACGACCGTAATTAAACGGAAACGCAACAACGTAAATGGGATGATCTCTATATAAACATTTACATCTACACTATCATACTTACTCGTCCATGGGGAAGTTGAGGAAAATCTTGATCGGCTCCTTCTCGAATACGTCGAGGCGCGATTGACCGGCGTATTTTTCTTCGCCGGAACGAAGTCTTTCCGCACTTCTTCATCATCTTTGGTTGGCGAAGGTGACCGATTTCTTTTTTTTCTCGGCGACGTTCCCTTCGCCCCCAATGACTTTATTGAGATCATCCGTAGATGCTTCTTCTTTGTTGCGGGATCGCGCCCACACCTTGGATGTGGCAATGTGGGTCGGCCGTTCCTCCGTGGGAAGGAGCTCCTCCACAATAGAGGCAACGGTCTTCTCAACCGCGGCCAAGGCAGTCTCATCAAGGGGAAGCACACCCTCGGGTGGTTCTTCATCTTCAAAATTAGTGGCCACCACCCTGGATGCGCCGTTGTCGGCCGCCGCTGCCCGGCTCCACCGCGACGGGGATTTCGGAGTCTTCCGCAGACGCGGCATTGCCAACGGGGTCTACAATCTCCGCCACCGGGGCGGTGAAGTCATCAAGCGCAACGGTCTCAACAACCGCATCGGCCGCCGGTGGTGCTTGCCATTGTTTCATCCTCGGCCGGTGGTGGACACACGGGCGGTATACTTTTCGTCGCCTTTTGTGCAAGCCTCTTCATACGTGGCCTCGTCATACGTGGCCGTCTTGGAATGGCCTTCACGATGAAGTCGTCGTCCTCAATTTCCAACGGGTCATCCGTCCGGGCGGGTCACGTATTTGTCCCGACGGTGCGGCCCTTTCAAACGAATCAAACCTTGCCTCCAATGCCTCAACCCGAGCGACAATCTGGGGAAAGCGTTCATCATCACCTGGCATGCATGCATAAAGGATGTAGTCACGTCGTCGGCCGATGACGTCGGTTGGGCTGCCGCGGTCGGGGGACTCTGGGGATCCGGGTGACTCCCGTTGTCGCGGCCGGTGCGGGCGTTGACAATTGGCGGGGTAGGTGAGGGCCTATCCGACGCCGAGGGTTGCGTGTTGGGCTGGAAGGGGGGGAACCACGTCGGCGCGAACGGGCGGAAGGGGGCTGGCATCTCCGCTTGCGGTCGTGCAAGTGGTTCCCGCGCAACAGCATCCATCCGCCAATTGGCCCCAACAAAAGTCTCCTCCACAGCATTCGCCGGGACCGGCTCGAGAAACTAACATATATAAAGAAAACAATCTCGGACAAATCATTCAATTTGATCCAAAACAAACGTATTTAAACATTTGACATATATACGTAAACGCTATGGCACACATTTAAACGGAGTATAACAAGGTTAAGCGAAGACACCAAGCGTTAAACACAAACTACATTTCCTACACGGATAAGCCTATCGTTATACATTAAGCGCTCTTTGTGAACACATTAACACTCGATTTATTACCTCTTTTCCTTCGAGAGCCGACCAACTGGTTTCTATCGTCGCGTGCTTCCGGTAAGTACTTTCGCAATAGCACAAGCACCCTTGGGGTCTTGCCGAAACGGGCTTTCTTGCCGGTTCCGGTCACCTCGTAAAACCGGATGGTCGGCGCGATCGAGCAACCCTTAATGTACCCCGTGTTTACCTTCCCCCTCGCATCCGGCTTGCACTCGAGCGGCGGCTTGTGGAACGTCCTCCATAAGCCATTTGTGCGTCGCCTGCGCCCATGCGTACCGCCCCATGCCGGGTAGATCGTCGACATAATCAACGATCCAAGTGGGCACCGAGCATGAGGTATTCGGGAAGAGGATTGTCCCCATGAGGTACGCCATCAAGAGTTTCACAAAATCCTCCTCTCCCCCCTCTCGTCCAACAAGACGCTCAAGAGTGCGCCTAATGGCGTCCCCGTGTCTCTGTCGAAGCTTTTCGAAAAATATCTCCCTTCGAAAGCCGACGGTGTCTTCTTCTTCTTAAACGGGACCGCGTCTCCGTCGCAGGCGTAGACCCATAACGAGAGCCACATCCTCGGGCTGAAGGCGAGCGAGGCTCGCCCCGATCCCGAATTTATTGGTGCGGCCATCGTACCTCTGCGCAGGCGAATCGAGAAGGGCCCTCTCTTGGAATACGGCTTCCACCTCGGTGAATGCCGCAAACGGTGTCCTTTGGATGATCTCCCAATGTCGAGAGGTCATGTGGACTTTCAATTCGGCCAAGGTCTCCACCACCGGTGTCAAGTAGCATCTCCCGTTGACTAGGTTTACCGCCATAATCACAACACTCGCAAAAATGACAACACTTGTTAAACGAGATACATCAAACGCTACACGAGAGACAAATGTTTTACACGAAAAGCTCAATACTTAAACAGAGAGATGCACCGTTAAACGGAGACAAACTCTTTTAAACACGAACTCATTTCATCACACGGAAATCTCTTTTACAACCGCAACCATATCAAATGGAAGGGGAAACGCACATTGTAAGCATTACACAAACAACAACAACCGATATCTCTTTCAATGATCGTGTGCACTGACCGAAAACCCTAAACCCATAAAACCCTAACCCTAAACCAAAACCCAAGACCCTAAACCCTAGAAACCCCAAATGAGAAATTCCCCCGCACACTAGAACCACGCAAAACAAAACCGACGAATATCTCGTGTAACAGCAGTACTTCATATAAAAGCCTTGCTTTAGACACGCCTTCGCCATACCTTGAGCCGCAAACCGATGGAAGTGCGGGATACTTGCGCACGGTGGACCTGAAGTTACGAGAGGATGTCGAAGCCGATAGAGCTTCGGAGAGGGAAAAGCTGAAGAAAGTTAAGCAAAGAAGAAAAACGAACACTGCTCTCTGCCTCTCTTGGGATTCCCATTACGAAAAACCCTCCACTTCCTCTCTAACCGGCTTAATGATTGCACCACGATTTCCCATGCAAGGTAGGGGCAATTCCGTCAGTGAATTTGAAAAGTAACTCCGTTAACCACCGTTTCATACT
This sequence comes from Dioscorea dumetorum, assembly GCA_902712375.1. Taxonomy (NCBI): domain Eukaryota; kingdom Viridiplantae; phylum Streptophyta; class Magnoliopsida; order Dioscoreales; family Dioscoreaceae; genus Dioscorea; species Dioscorea dumetorum. The sequence goes on from CACTHL010000326.1 coordinate 66,666, forward strand.
TTGGGGGTTTGAAAATCATTGTCTTTAAAAGGAAGGGGTTTTTATGGATTTGGAAATTAACGGGGTGTTTTTGGCCATTTCCCAAACTATGGGGGTGTTTTTCGCCATTACCAGTATAAATAACTATAAAAAAATAAAAATAAAAGAATAATAAAAAATATAAAATAAAAACAACCTGACATATAAAAAACAAAAGATATGAAAATATACTCGAAAAATATGTGTGTTTATTTTACCTTTTCTTATTTATTTTTATTTTTATTTTTTTATAAAAATAAACGATATTTATAGCCCTTCATTAGGTCAATAGTTGGTTGGGAATAATTTGATTTAACAGTTAATAATACATTAGTTGGTGGAATAGTAATAATATTAACGGCCACAATAATAAAAAATATAACGTTTACTACAGTACATGATCGTTTACTGCTACTGGTTTTAACTGACTACTGTAGACACCCACAATTTTTTATATTTATTTATAACAATTTTTTATATATTTGATATTTTTTTCTTGATATGAATGAATGCATGATTTTGTTGGACATGCTTTGTTTGGCGTTTTTTCTTTTTTTTTTTTCCACTTTTCATCATCACATTATTTGTTAAACCAATTATATATTTTTTTTTTAATTTTCTCTATTTAAATATTGCTTTACATTAATATGATTTCCTTTTTCTAGAATGCCTTTCCAACAAAGTAATCATTATTGGTAAATGATATTTTAACATAATTTTCCTTTTAATTTTCCATGTTGTGGCTCTTTTGGCTTTTTTTTTTTAAATGATTATTCGTTTTATTGTTTTACAAATTATATTTCGATAAACTTAACATATGAAACCTACTTCAATCAATTCAACTATGATTAAACAAACTCTAGTAACAATGTTTAATATGAGAATAATCACAGATTAAAGCATGACATATAAACTCCACACATACAATGAACAAATTGAGATTAATAAAAATAAACATTAATTAAAAAATTATAAGACAACTGGGAGAAAAAAAGAAACAAAAAACAAAAGCTAGTAATCCTCAAACCTTGGCCCTTGACCATTATTTAATAAGAGCACATCAAAAAAGTCTCAAAAAATCAGTTCAGCTAAATGAGAACAAAAAGACAAAGAACAAACAATAGTCTTCTTAGTTTCATTAAATAATTTATATTAATCAATTAATCATTTAATCAAATCATTAGTGGAAGCACAAAACCCACAAATAAAAACCTGGACGGGGCCCACAACATAGTCCCATCCACGGGGCCTACACCTGAACCCAAAGGCCACACGAATCGGCCGCCTGGTCTCTCGGGCTGCACCCACGACAGGGTCCGGTTCCACACTTACCCCTCCCAACGTTAAACTGAGGACCAGCAGTGCGCTACCTTCCAAGGGTATTTGAGGCATTCCGTCTTCCTCCATGAGTTCTTATCCAGAGTGACTAGTGCGTCAACGTGTCTCTTTGACGAGATGCCGGTGAACGTGGTAACGACCACCGCACATCGCCATCTTCGCTTCTTCTTTCCCTCTTGTTTTTTTTCCGGGCTGGCCCGAACCACCCAACTAGCTTTTTGCACATTTACCCCTTTAAAATTAAATATTTTAAAAATGTACTTTTTTGTTTTGGCATTTGAATTTAAAATACCAGAGACTTTGCCATTTATTAAACTTAAAATCCATGTCTTTGTTATAATATACTATAAAAATAAAATAAAGTAATTTTCAAATCAACACAAAATTAATTAAGGAGGTGTTTGGTTAGTTGTAAGTAGCTGTGATGTAAGTGGTTTTACATGTAATTGGCTGTTTGGTTTGATGTAAAAGCTCAACTTACAGGTAAGTGGACTTACATCTCACTCACTTTTACAGTATTTCAACTTACATCAAAATTTGATGTAAGTTGAAATGCAGTAAAGTAAGTGGTATCCACTCACCACCATTTTATCTTAAATATAATTATAAAAATATTTAATAAATTAAATTATTATTAAAATTAACTATAAAAATATTTTTAAGTATTAAAATTTTAAAAATATTAAACTTAAAATATTTAATAAATTTAAAAAATATTTTTATCATTAAAATATTTTAAATAAATAAATAATTAATTATTATGAAAAGTATTAAATAATTAGAACTAATACTAGATGATTAGTAGTATTAACATGATTAAAAAATAGTTATTTATGTTTTATTTAATTTAATATTGTATTTTAAAATACCAATTATTATTTAATTTATATAGAAAAAATATTTTAATGGCATATAATTAAATTACATTAAATTTTTTAAATTTAATAAATCACAACTGAATTAATTAACATTTTAAATTAGTATTAATCCTAATGAGAGTTAATATAATTAATAGTTTTTAGGGATAAAATTTAAGCATATTATATAAATTAAAAACTTTTATAAATAATATTAAATAATTAATGTTAACAATATATGATAGGGGTAATCTTACCATTTCACTTACATGGTAATCATACTCTTTAACTTACATCAAACCAAACAAAGAAAAAGCAAATACAACATTTCAAATTACAACTAACCAAACAGCTGTGATGTAAATTAAAATACAGTATTTTCACTCACACTGTAATTTTACTTACATGTAAATTCACTTACAGACAACCAAACAGCCCCTAAGCTGTACATTATATGGAAACAACTCATTCAAAATAAATGATAAAATAATCAAACCACTTGAAATTATAACCTACGTCCAAAAAAAATAACCATGAGATGATGAGAAGAAGTGGGAAAAATATTAGAATAAATATAAAAATTATGTTAGTGAAATAGGCAAGTGATTTTACATTAAAATTTTTCATTAAAAATTACAAGGTTATTTATAAAAAAAAAAAAACAAAAGGAAAGGAGAGCCCGACCCGGCCCGCAGAACATAGAAACATAATAAAAAGAGAGCTATTGCCCTTTCTTCTCCCAGACATCTCCATTTATAAATGTTTCAGTTTCCTTCTTTTTCCCCTGCTTTACTGGTTTCCTCTTTCACCCTAACTTTTTTCTAGAATTAATTAATTCCATTAAATAAATAAATAAATAAGGGCTCTTCTTTTCCTCTTCCTCTCTGTCTTATAGCCTCCACCCAGCTCACCAACGCTCTGGTGAACCACCTTTCCATCTCTTCTTCGATTCCTTTGCTCCACTGAAGAAGGGGGAGTGGCGAAGAAGAGATCGGTGGGAGTGAAGATGCTGGGCGGATTGCTGGGAAGCAAGTTCATCAACAAGTGGTAACGGCGGTGATCTCTTTTCTTTTCTTCTTGAGATCGAGTTCTGGTGATTTTTGCTTTTCTTTTCTTTTTTTAATTTTTGAATATGATTCTTGTGAATTCGCAGCAAGCATTCGGTGAAATGTATCAACTCGAGGTTGGTGGTGATCACGAAGAAGAAGCAAGCGACGGTGAAGTTCTTGAAGAAGGATGTGGCCGACCTCATCTCCCGTGGACTCGATTCCAACGCGTTTGGCAGGGTATTTCTCTCGTCTTTGTTTGATTTTCTGTAATGTTTTCTTTTTTGTTTTTGTTTTTGTTTTTGATCTCATCTTGTTCTCCTATTCTTGATTCGGCTCGGGTTCTTTTTAATCTTTCTTTGAATATCTGGAGCTCCGTGAATGGGTTAGCTTGATTCCAAAGTTGGGAGGTTTTACCAATAAAAAATAAAATAATAATAATAATAATAATAATAATAATAATAATAATAATAATAATAATAATAATAAGAAGAAGAAGAAGAAGAAGAAGAAGAAGAAGAAGAAAGAAAAGAATTTGCAGAATTTTTATGTTGCTTTCCTATGTATTTATCTATTTATTAATTTAGGTATTTTTTGTCAGAAAATAAAAAAAAAAATGCTGGAATTTTTATGGACAATTGCATTTTTTTTTCAATAAATTTCTTTGCCTTCCATAATGTATGTTTCTTGTTTGTTCTCTGTCCTGAGTGCGCTGTTTGGTAAGCGGTCAAAATTTTACCTTTTAGGTTTTCCTTTTTTTTGGATGTAATGGATCTCATGTATTTCTTCTATGCCTTCGAATGGTATTCTGATTCTGTAAATACAAGCATCTTTCCTGAATGTTTATGATTTTCCCTGGGCAATGGGATACAGTAATGATATCTGGTGATGATCGAGAGTGTGTTTTCAGTGTTGGATGCTTGGTCCAATTGAGTTGTTGAGGAAGTTAACTTTGATTTCATTATTTGATGGATACTGTTATTATCTGAAAAAAAAATGAGAATTGTTAGATGCCAAAGACTTTCACCCCAGTGCTTCAATTTTGAATATGCTCTATCACTTTGTTGAGTATGGTCCGGTCTTTGAATTGACATTTACCCTATGAAGTTAAAAGTTTGCATGGTAAGTTTGAATTGGTAATCTCTACCACTAGATTTCTTTCTTCTGAAACTTCTTTACATGGAATGTTTTGGACATTCTAAGTATGTTTCCCTAATTTGAGGGTTTTTGTTGCTTTATCAGGCAAGCTTTTGAGTTTGTGGCTTGCTTGGTTTTGCTAATTGATTGCCTCAACTTCAATCCTCTTCTGGCTTTGTGAAACAGATCGATGCGCTTATTGTGGAAATAAATCATGCACGTTGCTATGATATGATTGAGAAATATTGTGAATCTATACTGAGTCTGCTTCCCTCTATGCAAAAGCAGAGGTAACCATTATGTTACTTTAATATGTTTTTATGAATGTGTTATTCTTTAATTTGAAATATTTTTTAAGTTTGATTGTGCTTCCACATTCATTTCTTGCTTTTAGCCTTTAAGCTAATTGAATGAATTGTTGACTGTGAAAATAGTGGTGTATCCGTGTATGATGTCCACATTTCCATCATTCAAATTGTCATTAATAATAGGTAACAATATTTTCTCCCTGCATTATAAAGATGCTACAGTTTATCATTTTAACGTTTAAAAAGTGATATTGGTTTCAGTCAAGTCATAAATTTAGTCAAGTATTTTTAAGGGGAACCATTTGATTGAAAATATATACAAATGAACTAAAATTGATGATATGCTGGTGCTTTCTTCTATTCAGTCCTTGCAAAATAATCATTAGATGCAATCTTTTGCCCCCCAGATACTTTCTGGTGACCTAGGCTTCTTTATTTGTAGATAAAAATTTATCCTTCCTTTAAGTTCAGGTTCACATTGTCTGGGTACATTCTTATGAACTAAAAGAAATGTTTATAAAATAGGAAATTATATGCTTTATTAAGTTAACTTTTCTTGTTGAGTCTGACAAATCCCTTTCCCATTGTTTTAACAGGGAGTGTCCTGAAGATGCAATGGAAGCTGTGTCAACTCTAATTTTTGCTGCAGCAAGATTTTCAGACTTACCAGAATTATGTGATCTCAGGCGTGCCTTCTTGGAGAGATTTGGGAGTTGCATTGAGTCATTTGTAAACTCTGAGGTATTAAATCTAGCTTTGTGATTTAACTTCGATCTGTAGTCTTTACCAGCTAAGTTGATGATCTTCTCTGTCAGCTTATCCTTTGTGTCATTTTATCTGCAGTTTATGGAGAACATGCAGAAGAAGTCTTTTTCTGTGGATAAGAAGTTACAATTGATGCAAGAAATTGCACATGAGTTCTGTGTAAGCTGGGACTTCAAAACATTCAGACATATGTTATCCAATTCTGCACCTGCATCAGTAAGTGCCTGAAATCTTTCTTCTCCTTAACTCCAAGTGATTGCAGAATTCCATAGTCAATTATGCCTATGATCAGACTTTTGCTCTCTAATTGTAATCAGTTCTGTTTTAAATTTTTAATGGATAAAGACTGCTAAAAGGTGCACGTCACCTGCAGGATGAATCTAGGAAAGGTGTGCCTGTTCGCAATGGAAATCATGAACCTCCAAGCAAGATGCTTAGTGGGGGAAATGGAGCAGACAACAATGTAAGTAGCAAGATCCTGCTCAAGGACAGATATGAAGCTACTCCAAAGCCCATCATTCAGAAACAAAACATTCAGCCTGGGCTTAAAGACATCCATGTGATTTCAAATACGAATGGTGGCCTATCTCATGATCATTCCTTCAAGACAAGAATGGCATTTGCTGATGAACCAGAGAATATTGAGCCACCAACTAGACCTACCGTTCCTCCATACTCTCAATTGAATGCAAGAATTATTGAGAGTGACAAGTGTAAGGGCAAGCAAGTTGGTGATGCTGTTTCTCATAAGCAACAACCACCCAGTGTCCAACAAGTTGGACTTGTGAAATCTCAAGACAACAAGCCTGTTTACAGTGTTCCTCCATATACTAAGACAAAAGTCGCAAACGACACACCCCATGTAGTAGATCATACCCAAGATAACTCTCAATTTAAAAGATTATCAAAGGAAGATGTGTTGGATCCTAGTGGCCACGAGAAGCCAGTGAGGCAAATCAACTACAGCCAAGATAGGGTGATGAGTAAAGTCCCTCCACCGTATGTCAAACCAGGTATCAACCAGGTGAATGCAGATCAAGACGGTGGGCATCCTTCTCATGATATTAAAGATGTGAAGACCAGTGACAGGCAAATTCCCAGGTCTGTCAGGAGCAGGCGCATCAAGCAACCAGTTCTTGATGAGATTGATGGCTCCATTGATGACAGGAAGCAATTGAGCCCAACACCAGATCTGCAAAAAGGCAAAGTGGCTGGGAACATGCTGCTACCTGTAATGATGATAAATATGGTGAGGGGATGGCCAAGGACCCACGTCCAAATGGATCAATAGTTGGAGAGGTTGTTGATAAATCAGCCCGAACACCAACTGAGGGAATAAGACAAGTTGGGAAGCATAGAGCCACTGCTTACGATGATGCTTACTATGATGAAGGAAAGATGAGCGGCTTAAAACTAGCGATGGCTGGCGATGTTGGTGATGCCATTGATTATGGCAAACTCATGTCTCGAGTCCCAAAGTACCAAGGAAGACAAGGACACAGGTACAATGTTGTCACCCAAGATGAAGATCACTATGGTGAGAGGAAAACGTCGAATTCAAAATCGTTGGATGCTGATCAGGAAGACAATGCCATTTATTTTGGAAAACTTTTACATGCAACTCGAAGTGGCCGAAGAGAAGGGGGCAGGCAGGCTACAAACTATGAACGCTACCGCGATGAGGAGGAGAGGGCAATGGATAAGCTTCTTATGCATTACAGTAGGAAAGGGATGCTTGAAAGTACCAGTACAGGTGCTAGAGTTTCTGCCTCAGGTCATGTTGCCAATGAAGGTGCACCCTATAACCGTCGAGAAGGGAAAACAGCAAAACCATTGCTCCATGAAAGAGTGGCCTCACTCCCACCACAGCCTATGAGTCCAAGAGAGGTCAGAACACCAACACGAGCCACTTCACTGCAACCCGACTTGTTCACTCCTGCTGCTGGCCGTGCACATCCAAGAATGCCAGATTATGAGGAGGTGGCCGCTCGGATGGCAGCTTTGAGGGCTAAACCGTGAACCACAATAAACTTCTTTTTGCAGAAACGTCTTTTTTTTTTTTTTTTTTTTTTTGGTCTTTTTTCTTGTTTCACGCCTTCAGCCTTCAAAGCAAAAGAATGGCTAAAGCTTCCGGCCACAACATCACTTGCAGCTCAACCAATCCAGACGGTTGATGTTATAGCTACTTTGGTTTTGTACATATGCTACAGATGATCGGTGTCAGCTTAAAGAGAAATATTAGATTGTGTCTGATTGATCGATTGATGATTCTCAGTCTCATTGTAATAGTCATTTAGAGATAAATACTTCTTGGTTTCTCAGTTCTTGTTCTTAGTATCCAGTTGTTGCGGTGAGTCTTCAGTGGTGGTTGTTCATAACTGCACCTTCATTTTTTTTAATAGAAGAGCAACTTCTAAACATTGTCCACTACTTCCATTGTCTTGTGCTCACTTGATATACTCTTTTTTTTTTATTCAGCCTACCTGGAAGTAGTTAACTGTCTGGAACTAAAATGAATGAATAATATATATATTTTGGAAAAGAAGAGCAGGCGTGCAGTGAAACAAAAGAGAAATATATGTATGTGGCAGTGCGCACATGAACCAAAGATGACTCTTTAGCCCTTTCTCAGCGTCCGAGAAAAGAAAGAAGCGGGCAAAAGCGTGCAAGAGCTCATCTCCCCCACCACAAACCCAGCCCGGGTTCTGCAGCCCAACTCCATTTAGGGGTGTTCATTTCGGGGTAAGTGGAAAAAAATGGACTGACTTCTTTCACTTCTGATGTTATTTTTCTCTGAAGTGGGGAAATTAACACTTCTCCTACTTTAGAGTTTTGGGTTCGGTATTTTTTACATCGAAGTGGGGGAAATAAGTTTCTTATAAAGCTCATTTCTCCTCATTTCTAAAAACCTTTCAGAAATAACACTATTTACACCGAATACCAGAAATAAAAAAATAAGTATTTTATAAAAAAAACATTTCATACAAAATGAACAAGAAGTGGAAGAAGTCATAATACTTACATCATTTTCCACCGCTTCAGAAAAGTATACTCCCACTTATACCATAATAAACCTGCCATTATTCTTTCTTTCCTCCTTTCCTTCATTCACTCATTCCCCATGTCTATTCAACGCACCATATGATGTCTTCCCTCCAAACCAATGCATCTAATTACTTTGTTTGTTATTTCCTATAAATATAAATATAAATATAAATATAAATATATACTCATTAAATTATGTTTCCAAGGCCATCTATTAATAACAAATATGACAAGGGCATTCACGTAATTACACAGTTAAAAAGACACTGTATATTCCAACACCCCCACTCCGTTCGTTCACTCAGCTCACCGTCAGCCCAATCGGCGCACATTGCGGCCTTGAATGTGAAAGCCACCGAAGCTGAGATGAAAGGATCGGCTAAGCTCGCAATCGGCGCAGCCGCCGCCGCCATTTCTCTCACTCTCCTCCTAATCATCGCTCTTCTTCTCGGCCTCCTCATCGACCTCCTCCTCTCCCTCTTTCGTAGCCACCGCCGCCGTAGCCACACGGGCCAGCCACGATCCACGCCGCCCTCCCCTCCTCCTCTCTCTAAACCACTCCATCTCCCCTTTTACAGCCACGGCGTCCTCCAAGCCCCTGCCGCCGACTTCCTTCTCTCCATTCCCAAGCTCGAAGCCGCTGCGGTGGCGATGCCAAGCCAAGCAGACCATTCCGATCACTTTATACGCATTTGCAATCCCATATACGATGAAGCTTGTGGCTTTCACGCCGTGAACTTTAACGCCAAGGATAACTGTGAAGGTGACGGTGACGGAACGGCGTTCGAGACACCGGGAAGTTCACCGTCATGCTTTGAGTTGGAAGAAGGGGCTGAGAGGGAGTCATCACCGCCGTTGAAGTTCATGAAGAACCTTCCGTCGTTCCTCCCGGCAGCTGCCTCCGCTGTTTGCTTGGTTGACGGCCGGCGGTCACTGGCAGTGTCAGCAAGCGCTACGGAGACCAACAAGGCCTCTTCTTCGTCTTCCTCGCCGAACTCCCTCTGTTTCTCACCATCTTGGTGATTTTTTTCTTTTTTTTTTTTTTTTTTTGGCCACTCTCACTCTCTCTCTCTCTCCTCTTTGCTCCTTGCTGCTAATTCATTGTGTTTGCTCGCTAGTCTCTGTATTATTTTGTTAATTTTAATCCAATCTTTTGGTTTTTTTCATAACCAAAGAATTTATAGCCAGTGATCTTCGATGTTATGATAGAAAACGAGATAAAATACTTAAAAAATCTCAATTTTTTTTTTATAAGATGGATTAACCACAATGATTAAAAAAAAAACTTATAAAAGTATCAGACAAGCACACAATAACAAGACAAAGACGACGACAACAACGAGCGAACAAAATACAATAAGAATCTATTAGGTGTGAGAGTAGAAAGACATAAGACAACAACAACAGAAAAACCCATGGAGATAACCCACTGGAGGAGAGAGAGAGCTCTGCCTCAGGGTGGTCTGAAAAATTACTATCATCTATATCTCGCCCGGTGCTGTAGGATGTTCAGGAGGGCATTTTGATCTGCTGCCCTATAGGTGAGGAATTGAGGTTAAACTATCTCCTAGTTGAGGTTGAGCAAGCTAAACAATTAATTTCTAGCATAAACTCAAGACCTTGATATATCTATCACTTGTCACTATCATTAAAAAAAACAATAAATATTATTTTAAAATATTAATATACCAAATTATAAAAACGAATTAAAATATAACTCAGATATATTATAATATATTTAACAATAACCCACAATAACAATTGATTAGTAGCTAAGTTTCTCTAATAACGTTCGAGAAATTGAGGTTAAACTATCTCCCAGTACATGTATAGTTAAACCATATTATACAAAAAATATGCATGTGAAATGATTAATCCGCATTGTCAATATACATATATACAGGCATGAATCATGGTACTCTCATCTGCTGCAGGTGCTCATGCATTTGGACACTAGTTCCAGAGCTTGGTTCTCACTCAATTGATAAGCATTTTGAGCAGCGAGGGTGTGGAAAAAGGTATTCAATATCTGCACCAACTGCCATACCTGGCTGAGTTATGAGCTTTGGTGTTCATGTGCTGCAATGCTCTCCGTTTTGGTTTTACTATGTATCATGCTCATAATTGATAATAACAGTGGTGCATTGGTGCTTGTCTTTTTGCTTCGTATCTTGGTTTCCTTTCTTATAAAAGATTCATTGGTTACTATGCCTTGGGTCAATGTCCTTGGCTTTTTGCTTGCGGACAAGTGGACAACCTCTTCTCGTTTCAGTGCCTGCATGTCTTGGACTCTCTCTGTGACTTTATTTATTTATTTATTTTTTTTCTGAGGATTCTCAAGTCCTTATCACTTTTTTTTTTTTTTTTTTAATTTCTGTGAACATGATAAATATTACTCTACTAAAAATAAAATAAAAAAAAACAGTTTTTTATGAACAAATGATAAACGCTCAAAAATATATATAAATGTGAAGTATGTTCAACAAGATACTAATAATTCAAAAAGTCGTTACCAAAAAAATAAAAATAGTTACAAAATAACAAACATGAGGGATATTTAATATAATAAAATTTTGATTTAAAAGATGCGTCACATGATGTAGGGGTGGTGGAAGAAAATTCCCATTGAAAAAATTAACAAATTAAATGAAGTTGGTGATATTTAAAAGATAATTACTAAAGATGGAAATTATTTGTTAATTCTAATAGATTTTCTTTTTGTTTCATTTTGGAATGGCATTTATGTAAAAAATTGGGGAGTAATTGAGCATGTTTGGAATACTTGTGTTTGTTTATGGGAGGCTGTGTCATTTTATAATATCTATGTAAACATAATATAGATAAACTAAGATAATAAAACAAAAGGAAATTAAAATGAGAGTGATTATTTCAGACTTAATGCAGATTTATTAAGTAAATGATGGTGGATATATAATGTTGATATCATTGTAAATTTATGGATTAAATCTATGAGGTTTAATTTCCTCACCATGGAATGTGCCCTTGAGTATTATTTAAAAAACAAAGATAAATCACAACATTATTAATGAAAAAGAGAGCTCATAAAATTCAAGAAAAGAAAGCAAAAAAATAAATTAATTAATAAAATTTGGGTTTGGATATATGTATATTGGCTAGTGATAACAATACGGTTAATTAATTATTTGTCATTAACTCAAACGTATTCATAAAACTATTTGACAAATCTGCTAATCAATATAGTATTTGATAGGTTTCAAGTGGCTTACAGGGCTTATGTTTTGGAAAAACATGTGTATGAATCCACTTAAACAAAATAACAAGTCTAATATTTAAACCTAAAAAATAAAGAAATCAAACAGTTAATTAAGCCTAAATTAATACTAATCCAAACACAAGAGAGCAATGGACTTAAAATATAAGAGAGATGATATGAAGCCCAAGTCTGCATTTCAAGAAGATCAAGGGGCGGTGAGCAAGCGGTTTGCGCCATTGGATCCGTCCAATGAGCCACCAACCAGCCTTTTCTTCTCACCAACCTTTCAAGGAAAAAAATCTCTTCCCACTTTTCTCATATCCCCAGCTTTCACTATAAAGGAAAACTCACTAACCTTAACCCAATCTTCACCACTGTCTCAAAATTCACAAGCACTTTTCCTTTTATTTATTTATTTATTTATAATTTTTATATAGATATAGAAGCTCACAATAGTATTAAAAGCTTTAACCATAAAAATATCATACGGTAGGCGCCTTATCATCATTCATCATCTGTAACTCTCTTTCATTCATTGTTGTTCAAGGAGTTGTTTTCTAAGGAGATTTTTTTTATTGTTGTTTTGCATGCAGAGTAGTATGGTGAGATTGCTAGGGAGGTCTTTGATGAGGATGGTGGTGGTATTGGTGAAGAGTCCTGCTGGCTTTATGACGTCTATACTTTACTACAGTGGTGTCCTTCCTAGGGACCCTGACTTGGAGAGGCTCCTCCTCAGGGATGATTTTCTTTATTATGGAGAAAACTTCTTCTTTGATTTCTTCGTTGTCTTCTTGAGATTCTTCTGGTAGATATTAAACCTTTTAAATTTTAACCATATGTTGTTCATTGGTGTAATTTTGTAACTTTAGAAATGCACAATGGTGTTGTTCAATTTGCTGGTAGTTACATTTTGTTTGTATTTATACAGTGGATCGATCACGCATGAAATACCAGTTTATTATACTAAGTATATACATACCTTGCAAAAGTACAAAATTATAGTGGAAAAAAGCACTGATATATGTTATATATATCGCTAACACATTATACAATTATATATTGAAAAAAAAATCCACATTTTATCTTCATTTCTCTCTATCAGGTTAGATTTGACAGTACGGTTAAGAATATCTACTTTTCCTTAAAAAAAGATTAGTTGCCTTTGAAACCCACCTGCAAATGTTATGTTGGATATATAGAGACTATCCAATTCTCATGTGAATACATATATAACTATCTATATGCAAATTTTACTTAGTTACTTGAGCCCAGACATTGAAATTATTGGATACATGCCACTAAGACCAAAGCAGACCAATGCACGAATTTAAATTTTTACCCATGGCCAGTACATGTATTTTCCTACTTTCAATCAAACCTGACAACATGAAATTTTGCAGGAACCAAACCCCCTACAAGAACAAACAACTACATTTCACTTTTCCTTCGCTTAATTCCATTAATCAATTTTACTTTCCAAGAGATATGCCAAAATTGATATTAATAACATAGACAACAAAGATATATGTATTAGAAGTTTATTATTAGCCATCATTTTTGCCATTGAACAAAATTTGAACACCACCAACCTGAGGAATAATCTAGGTGCCTAAAGTTGGCATTATTGGGTTGTTGAAATGCAGGTTGATCCATCTTGACACAAAACACACATCCCCCAATAAAACTATCTTTGGATGCCTCAATTAGAATGGTTCTAACGCTCTTCAAGGCCACCAGTCTCCTAAACTCCACATATTTGACTGTTTCCCTGGCTCTTCAGGTTTCTCCTTCTCAGGATCATCCTCTTCCTCCTCTTTCTTTTCTTCCTCTTCTTCTTCCTCTTCAGGAGGATCTTCAGGTAAGGGATTGGGCAATGGTGTCTTCATAGGGCTGAATTGCGGGAATATATCAGGCCTTCGACCAGGCTTTGGCCTTTCCCACTCCTAAAATACACAAACAGCTGATTCATCAGTTGTCTCATGAATTAAACAGCAACTGGAAATAGAAACGAAGGCAATATTTTAGGATATCACAGGTCTGGCAGTGCTACTTTTATCCATTGTATAGGATATTGGATCTACCAGATCAAAACATTATCACAAATAAAACTCAAAAATACAAAACAGAAGAAGCAGTGCTGCTTTTGTCCATTATATTAGATATTGAACTTTCACTAAAGCTTTGCTGCAACAAGGAATCAGGAAAATATGTTCCTCTTATAATGAATATCACAAACACATGCTCTTAAAATTTTAAAAATGCTTCATGGAATAATCCATATCTCTCTGTGTGTGTATAAATATATATAATTTGTCTACTATTGTCTCTAAATTTTCACAACTCAAGTAAGCAACCATAATCTAATATATAGTTGTAATGCTTTAAATGTATCAATTTAATCAACAAAAAGACTTATATGGGACATCATTTCATACAAGACTTGCTCACATAGCTCGTGGAAAGTACTTTCAGTGCATTAACCTTTATCTTATGCTCAAGCCAGGCTAAGTTGGCTAGATCACTACCCCCAAACAGCAGAGGCAACCTGACACTAAGCTTTGATATCAAGACTACCTCTGTGTGAAAGCTCATAAGACTAACCATTCTTAATATATTTATAGGCTTCCTAAGGTCATCCTCCACTAGAAATTACACAAACATTCAGATGTAGAAATTACGGAAATAAAGAGATGCAGCTAGATAGTGTTATTTAAAAAAAAAAAAAGGCTACAAATTATCATTAGTTTTAGGTGTAACACAGGCCCTTCTTCCTCTCCCTCAAATTCAAGGAAATGTTTGGCAAGAATCAGATAATCAACATAAGGTAGTGATTCCATCGACTTGGTCCGTGGAGGTGTGATACATGAATTTTTTGCTCAGATTACTCATTGACAACATTTATAAGGAAAAATCCATTGATTATAAATCTTCCAAATTTGATCCAAATATCTTTCTAAATACTAACCACGCCACCTAAATACCGAATAATCTGAATTCACATATAAATATATGGAGGCGCTAACCTCCAACCAACAAAGCCTTCTATTAGTCATTTGCAGGCACTAACTTCTAAGAGCATCCCAATTATCTCCACAGCAACAACCACCACAACAACAACAAAGGAAAGGAAAATCCCGAAATATAAAAGCAAAAGGTTCTCAAGATAACTTTTCCAAATAAATTAATAAATTAAAAGAAACAAGAAAAAAAATTCGAGCATACTCTCGATCAATCAAAAACTACACACTCGCAAGAAACATTCCCATTAAACATTGCACGCATAAACGAAATCAAAAGGTGAAGGCTAGCGAAATGCGAGTCTCCAAATAATACATCAACTTAAAAAAAATAAAATAAACGAATAAAAAGCAAACTGTGCCAAAGCAATTGAGAAGAAGAGAGATGAGACATACGATGGGAAAATCGAGAGGTGAGCGGCGCGTCATCTTCTCCTCCTCAGGAGCCATGCCCACCACAAAGCTCCGTCTCCTCTTTGCACGAAGATGAAGAGGAGATAGAAGGCAACCTCCGGGCAGCGAGAGCGGGAGACCAAGACTAGGAGCGGCCGCGGATTGCGAAGGATACGAGAGAGGCCACAAGGAGAGGCACTGAGGAGATGCCATCGGGATCAAGGAAAACAGTGAAAGAAAGAGAGATGATCCTTCTCCTCTTCGGAGAGGTGTTGAGAGGCGCACATAAGTAAAAAGCTCACCGGGGATAGGCCTGGCGCCGCCTCTTTCCCTCCACCGCCTCTTTGCGTCACGTGAGAAGACTTCGCACGTGCGAAGATTTCGCACATGAGGGGCTACTGGTTTCTGGGCCGCATTGTTGGGCCGGGTGTGGCTAATCTTTCTTCTCGCGCAAGCCTCACATCAATATTTCATTTTTTTCGAATCCGAAATGGAGCGCCAAAAACACATTGAAACAAGCGGCCCAGTTGCCCGCAGGATGAGCCACCGCTCGTCTCCTCCGATCGCCGTCGAGATCCCATCGGACGACGACTGCTCTCCCTTTCCACCCCGCCGCAAGAAGAGGCTGGGCAATGCACCTCCTCCCGACGTTCTTGTTATCGCCGACGATCCCACCCCTCAGAAACCCTCGCAGCCGTCGAGCAATAGCACCCCTTCTTTCGTTGCGGAGACTCCTATTCAATCCGATCCGGCCTTGGAATCATCTATTTCAATCGTCAAATGCTCCCTTCCCCGTGCGCAGAAGTTGTCTGGTGAACTCCCCGATTCATCTATGGTCTTTCTTCTTCTTCTTTTTCTTCCCCCTTTGTTAGGGTTTCGGTTTTGCTGGAAACTCAAAAAGTGCATTATTGTTCTAGAGTGTGAGCTTCTTGTTATAGAGTGTGAGCACCATTGCTAGAGTAACCGGCTATCTACAGCATTTTGACAAGAACTGAGTCCAATTTTATCAATTTTGATCATTGCCTTCACATCTTTAATGGATCTGTGAAAACAAGCAAGCATGTTAACACTGTTTTGACTTTCGAATTTTGCTTTGCTCATGTTCCTTCCTTATCATGGTGGCGAATCACTAAAGCTTTGTTTGAATGCATGAATTGAGAAACCTAAGATTAAAAAAGAAAAAATGTTAGTGTTATCTGTATCTCTGTTTCCTGAATTGTGACAGTCATCTTTCATGGCAATGTTATGATTTGGTTGCTTGATGGTAATAGGTAATGATAGTTCCACCCTACTGCTTTCTCAGGAATTAGTAACTTGATATGCTTGGAGTCTGACAATGAATCAGAAGGCTTCTCTGAAAAAGGGAATCAGATGGAATTAGGAAAGG
Organism: Dioscorea dumetorum; assembly: GCA_902712375.1. Classification (NCBI taxonomy): domain Eukaryota; kingdom Viridiplantae; phylum Streptophyta; class Magnoliopsida; order Dioscoreales; family Dioscoreaceae; genus Dioscorea; species Dioscorea dumetorum. The sequence goes on from CACTHL010000326.1 coordinate 83,212, forward strand.
AGGTTGCAAGTTTTGCTTTAGAAGAGAATTTTGAAGTGGGCATCAGCTTTTGTAGGTCTGTGAATCCATTGAGAAGGTGCTCCAGAGAGGACAGTGTGGGACCATGCTTCTCAGATAAACAGGCATCCTCAGGAAGCAATGGACAGAGCAATACAAAGAGCATTGGGAAATCTGAAATTGGACATCTTGGCAGAAATTCACAACCTGAATGTATCCTGGATTCTTTTTTGCTTTAGACTAAATAGTGTATTAATGGTGTTTTTAGACTTATTTTGTCTACTAGCTTCCTTCTCAGGTAGCAGGGATTTCTTGGAGGTTGACTATGACGGTCCTTCACATTGTGATATTTCAGCTAAAGGCTATTCTCCTTCAGTAATTCTGCAACTTTTCTTCATCCTTTTATACATCTATTGTCCTTCTTATATTAAAAATTGCTTATCAATTATCAATAGTCATGTTACTGCATATTATAAGCCATGTACTGAATGCCATTTACTTGTAATCCATAATTGTTAATTGTTTCCTTTTCTGATTTCTCCATTGCTGTTGGTAACTGTATTTACCATGTTTGTCGCAATGATTCTGAAGAGCCATTGAATATTTAAAAAATGTTGATAGCTGTATTTTCATGGCACAATTTGAGAGACTATTTAGTTATGTAATTCAATATAGGTTCCTGCTCATTTCTCCATATGTTTGATCAATAATTTTTTATCTGATGGTGACATAAAGTTCGATTTAGTTTTGTTGGGGAGCTTTTGTGGGATTGGCAATTTAGCAATAAGTAGATCTCGTCTTAGATTAATTTAAGGTTCCACAAAAAGGACTAATTTGAATTTTGTAATCTGTGTAAGTCAGTTGATCAACTCCAATGAGGAAACATGTAGAAAGCTTGGAGAAGAAAATAAAACTGCCCAGCAGAAAGGAAAACATCTTGATGTCGGTGTAATAAAACGTAAGTCTAAGGATGAAGACATTGCAAGAAAGAAGCAGTTGAAGGAAGAGAAAGCTCAAATAATTGAAGAAAGAAAACGAAAAAGGCAGGTCAGGCGAAGCATGCATCTATGGAGTTACCATGTGAACAGGGTTGCTTTTGTTGGTTGACAGTGTGTTCCATCATACAGCAAGAGAAACTGCAAAAGGAAGCTTTGAAGGCTGAAGTGGCAGAGATGAAAAAACTGGAGAAGGAAAAGGTAAAATGGGAAAAAGGGAAGCTTGCGGTGAAATATATTGTAGCTGAGATTGATGCTAGAGTTGTTGAAAATGGTTCAGTTGGCGGTATACATTTTCCTTTCTCTAGTTCCTTCTTTAATGGATCAGTCTCTGTGATCCTGATATATTTTTTATTTAATGTTTTTTGTTGATGGAATGCAGGGCATCTCCTGACAAGATTAGCTGAGAAAGGTCTCTCATTTCGTATAACTTCAAATCCAATTGAAAAATCAATTTTGTGGAAAATGAATGTGCCTGACAACATTGCTCAGGTAGTAATGTTCCAAGCTCTTTTAAGAGCTCTCTCTCTCTCTCTCTCTCTCTGTGTTCTTTTTTTTCGCTTGGTTAGTGAAGGTTGGGTTGCTTTTTAGCAGTTAATTGTCACAATATATGTTGATCATTTTTGCTATGAGGCCCTTATTGCTATGCAAGCTTGTGAATGTTTTTGCATCTTATCATTATATGTTTCGGTAGTGTTTCGGAGAATATTGTAAAGTATTGAAAGAGGTATTATTTTGGAGTTAGATAAAATTTTGATTGCGTGAATATTGCTTAAAAGTACCACAGGTGTTAATGCTGAGACTACCAAGTTCTTTTCTTGCCATTGTTGGAAGGGCTGAGTTCAGTAAATCCATCTATTTTTTATGAACCTTTTAACTCTCATCTAATTGTAGTACTATAATGAAATGATTGTATGCCGAATATCATTAGCATATAGAAGTAATCTTAGACGGCAAATAAAAATTATGAATGAATAGAAGGCCTAGTTAACTTTGATTAGTAAAAGGTATCAGTGCACCTTCTTCTGTAATCTTGGGTCTATCTGACACACCATTGTCAAGATGGGTTAATGTTGATAACTTCCATTTAGGCCTCAAAAGATCTCTGGACGGATCCCAGACTTGAACTTCTTTACTGGCCTCACCCTTTAGTTAGTGCCATGGGAATGTAGTATAATACTGGCGTCAATTAGTGGATGCCACTGTACACAATCACAAGCCCAAAGAATGATGAAGATTTAGAAAATTAAAAATGTGCCAATAAGATTGAGGAAAATCGGGAGTCGCTAAAAATTTAGGATGGTTTAGAAAGATTATAAAAAGATATAGAAGATTCAAAGTTTCAAGAGCAAACCTGGAAGTCTTAAAATGAAAGCACACTCTCTCTACAACAACAATGATAACAAGTCATTAGTCCCAACTCTCTCTCTCTCTCTCTTTCTATCTATATATATATATATATATTGAGATTGCTCATTCGCAGTGGAACACTCTTTTATTCTTCATAACCTTGAACCATGAAGAGGTTCTGAATTTTAAAAGGAAATGGTGAAAAAGCCTTCTTATTGGTAAAGGTTTGAAATTTTGAAGTTGATACTAGTATAACTTATAACAACAACCCAATTGTATCGAAAATACCTAGACCTGCCTTGATAGTTGAAAGATGGTTTTTGCATGAGGTACTCAAGTTTTTTAATAAAATGTTATAGTTTATGCAGTATATCATAGAGTTGTTGATTATCATTAACTCTATATGATCCAAGCAAAATTTCCTCTTTTCATTTATACAATGTTTTTTTGTCTTTGTTATTGAGTTTTATTTTATTTTATATTATTTTTTTTAATCTAGTGCTCTTGTTTTTACTAGCTTTTGAACTTTTTATATCTGATGGATCTTGAGATTGTTGAAACAGTAAGTATTTAAGAATACGTGGAATGTTAACATTTTCATGCTGATTTCTTGCAATTTTTTGTTGCAATTTCGTTGCAGCTAGCCATGGCATCAGAAGTGCCCTATATTCTACTGGTATGGCAGGCAGAAGAGTTTTGTGAACTAGTAAATTGTGGATCCTTCATGGACCATGTCCATAAAGTTCAAACTCATTATCCAAATTTCACAATTTGCTACCTCACAAACAAGTTGACAAGGTACATTAATAAATGGTGAGTGCAGGGCTATGGCAATGCTCTTGATTTTATCTTTTGTAGTTTGGCTGTGTACTCTTTGTTCTACTGCTTAACTTTGCATTGCAAATGTATTATTCTCTCAAAGGTGTTACGGCATGTTTAACTGGCAATACATCAAAAGATAACCAGAATTAAAAGACTGGAAACTCGATGTCCTGAATTATTGTTGCACATCTAGTTTTCAAAATAAGATTGTTTTTTCTAAGCATTATATGAAATTTATATCTGGTTATGTTTTTAACAAGATTTAAATTGTCAAATATGGTTGTCTAGATTCCTTCAGCACAATAAATTTTTAGAATGAGTTGCGTCATTATAATTGTTAATTTGGTTGCGCTATGATGATATTGTCTTGTTTGTATTTATAAATTTATTTATGTGAGAGTATGAGGGCAAATTGTTCTTTAACAGAATTTTATGTATTATCTTTGGTGAATAGTTTAACTTGGATTTCTAGATGACAAGCTTAAGTTAGTGAAAGAGTATCTGTGAATGGTTTCTCTCACAGATCCATGGAGTCCTTGTTTGAAGCTAGATGTAACTACTATCTGTTCATGAATTTAGCTGTTATCATTTAGTATTTTATTCATATTAATATTGGTTGTCTTTGATGACTTTAGGAGGGAATTGGATTTGAATGTCAATGTGTGTGTGCACTTGCATGCGTGTTTTTGTATTTCATATTTTTTTCAGGATTTGATAGCTAGATTTGGTCGCCTTATCTTTTCAAACTGTTGGAATAATTTGGTATATAACTTCATGTCATTTATTTAGTGAGCAAGCTCAGTACAAGAATCAAACGAGCAGCAGTAGCTGCTGGAAACGTCCACCAGTCGAGGAGGTTGGTATCATGATGAAAATTTTCTTCTCGTTAGATGCCCAACTTCTTATATTTATATATTTTATTTGTTAGTGGATGTCTAATATCTGAAACTTCCTTTCCTGTAGGCTTTGTCAAAATTAACCACTCATTATACAAATGTGCACTCGAGGCAGTGTGTAGATGAAGCTGAATTGGCTGATCATGTTGTTGGTCTAACTTCTAGCCTTGCCAATTGTCAATTTAGGTGAGCTTGATTTCAAAAGCGAAATTGTTTTAAACCATATTCCTTATATGAATTTTGTTTCCCCCAGATAATTAGAAGGGCATGTTACTAGTATACCTTTTTAAAATGTGTAATTTCTTGTTTCCCCCAGAAAAAAATGACCTGCCATGTACCCTTGAAAAGTACAGGGATTTTTCTTCTTTACATCCCTCCTTTCTAAAATGTTGATCATCCATAAAATTTAATATTATATGTAAAAATGTATACTTTTGTCAAAAAAAAATTGAAAAAAATTATGCCAAGCGCCTGGCAAAATTAATTATTTGATTTATTTTTTTTTTGTATACACCACAATCAGTGCATGTACAAGTCATCATCTAAGGATGATAATGTGGTTTTGATTTTACACTGCTGCCTTCTTGTGCCGGTCATTTATTTCTTTTTATTTTTCTGTTAATTATTTCTTATATTTGGGTTTACATGCAGGAAGAAACTGACTCCACTGTCTGTATATGCCAACGGATCCATTATTCCTAAGGATTGTCTTGATAAGAAACTGATAAAAAAGAATTCTTGGTAAGTAATGTTTAGATTTTGCTTATCATGATAGCCTTTTCTTTAATTACTTATGTTTGTTGTGGTTGATATGAACCTACTACTTGTTGCAAATTGATTAAAAATTTGGTAGACTGAGATTTCTTCATCAAGCTTGATGAAGCATCCATATAGCTCTATTTTTCACCAAGCTTGATGGAGCGTCCATATGCTTTCTTTATGAACCTTGGTCCTTATTCTTAGGTGAATCAAAATTATGATGGTTCCACAGTTGACAAATACATGCGCCTTCATGTTACCTGTTGAGTTTCCACCTAACATAATCTGAAACAACACTTTCTTTAAAGATTTGTCACTGTTACCATCTGCCTCTTCATCTTTCTTATGTCGCTTTGTCTATTAGGAATGGAGGTTGGGAGACTATTAACAGGGCATCATTTCTTGTTTCTCATGCATCTTTTGCTTGGGTAACACGATGTTGTATCCTTGACATTCCAACAAATCTGAGGAGTTACTTCCATCAAAGTTTCAATTTTCCATGTTCTCTTCTTTATCCTCTTGTAATCTGGTTAGGCCTATTACATAGGTTATTGTTGGAAATTAAATATTGTACTCTGAACTAAATCCCTTTTTATGCTCAATTGCACTCCAACTAATTTTAAAGGATTTGATAGTCCTTGGCTTTTTCTGCCCATTCCCCAAATTTGTTTGTAAAGTTGCAAAAGGAAAAAAATATATTGATGATTATCTGCATGGAAATTGAAAACATATAGACATGCACACACCCCTACGAACACATATATATATTTACATCATCTGTTTCCTTGACTGCTTTATCCTGCATTATCCATGTCATGATTGAAGCTTCAATATATGGAGCCATTTCATTGTCTATGGATCTCAAAATTTTGTTTTTTATTTTTGGATTGCTGGTTTTTCCTCGCAGGTTGAAAGCATTAGTAGCTATTCCAAAAGTACAGCCAAGATTTGCCATTGCCATTTGGAGGAAATATCCAACTATGAGATCTCTCTTGAATATATACATGGATCCTAATAGATCGGTAATCCCCATACATTTATGAAATGATGATGGAATCAAAATCTTTGTATAAAATGTATTTATTTCTGTCCTGACAGGTTCATGAGAAAGAATTCCTGTTAAAAGATTTAACGACCGAGGGGTTTTTGGGCAATGAAGATAGGAGGTTAGGTGAGATGTGCTCAAAAAGAGTGTACAGAATACTAATGGCACAAAATGGAAGCATGGTGACTGATGATGTTGAGAATGGAGCAGATTTCTTCGGGAGCTGATCATTTATCTGTGTATGTACATGCAAATGATACGCAACAGATATGTGCTCCTGATGCGTAAAATGTCATCCAAGTTCAACAGTGCCTTCTATTCGCTGTTGTAGATAATTTATATTCAAGTTACATGGTCTGACATGACTGATACCCCTTCACAATTTAAAAATTATTAATAAACATGCTGGTTGGTTGAAGTTACCTTCTATATAAATATAGAACATATTTACTATTTTGGTGTTTTGAAACAAGAAAAGAAACTTGAGAAATGGTCTCTAAACAATGGAACATGTTATTGGTATTGGTTTTCCTATATATAAATGTAAATCTTGATCATTTTTTTTTTTCAAAAACCAAAATGAATTCAGCGATTCATTGATTAAAAATGCATAAGTACAACATGTAGTGTTGAAATAAAGTCAAACAACTAATTTTTTTGGGCCATTTGAAAACAATCTGTTATGCTGCACATCATCTGTTGATTGTGTGCCTTCTGTAATTCCATCGTTTTGTTACTGGAAAATTTGTAGCAAGCCGAAGATTTAACAGAGTTTATCATGCTATGAGATATAAACTTGCAACAAAATGTGAACAATATCAATACCAATGGATATTTATAATAGAACAGAGAGTTCAATCAGACTAACAAATTGTTAGCCAGATGGGTACATTTCGCGGCAGAATTCCATCAGGACCATCTGAAAGCATTTCGCAAATAGCGAAACAAAAAAACATTTACAATATTGGATGCATATTCAATGCCATTATTCTGGGAAATATAAAAAATATATCTATCTATCTATATATATATATATATATATATATATATATATATGGCGACTGCCCTTGAAATACATATTTGAATGGCAATACAAATGAAACCTGTCCCTGGTTTTAATCAACAAAAACGGAAGGTTTTGGTATATGCTTATCATCTGCTCTATGATAAATTGACATTGAGGCAGACCTCTTATCAAGACCATAATGATGGATATGATCAATGGTTTTATCATCATCCAGATCAGTTATTTCAGTGATTGTTACTGGAGGCAAATTCTGAATGTTCTTGGTGGCAAAAGGATGACCCTCTGTTCTGCGTTGTCGTACACGGAGAGATGATATTACCATTGATTCAGTTTCTGGTGGGCTCACAGAATGGTTCCTTGGTTTTACACCAGATGACGTGCTTCCTGTGGTACTGCCCAAATCATCGCTAGATCTTCCAGGCTCTCCAACCTTCTCCTATTATCATATTAAACTTTCATTTTCATAAAAATCATTTTAATAACAAAACGAATTTGTTTTCCCATATATATATATATATATATATATATATATATATATATATCATTGCTTGGAAAAAGCGAAAAAGCGAACATCAAGTTTTATGATTAAACATACCTCCTTGGAAGATCTGGAATCTCCTTTGTGTTGGACCATAGTGGTCCCTGTTTTTCTTTTTCCTTCTTTTGATGTACGAGACCGTTGGTTTAACTTGCCACCCTTGCGCCTATAACAATATAATTAAGATTTATTGAAAGTTCTGCCCCTACATAATCAAAATTTTAAAGGAATGGTGTTCCATGAAGAGAAATTGAAATTGTTATTGCAGAAAATTTGCCTGATGAGAGTTTCTTTGGACATGAATAGAATAAATGCGCATGTTACCTACAAAACTTACCTTCTTCTTTCACGTAGTTGACTTGGTTCATCATTTTCCTCTTTGTAAATTTCAGGCAGACCAGAAAGATCACAAGCCAAAGGACTTGTGCTGAAGAACTGCAAAGCAAGACTAAAAATTTTTAGTTTACCAGATAAAAACTCCAGATTACAACATTGAAACCACTCCACTGAAAACCATATTGTATTCATTTCCACATTGAACAACACAAATCATAGTGAACATAACAGGTTCACAGAGGAAACATTTAGTCATATCATTTATCCAAAAGAGGTTCATAGAAAGGCCTAGTGAACAAATGGCTTACTTCATTCTGGAGAGCAGAAGCGGCACTACCACGATATGAGGGATCCAATGCAAGAAGTATTGTCAACAAACCCAAACAAGATGAGGGGAAATCTTTGAAAGCCTCTGAAATACTTGATTTATAAGGTTGCACTGGTCTAAAACTCGAAGAGAGCTTCAGCTTTCTCCAGTAATCCTCTGACGGGGATCCACACAGCTTAAATATCCTATGAAGCTGCTCAACCTGCAGAACACATAACAAAAGTTACAGATTGATCTCTCTTCATATACTGAACTGTAATTACGAATCAACTTACATAGAATCCAGCAAATTCAATAAAATATCTTACATGCGTCAAAGTTCTAAATGAGTTAAAGGTGAATACAATTATACAAAAGCGTGACCTACTTCAGTCCTTCCAGGCATGATTGGACGCCCTGCAAACATTTCAGCAAGAAGGCAACCTGCACTCCAGAGGTCAATACCAATGCCATAATCTGTGGCACCCAAGAGCAGTTCTGGTGCTCTATACCAGAGTGTCACAACTCTGCTCGTAAGAGGACGCTTTTTGTTGGGATTAAAATAATTTGCAAGACCAAAATCAGCGATTTTCAGGATTCCCTGTTTGTCAATCAGCAAGTTTGATCCTTTAATGTCTCGATGTAGTATACCATTCTCATGGCAATGTTGCAGGCCCGACAACAGCTGCATCATGTAACACTTAACCTGCAATAACATCATTAACTAATTATTGTAAAAAACCATATTAAAAATGCAAACTCAAGAAGGCAGACCATGTCAAAAGGTTGCCATCATATGGTTTCAGATCATGACACAAGGTTGGTATCATATGGTTTCCCCAGAGAAATAAATATACACTATTAGTGACCTACGTATGAATTTGCAAAAGGGAAAAACGAACAATGATTAGCACGTATTTTCCATAAGATTTAGATAATGGATGAAAAATTTTAATTCATGTCTTATAAACAACCTGTGGTTCAGTGAGCCTTCCATCAGGACGGGAGATGACTCTAGCCAAGTCTGTCTGCATGAAATCAAAGACCAAGTAAAGGCTGTACTGCATTCTTGAAGTAGCAAGCCCTTCAAGCTTTATGACATTAGGGTGATCTAGTTTCTGCAGTATCATGATTTCTCTTGCCATAAATCTCACACTCTCAGATTCTGATGTATCGAAGCGAACCTTCTTCAAGGCGACTATCTTTCCAGTGTCACGATCCCGTGCTTTATACACATTGCTATATGTACCTTGGCCAACCTACAAAAGCAAGAGGATGCTCACATTTCAAATCAGGCCCATAGGCTACTCCTAATGAAACTCACACATAGCTACCAAATTTGTATTTAAGTGCAACCATCATATCCAAAACAATAATTACAAATCAAATGGAAACATCAAGGTCCCTTTGCATATATAAACTAAAATGATTCTGTAAAAACTGATGAAATTTACACACCAATTTAGTGCCCGAGGTAGAAGGTACATCAAATACACAAGACGGCTGTCACAAACAAATAGCACAGGAAGTTCATGCAACACTTGCATTTTATATATACATGCCCTGTAGTCAAGCAAATAACCAAATGAACTGAAGAAAAGGCTTCTAAACAACCATTAACTGAGAGTTTGCATAAAAAACGGAACATGAAGTTAATATATACAGCATCAACCATCGATCCCGTGCTCAATCTCAGTGTTTTCAAACTCCTATAAACAGTTCTCACGAGCTTATAACTATGATTCAATTGATAATAGAAGAAGAACTAGAAAACATTAAAAAAAATCGAAGAAACATATCAAACAATTATAAGATCCAAAGAGAAATAGAAGACCTTAGCGAGCTTATCATAGGAATCAGCACTCTTGGGCACCAATCCAGCAAGAACATCCTTAGGGACGTTATTGACCAACCAGCGCGGCCACCCATCAACCAAATCATCAACATCTCCACTCCCAACCTGCCTATCCGGCATCGGCATCGGCATCGGCATCGGCATCGGCATCGGCATCGGCGGCGGAGGATAGATCCTATGCGACGGTCCATTCCCCACCCTCTCCTCTCCTCCATCGACCGACCCATGACTCTGAGGCCGTGGTGGCAAAGCCCTCCTCCCTCCTCCGCCAACATACCCATTCTCGATCTTCATCTTCTCGAGTCCTCGCTGGGGCGAACGCATGGAGGACTTGGCTAGGACGCAGCCCATCGCGATGGCAACGAGGAGGAGCAGGAGGTTGTGGTGGGGAGTGGGAATGCATGGAGGGGATTGCAGAGAGAGTTGAGAAGGAAAGGGCCAAGAGGCTGCTGCCGTCCAGAGACGGCATTGGAATCATCTTCAAGGAATTTAATATTGGGTGTTGCTGCGCTGCGTCTCTCCACGTTTTCTCCGCTCTCTGAGTCTCCATCATCGATGAAGAGAAGGTCTGCGACCGAGCTCTCCTGCTTTTATTATATATATGTATATATATTCTTTGCCCCTTGGAGCCATGCATTGATTGCTCTGCTCTTTTGTTTCATGGTGTAATTTGAAAGGCCATTTTATCTAGGAAAGATAATTATAATAAATAAGCGCATGCGCTCTATGTTTGTGGAGCTTCCACAGTAAATAAAAAATAAGAAAAAAAAAAAAAAGTTGAGAAAAACATATTCAACTAAAAAAAGAGAGTGAAGAGACATGTCAAAAGAGGGGTTACTTGGTTAAATTATCTAATTATCGTTGGATTATGATGTAATAGTCACCTTCAGAAGTCCGTTCTCAAATTTACTATCCGGCCCTCTTATAATAATAATAATAATAATAATAATAATAATAATAATAATAATAATAATAATAATAATGTTGTATTTAAGGATTTTTTTTAAATAATTATAGTTTTGTGAATGTTTAATTTTGAAAATTAAATCTGTACTTATATATATATATTTATATTGTTTTTTTGGTAGTAATGTTTTAAGCGTCTACACACGCATGGAGTTAGATAGAGATATAATGAGAGATGTAAAAAAAAAATATAATAATGGGTTTTTTTTTTTCATGTATAATTTATCAGTGATTTGGCAAATAAACAATAATTAGTAAATATAATAATAAACAATTTATAAAAAAATAAAAAATAAAATAAATCATAATTTATTGAAAAGATTGCAATACAAAACATCCTAAAGTGATTTTAGATTCAGCAAATAGCTAAAAGTCTGAAAATTATAAATTTACAATTAAAATTTAAAATACTATGAATGCAAAAGGACAAAGATCAAATATTTTTACAATAATAATAATATCAATAGACATGTACCCTCTTCCGTTGGATGTGCATTTGGGATGCTCGTTAAGAGACCAAGGGCTGTGTACGTTTCCAAAAGGGTGGAGACAACTCTTCTTAGGTTGGATTTTATATTTTGGTTGGATTTGAGTATTTTTTATATATGATTTAAAGAGACTTTTTTGTCGTATATAAAAGAGATATATGTGTGTTTATATATACATATATTCTACGCCATTAATTCTCGATGGTATCAAACTGGAACAACCTGTTATAATATATATATATAAATGAATGTTATGTGTCTTCTCATATCTCTCCATCATTTCGTAAAACGTACTCTACGCAAAAGATCAAATAAATCCACTATTGGAAGTGTCCTTATAGTGACTGAACGGATATCCAGTATCTTAAGTTAGAAAAAATATCTAGAGGTACTTTGTTTATCTCATACAACTAAACCAATCATAAGAACAATGACTAGAAAATGCATTTAACTAATTTTCCAAAGTTAATGAAACATAATCAACGAGGATTCCCAGCTATATTCAAATTTTCATGGAAAGACTTTACTTTAATTTTTTCAAAAAAAAAAAATACATGTAAATTATCTTGACCATTTTAAACTGACGAAGAGAAGAGAAAAAAAAAATGATTTTAATCCTACTTCTAGTAAACTAAGCGGACCGAAATAACTGATGTGATTCAATGTGTCACTAATTCAATTTCACATCTGACAGCTAAGGCAGTCTATATAAAAAAAAAACCTAGTTCTCACCAACAGCTAATACAATGTTTAACATAATTATTATTTTTTAACAAAAGATGGGCAAATCGCATGTCAATGGCATGCACAATCATAGAATTACTACATCAACAGACCAAAAGATTGTTGGCAAAACATGTCATTGGCTGTATAACATTCATTCAATCTATGAACAATTCAGATCCACATTTGATAGCTATTGGAATCTACAAATCCAAACTCATTACTCAGCCCGCTCATCTTGAGCTCCGTAAGCAAATACTTGCACAACTGGCTGAAAAATTTCTCATCCATCAATAATAATAATTTTCAACCATACACAGCTCAAACCCTGAAAGCCCTACCGACGCTAAGAATCCAGGTTGTTTTATGCATAGACGATATACATATTTTTTTTTTTTTAGCTCATTTGTATACCCGCACGGCCTCTATTTCAAATTGGATGGATTTCAAACAAAATCATTGAACATGGAATGCTAGTAACTTCAAATGGGGGAAAAAATAGTAATAGGTCAAGAAAATATTATTCTGGAGTCATTGATTTAATAAATAAACTAATAAGTGCAAAGAAGTTGCCCTTGGATGGCCACCCTCATCGCGTTTGAGATGAGTGGGGGGCCGAAATATCCCCTTCTCACGTACCTAGACCAGTTGTTTTGCAAATAGGACACAAGTTTTTGCACATAAGCCATTGCTTGATGCAACCAGTGTGGAAATCATGCCCACAATCCAGTGTCCCGAGATCTTCTCCGTCAACATACTCCTCCTGCCAAAAGTAAACCAGTATCAGAGCGATCAGCAAGGCAAAACGTAGACAGGGCATATGTTGTTTACCTGACATATACAGCATGGTTCCACTTCACTGGGCGATTCAAGGGTGACCAGCAAATAGACACGTGTCTTCAGGTGCTTCATGATCTTCTCTTCGCCAAGTCCCGTGCTAACATTTCCTATCCGTTCTTCCAATGCCAGTAACTCCTGAAGAATGTGCAACATGTTCATTCTTAATGAGGTTAAACACATACTCATTTGAGTTAGATAGTGAAATTCACATACCTCGTATGACATATTATCCACATCAAGTCGCATGTCTCTATGCCTGTCATGCAGGTCAGCTCCGCCAAAGAACGCTGGATGGTCTAGAAGAAAAACATCCTGGCAAGTTTGCCACCAATTCAAGTCAAAACAGATAGAGATCATGAAGTACTCTAGTATAATTACCAATTCAATGATCTAACAAGGTTGAGATCCTAAAGGTTCAAATTCTAGTACTTTATGTACCTCAGTTACCTAAAGGCCCATGGGGCCAATCCAATATGCTGGGTGATTGATACAAAATGAAACCACCTTCCTATGGAGTGTGCACATTGGTCTTACCTCATGGATGGCATATCAATGTTTTTAAATTTCAATTTTCGTTCATGTCAAAATCAAACTACTTCGATTGCTTCAATCAGAGTTCTGATTCCAATCAGTTTTTGATATTTATAATTAAAATGACATAAAAGACAAATAAATAAAGAAATGCAGGAATATTAGACGTATGTATGCAACCAAAACATTAGTAGATATTTTAGTGAATATTAATATATACCATAAAGATGATTGAATAATTTACCACATGCCTGAAATTACATTTCCTCGGCTCTACTTTTCATCTCTTGTTCCAATGAAGAAATAAGTAATCATGTGCTCCTGCCTTTATGTATTTCATAGGAAGGGTTTGAAAATAAAGGCTAAAATTACTAGTCAACCTAAATTGGGCAGAAAGAAATCAAAATTCTTGTTTGTCCAAGGATGTGAATGACCAGAAATGGAATTATCAGTCAACTTCACTTTTGAATGAAGAATCCGCACATTTGCAATCCTTGAATATTTTAGCAAGGGACAGTTGCATCAGTAAAGATTGACAAAGCTAGTCGACTTAGAATTGAACCAAAAAAAATTGCATTTCTCAACTGAGACACACCACTTGAAGCTCAAACAAATGTCCTACCAACTGCTGCTTCCCATTTGATCCTTTTGAATCATTCTTTGCACATATTTGTTATTGTAAAGGGAAGATTTACATAGAGACCAAGATAACACCATAGAAAAAGCAACAAGCCATCATTGCTCTAATAAAACATGTTTTCGATAAGATATTATAACGAGGTTATTTCTCAAAACCTTTTAGTACAATTTGCATTTTGGCCATCAAAAGATCATCATTATGAAGATAGAGAACAAAAATGATTACTTGTGAAATGTGACACTTGAGGGTCCAGTCTAAATGCAAGTCTCATTCTTTATAGACCTATATTTTCTACTAATCCAATGAGGTAACAGATCAAAAGATTCAAAGCTCTATGGGCTATTGTTTGTGGAAATCAAATCCATGCAAGAAAAAAAAATACCAACACTTCATTTAACCAGACTATTAGATGCCTAGAAAATTAGAAGATCAAAGCTGCAGGTTTTTGAGAAACCAACAGAAAAGTATTAGCAGTGTCACAAAGCTATGCATCATGCTACATATCCTAGCTCCCCCTAATTTAATAATTTTCTTCGCTCAATTTGATGTTGCAAGAAGTACAGGATATCAGGCTCTCTTTGTCAAACTTTAGAATAAAGGCTTTGACAAAATTATTTCTCTAAAAATAAAAGGTAGTTAACAGGAAGTTTTCCATTGACTTAATTTAAAATAACAAACATGCTAGAAAAAGGACTACAGGACCCTCAGCATTAAGATTAAAATTTCTAGAATACTGTTAGGAGTAAGAACAAGCAGATCATAGCTTCCAGAATTTGATCAAGGAGGGATATTAAATGGTCTAAACCGGTATACTGAAACAGGCTAAGCATTTTCAGCGGGTTGGTATTGTTTGAATATTAGATCAGTCCAGGCCCGTTTTGTGATTTTATGTTAAAACGGTTTAATAGCAGGGTCAGTTGGCCAATAAAAACTTGACCCAAGTCACACTGTTAAACCATTTAATACATTATGAACTATAAATATGCGTACTTACTAGTCTATCAATGGAAACCTCGTTGACTCAAAAAATAGTAATACTAATTAAAAATAAAATAAAATAAAATAAAATATTGGGTATTATCCCGAAGACCCATTACAAAGGGTTAGTTATGATCATTTGTAGACTATGTTGCATCTGCTTGATTCTGTATGCTTTATACAGCTAGATTTTGAGAAGTCATCCAAGAATTTAGGCTTCACTTATAAAAGCCCAAACCTACATGCCAATTCATTGATCAAAATAGAAAAAGGAAACCTGAGAAAGAAAATTCAAGTGGTAGAAAAGCTTACATCAAATCGTAAATTCTCCCCTCTACGCATGAGATCTAATGCATTACGAATCTGCAAAGAAAAATTATCATATAACACTCAACAAACATGAAAAGAATAAAAAGCCAAGACAAGTTTTGAAGAAAAAGTGTCAACTTGGCTATGTCACTAATTGTAGGTACAGTGAAAAAATATTGAACAATTTCATTGGCCTTATCACTTGTCCTTCAAATTCCTGATAATGTGAACCTACTACAAATGGCATATGAACCGAGTAGCATCAGTAAATCCTCATTATGTTAACATATGAATCTAACATGTTCAACTGACATATGAACCTAGTAGCATGAGTGCCCATATTAAATATAACATGATTATTGGCAGCAAAGGTCATTTTCACGCAAGTTATGATCATCATCTGATTAATCTACTCTGTAGCCACTAACATAATCTCAACAAGATGTGTACGACAACAAATCTCTATCTTCAGATAAATGTAAAGATAATGTGCAACAATGTCATGCCATTAGTTGTTAAGCTTCCAGCTTTTGGTAAGCATTTGGTGAAATATTATCTTTGACTAAGCAAGCCAACACAGTGTGTCCATTAGACCAGTTTATATTGACCAACCACCATGAAAGTGGGATATAAATATTATTATGAAACATGTATAGAATTGATGGAAAGCAAAAAAAAAAAGCAATTTTGACGTAAGGCATCATCAAAGCATACCTCTGACATCATTCTGTTTCTCCCTTCCCTCATTGCTGCCAGACTTTGCACTGACAAGGGAACACCCAGAACACCATCATTTTGCCTATCCATTTGAATTGCTGACCGCAACAATGATAGCCGATTAGCACGAAAACCAGCCCCAGAATGATGACTAACTTCTTGTGAGGCAACCGAATGACCAGAAGATTGCCCGGAAGCATTGCTGATAATAATTCCAGGTTCAGAACCACCTGTTGAGAACATGGACCTACGAGATACCTCTGATAAACGCTGTTGAGCAGGGGAGTTACGGTTCGGAACCCAAGTTGGGGCAGTAGACGTAAGAGCTGTAAGAGCCTCGGAATCAGAACCAACCCTAGCGGTAGGCACAGCATTTCCAGGCATGCTTGAGCTTGTATTGGCTAAACTCCAGTGTGTTGGGTCTTGAGGCATATGCCTCATATTATCACTTGGAGGTACAAATAGAGTGTGCTCTGATATATTGTTCATGATTGACAAGATTCTAGAGTTCATTTCCCCCTAGAAACAATAGGTCTCTCACTTAAATTCCCCGAATTTGGGAAGTTGCCTGCTCTCAAACTGGATGTTCCACTCCATGGGGCAGCAGGCGGATTTGGTGGTAACGGAGGAAATGCTGGAACCCGATGCTGAATTTGTGAGCTCGAACCACCAAAATTGGGCCTGGAATCCAGTGAATTGTTAAATGGAGGTGGTTGGGATGATGACTGATGGTAGGACCAAACATTAGAAATCCTAGAGGTATTATTAGGAGCCCATATATTAGGTGGTGAGGTATCAGGCTGGCGTGCGGGGTTTATCCTTAGTCGAAAATTTCTTTGTGAGCTCTCAGCATTTCTTGCCACAGTTAAGGTAGGATAGCTTTCGGAAACAGTCCCTCTTGTAAGAGTACCAAATCTTTCAGTTAGTTGTTCTTCAGATGAATTAATATTAGCTATGTCAACAGATGAGCTAGATATATTACTTATGCCAATAGCTCCACTATGAGAAGAAGAAGAAGAAGAAACATCGTGCACAGAACTGTTCTCAGTCTGTAGAAAACAACTTGCATTGCCACTTGTAGAAGACTGGCCAGGAATTCCTTCAATGTTTTTCCTCTTACAGGACAACCGCCGACCATCCAATGACACACCTGATCTACTGTCACCTTCTTCTGATGCAAATCCAGCACAACCCGAAGAACTTCCACAGGGATTTGATGAACCACTTGAAGATGGGAAAGGAGGCAATGAGGACATACTTCGATTATCCAGATAAGTGTGCGCCTCTGATTCAGAAGCAGGGCCAAAAACATGAACACATCCAGCATTTTGGGCCAAACTCTGAGGGATACTCCTATGATTCAAATTCTCCGGAAATGACTGCGCATCAACCATATGGTTGTTGCTAAGGGTTATATTCACCCTCTCCAAGGATAGTGTGCTTGCAGCTTCAAATTGTCTCGTGTCTACCCTTGGACCCCCTATGGCATTAATGGTCAGAGAAGATGGCCATACATGCTCCGCCTTTGCTCCATCATGACTGCTATGGTTAAGTGAGTGTCCACTAGAACTAGGCTCTCCTGAGTGCCAAATGCTGAGGTTGGTAGGACCTTGAGAAGCCAAATTTCTAGTTGATGGATTTGCAGCACTTGGAGGCAAGATATACTCTGGCATGTTTGGCGCCTCTACTGGATTAAGCATGTTATTCCAGTAACTTTGCTGATCCATGACAGTATTGCTTGAGCTAGCCCCATGGTCAAATTCAATTGCTTCCAGGAAGGATTCAATTGAACCCCTTTGTCCTTGCATTAAGGCAACTACGATTGCTTCTGGTATTGTCCTATCGATAAAGCAGTAAAGAACCTGAACTTAATTTAAATAGAAAGTTTTATACATGCAATGGCTATACATGGTGCCGGAACATCAACAACCTGAAGAACAAAGCTGGAGAAATCACTAGTCAGTTGACAATGAACAAACAATTCAAAAATAAATCCATAATGATACACACTGCATGAGGCTGACAAATCCATCAGTGACAAAACATTCAGAATAAAAAAAAATTGTGGAAGGGAGTTATTCTACCCCTCAGAATGCATCATGCACTATCTAGTGGTTGAGTTCTCTTAGCAAAAACACTGAGGTTTGTTTCTTAACTTACAAACTAGATGAAATTTCATGTGATGGAAGAACAAAAATCTAACAAGTTTGATAGACAGACAGATCCTAATTTTCTGCGGTTGTGTTGCTTTATACCACAAAAGGAGGCCAAACCGATCTGTCATACGCCCCAGCAAAAAGTTTCAACATTGAAAAAAAAAAAACTCAGACAAAATTTGTAAGGAAAATAAAAATAAAAATAAAAATCCATCTTACATAACAAAACCGGAACTTTAAACAAGAACACCAATCAAAAAATATATATATTTGAAAAAAAAAAATGATTCCAAGGAATCAGCAAAACAGCAATTTTCATAAAAAAAAAAAACTACAAAAAAACACATAAAATCCACAAACGATCAGATTCAACCAGCACACCTGAAAAACGCCAGAAACACGAGAAGATTCAACAATCCAAAAGATCAGCAGGTTCCCCTCTTTCCCATCTCCCCAATAAGCTCCTTAAAAAGGCCTCTTCTTCACCCCTGCACCTCACTCCACAGCCCAAACAACAAAAAGCTAAAAAAGATCAAACCTTTGGAGATCGATTGCATCAACTCCACCAATGAAGAGGTGAATGGGAGGAAGGAAGGAGGCTGGTAACAGAGAGAAAGGTGGGTTGGGGATGGGGAAAAATGGGAGGAATTTGGGGGAGTTTTGGAGGCCAATTCTATTTGACATGATATGATAAATGGAGCTTTGGCTTTGCTAATAAAGACATGTTATTAAAGTAAGTAAAAAAAAAAAAAAAACCAACTCAATGCCTTGTAATAAAATATTAATAACCCTTTCCATAAATACGCCTGTAAATATCCAAATTTATTTTCATATATATTTGGTTTTATAAATGGGAAGTTTATTTGGGTATTTCATAAGGATTTATGTGTAAAATACTCCGTGTTTTGGTATTAATGAAAGACAAGGGGGGTTTAGTGCTATTCTCTGATACCGAGGTGACATACGACCTGCTGACCAGTCGGCGTAGGACGCCTAACTCGTAGCCCTATGGTGCACCACATCCCTATTCTTTTTAATTTTTTATTTAAAATGTGTGCTAATATTCGGCTTTTTTTTTCTTTTATTTTGATATTTTCTTGGATTTTGTGGAGATAAATGGTGAGAGTTTTCAATTTGAAAATAATTTTTTAATATTTAAAAATTAAAATAAAAGTTTGTTTTGGTTTGGGTGGGTCAGTGGTTGGGGTATGGCTCGTGAGTTGTGATGCCATATGTTTTTGTTTTAAAGAGCTTCTCGCTTGACGTGAGATCCCTCCTTAGAGAGTGGATATGCTTTTCAATTCATTTTTTTATTTAATATAGTTTCCTCTTTTTTTTTTGCATTTATAACCTTTTGAAATTTTACATTTATCTATGCACTTTTTTTATGATGTATTTCCCTTTATATGTATATATATATATTCAGATGCATATAGTGGTCTTTTCTTAATTATGATTATCTTTCAACTTTTTACATATATCTCTCTGACTATAAATAGATGTTAATCATTACGTGGATGATGCATCTCCCTAACAACAAATAATTTTCTATACTAATAATTTCAATTTTCACAAGTATTTTAAAATAAGATATCAATTATTAGTTTGGGAACCACCACCATCAAAGATGGAGAAGATTCAAAACCAGTTAAGTTATTCATGAGTTCTGTGTTAAGTGTTGAAAATATGTTATTACTTAAAAAGAAGTTTTGAATTTTAAGACAACCTGACAAATTTATACTTGATTTAATTTTAAAGAAATACATTAACCTGATTTTCAGAGACGGACAGGATTGTGGGATGATTCTACAAAGATTTATATGGCAGATGGTGTTATAACCTTTTTCCATCGTTCTAAAATTTTATATAATACTAAAAAATTAAAAAGATAAATATTAAAATCTCATAGCATTATGTGCGTGTGCTAAAAGATGATACTATTATTCAAGATGTAATACTTTAAGAATGAGTATTAGTTCTTTAATTATTTTTCCTAAATAAATAAAATCAATTTCTTCTCTTCAATCATTGTTTTGTTAATATATATTTGACATTTTACAAATAAACCAATGACTATTTAATTTATTAGTATCATATCTCAGCATTTATCTCAATATTTGAACCCAAGCTCATGGAGATAGAGGACACAAAAGTTATGAAATTTAAATCTTCACTTGTACCCGTGCCTGATATGTGGTTTACTCACATTTATCAAGAAAAAAATATATGCATAAGAGAATAAATAATTTATGCCAACTTCCATTTGGCATGATAAATCCATTATATGTATCAATTTAAATCAAAATTTGATCTTAATCTTGTTATTATTAAAAATCATAGGGTTGTCCCATATGAAATATGATAATGCTAATATATCATTATCCTTGTTGGTAGAGATTTGAAAAGGTCAAAATAAATATTTTTTATTTTATAAAAGAAAATAAATGAGATCGAAAGCTTTAATTGATATTATCTATCATAACTCTTTTCAGAAAAACTTAAGCCAGATTTCAAAATTAGTAATTAAAACAAAACTTTTAATATTCACTAAAACAAATAAAGTTTACTTACGCCAACGATATATATAACATCATATTAAAAATATATTTAAATTGTTGTATTCTAATTATTGTATTATATTCAACGGTTTCCATGCAATGTAACACTGTGAAGGATAAACTCCTTATATCAATATGTCCAACCATGATGTATTCAAAGTGTTTTAAAAACAAAAAACAAAAAACAAAAAACAAAAAAATCCTGAAACACTTCCTGCACAAGGTTAAAAGGGGCAAAAAAGGATTTATGTATGAATTGATTCCTAGATAATTAAACACCACCATTTTTAAACATATATTTTGAAAACATTTTTAATTTTTAGCAAATAAAAATGGTTAATATTGCTCTTTTGCAATACTGTTTTATTAATTCTCTTTACACAATAAGAATTAATATTCTATTTCTCTTTTAATTGAAAATGGGGAGTTTCATCCTATGATTTGTTTATATTTATGAAAAAAATAAAAATACTAGTTTTTTTTTGTTACTCATGGCTAAACCTTTTTTATTATTATTTATGAGTTTTTTTTTTTAATTTTAAAGCTACATTCTACTATAAAACCAGTGGATTTGTTAGTTTATTTACAATGAGAGAATAATTGGAGGATACATTTGTCTTTTTAAAAAAAAAAAAAGTTGCTTGAAAAAATAATAATAAAGAAGCTAAAAGGTGCCCATTGATCACATAATGACCTTATGAACATATATACCCATTCGTGATTTTAGAAGAATCTAGATTTTATAAAATATAAATATACTCAAAATATTAATTCTTTGGTCACACGTACACTTATATATTTTTCTATAGTTATATATATTCAAAATAAATAAAAGCATGGCATTTGGGAAAGTAAAAGAGAAAGCAAGGGAAGCGAAATGAGGTGGTGATTCAGTGATTGTCTCATGGTGAAAAAAGGAAGAGGAGGAGAAGAAAAAGAATAATAATGATGGCATAAAACATTCAACAAGGTGAGGTTCAAAGTCATTCAAGGAATCCATCAACTTGTGTTTCTTTGGGGACCATTCATCACAACCCTGCTTGTCCTGTCCTTATAAAAATAAATATATTTATGAACTCATTTTCATTATGATGTATTTATTTGGTGTTCCTACTTCCATCTCTCAAACATGCGCATAAAAAAAAAGGTGGTATTTTTGGTAAGTTGGGAAAAAAATCAGTTAGACATTAGGGGATTGATTGAAAGAGGAGTCTTTATTAAAATATATAATAACAGATAAAAAATAAATAAATAAATAAAAGAGGAGTCACCAACCAATATTATTTGGATATGATGTGTGTATGTGTTAAGAAAATTACCTTACTATACACCTAGAAAAATACATGGTGGTGTGTGTATCAATGGTTTACGTATTTAAGTAATGTACAATAAAGCCGTCAAGACAGTAAAAAAGTGTTTGTTAAAATATTGATATTTTGCAAGGATATTTGTGTAAATATAATTTTTATGAGGGCGTATGTAATTCTGCACTTCTACAGGGGTGCCTATATAAATTTCTTCAAAGGATGAATGAAAGTTTGAAACTTCAAATCGCCACCACCGCCACCACCCTATCATAAAAAATGAGAAATAGATTTTGGGAACTTGTTGAACTTTCTAAACAACAGAAAATTGATTGCTTGTTTAATTTTATGGATATAAGTATTGTATATATATTTAGTTGATGTACCCTCATCATTAATGCAAGAAAAGTTTTTAAATTTTTTTTTTTTTTCAAATCTGAATTAATTGTTCTTCATGTTTAATTCAAAACATTAACAAGCCTGGTGGGTCAACTAGACTTTTTAACCAGGGAGTCATGACTAGTTGGCATGTTATTTGGAATGGTAGTTTCACCCATTCATTAATTCATTTTACTATGAATAGAAAATCACATTTAAAAAAAAAAAAAAACAATGTTTTTTCACCATTATTTTGTATTATTAATAAACATGTTAATGGTACTATCCATTGAATTTGAAAGAAAAATTGTTGGCAATGGAGCAAGGGCCTGAATTGGGCACTTCATTGGGTGTAGAGAGTGTGCAAGAGATTGTGAGAAAAGGCCCTTCAAATGTTCCAGACAAATTCATGCATGATCTTGATTGCACCCAATTAATCTGATGCTGTTGTGTCTCATGCCTCTTGTGAGATTCCTGCTATTGATCTTTCTTTGCTTTCTAATGGTGATAAAGGCTGAGTTGCAGAAGCTTCACTGGGGATGTAGAGATTGGGGGCCTTCCTTTCTTTCATATATTTAACAACAAAAATTATCTATGCACTGTAATGTTATTTGTATGGATTAAGTTTATCAGTACTCGTCTAGATGAATTCAGGAAAATAAGCCGCTCCAACAATAAGAAAATTTATATTTTATTTAGAAACTTTTTGGTTAGTTGTAGGTAGCTTTAATGTAAGTGGTTTTACATGTAACTAATTGTTTGGTTTAATGTAAAAACTCCACTTAGGTGTAAGTGAACTTATATCTTGCTCACTTTTACAACATTTCAACTTAAATCAAAATTTATTATAAGTTGAAGCACATGTTACTAAAATAAATCATCTTTAAAATTAATTATAAAAATATTTTTAAGTAATAAAATTTTAAAAATATTTAATTTAAATATTTAATATTTTTTAAAAAATTATCATTAAAATATTTTAAATAAATAAAATAATATTAAAAAGCATTAAATAATTATAAGTAATATTAACATATATTTTACAGTGTAATTTCACCGTCTCATTTACATTGTGAGTATACCTTTTGTTTTACATAAAACTAAATAATAAAAAAAATACAACATTTTAAGTTACATCAAACTAAACAACAATGATAAAAGTTGAAATACAACAAATTTAATTACTGCCAACCAAACAACTCTTTAAAAATGAAGGGTTATAATTCCTCTCAACCCAAAAGTCAATAGTTTGTAACTTGTCCTTATTTATTAAAAATATATATTTATGTTTTTCGGAAGCAATTATGTTATTTTAAGTGCTTATACAAATAGCATTAAACGGTCATGGTTTACTCTATCCGAATGGTTATGATTTAGCTCAGAAGCCCATTGAATAAATTTAATTTTGAGACATTAAAACAATACTATAATCACGGAAAATGATAATAAGTTCTCGGACTATAAATATAAATTTTTAGTGGTAAATTAAATTCAAGATAAATTATTACAAAGTGAAGATAATTATTTACTCTAAAAAAGCGTAAGTGAATTTTCTTTTTCATATACTAACTCCACAAAATTTTTTATATATACATAGCATGAAGTAATAATCATTTGTGCAAATAAATTGCTAACTTTACTAAATAAAAATAATGTGTATCAGGTAAAAGATTAATTAAAAAAAAAGGTAGAAATTTTATCATCCTATGTGTATGCATATATACTAGAAATGTGGACAAATCATTTAGGAAAAAAAATAATAAATATCAACTCTCTTGGTAGAATTATATTTACCATATTTTATAAAAAAAAAAAACAACTTACAATTATTGATAACAACGAAGGTTTACAGCGTTCTTTCAATATTGATGGGAATGAAGAAAGACAGCTTGATTAAGTTACACATGGTGAGGTATTGCAAGTCATGTGGGTAAACTGTTACCCAACATGTTCCGTGCCTTACAACAAGGTGGTTGGAGTTAGTCTGGACTCTGATGCCACTTCATTGACTTTACTTTAACAAGATGATGAGGTTGGAGGTCTTTAAACTAGACATTCTAGCAGATGGGCACTAGTGAAACCAACACCAAATATCTTGTTGGGGATGTTCTTGAGGTAGGAGGTGTAATGAATTTTTTTTTTGTTTAAATGATAATAATTTTTTGGTTTATTATCATTTAATTCTTTGCGTAGGGTATTTGTGTTATTCTAAAAAAAATGGGTTCAAATTTTAGTCCTGATATAGATGAAAACACAAGTGTGTTGAAATAATAATTTTATGTATGTATATACCTCTGGTATGATTCACTCATATTTAATCAAAATTTATTATTTTTTAATTATATTTTTGAAAGTTGAATCTTATATATATATATAATTTGCATTGTTATACAGTAATTCAAACGGTTCTTATTTTTTTATTATTTAGATATTGAGAAATGAAAAATACGACAGTGATGCTAACGAACTCTTATTCAATTGACACCAAATTTTTTACTTAAGGTGTTTATTTTGGGAAAGATCTGTAATCAAATTTTAAAACCAACATAGAATGGAAGTACAAAAATATTGAGTTATTAACTTTATATTTACGTGCGTTATTAATTTTTGTTAAATGAGAAGTAATTGGTATATATTTGTATTTAAAAAAAAGAAAAGAAAATGGCAAGGATGTCACTTCATTTACTTTGCGCTCAAGATTATGTGGTAACAGAGCCCTTCCGGAGACTATGATAGATCATAGATGAAATACAAAATATAAAAAGATACCCAAAAAAAAAAAAAGATACGGAGAATCGCTGAAAGAGAAAGATGGATGCAAAATCTCACGCTGATCTTAATTAGTAAATTAGAGAAATGAATGAAGACATGTGAGTGCGTCACTTCACTAAGAAATAAGACAAAGGTTTGTTGGTCTAGATGCCTTACAGCTTTGGAATAATGTAATAACAAATCCAACTTTCTCTATGTCTAAGATGTGTGACAAAATGATCTTTGATGTTCATAGAAAAAGTGTGCTCCGTGGAGGCTGTCCAGGGAACCTCCCATCACTTCTCTCCGCTAAGAAAATATTAGTTTTGGTTTTTGTATGTTATTGAACATTCGGGATAGAGTTTATTTCTTCTTTTTTTTTTTTTAAATAATTATTGCTTTAATAGTAGTATCCTTCAAGACATCTGCCTTATATTTTGCTCTGATTCTCCTTAAATGTATGCTTTTATATTAATTTTTTAAATTATCTATTTTCTCATGATCTTTATTTTTAGAAAGTGGTTTTTTTAGTTAAATGATTGTGACATATGATTTTAAACTTATATAGTCTTGAAAATAATAGATCTTTTTCATTCGGTCTTAGTTTCTATTGCTTCCTTATTGATAAGGGTCCTCCTAAATGACTTCTTGAATTAATTATTTGAAAAAATCTTTACACACACAAAATTATTATTTTTAATCCATTGATTTAATATAATAAAATCATCACCTTAAATAACCTTGCTAATTAAGTGTCTACTACAACATTACAACATGCTTATTTTACCATAATATTGCGGCCTTGAAGGATGCATTGACCGTGAGGCCTCGCTGTGTCACTTTCAGTCTCATCCATTAGCTTCAATCTCACCGTCGAACCACTTTTAGTGGTAAAAATTGATTACTGCATTTGTATTTACTTCTCCTTCAACCAATGTACAGTATACCAATCTTTTTACAAAATAAGTTTCACTTTAAATTAAAAAAAAAAGCCCCTATACCTGTTGATGGATATTTTATAAAACTCAATAACATGAGAGCTGATTGAGATGTTTAAAAAATAAAATCACATGCAACTTATTAAGCATAAAATTTTGATATTTGAAATAAATACATTCAATAATTATTTTATTTTATTTGAAAAAATGGATAAAGCTTTAACAAAGAGAGGGAGTACAAGATGATGCTTCAAAAAAAAAAAAAAAAAAGATTGAAATAAGATTGATCCATTGTAGTCAATCCACAATAAAACTAAATATAAGACTTTCAATGAGAAGAGTAATTCCGCTGGAGTTTAAGTGATGAATAGCTAGTTTTGTGTCTTAGGAGGATGCTTCATCATCGGAATCATTCACACCAGCTGCCCTCATGCAGAGTCTCCAGGTTGCAACATGAATCCTCGAAGTTCTTCCTCTTTTCATTCGGCACGGCATATAGTTACAATAGAAACATGTGATCGCCAAATTTAATTTTTAATTTTTTTTTTATAAGAATTTAATTTTTATCAAGTTAATAATTTTTTCACCCCCAAAAATACGACTTTTGGGGATTTTTGAATTGAAAAACGACCACAAAGTAACAAACGACAAAATCCCCCCTTGATGAAAACAGCGTTCTCATTCCCGAGGAACAGGCGAGAAAAATAAGAAAAGCAAAACACATTGGCACGTCCCAAGCCTTCTTCATTTGGCTCCCTGTACTTTTATTTATTTCTTTTCTATTTTGCTCTCACAGTAGCAACAAGCATCACTGCGGAAGCAAACACTACCTGTCTACACAAAAGCGCACGCAACCCCTCGTATTCAATACGCGTCTCTTTGCCCTTCTTTTGTACTCTTGCTTGCGTTTTTCTCCACTGAAACTGAAGAGAAGAAGAACAGCAGGTCATCTTCTATTCAGAAATGCCATTGTCTTCCCTCAACTCCCTTGATAGCAGCCTTGATTTTGATGGGTGGTGTGACTATGATTGTGAGAGTGAGGTGTGTATGTTCTTGATTTGTTATCTTGTGTTTTTGATTTTGATTGATTGTGGTTTGATGCTGGTTCAGGGAGGGGCTGAGTTCGCAGAGGAGCCGGTGAAATCGGAGAACTCGAGGCCTTCTGGATTAAAGAGAGGCCGGGCTGCAGAAGTTCACAACTTGTCAGAAAAGGTTATTTCTTTTTGTTATTATTGAGAGGGGAAAACTTATATTTTATTTTATTTTTTGTTTATATTAATAAAGTTGGAATCTTGGAGTGACAGAGGAGAAGAAGCAGGATTAATGAGAAGATGAAGGCTTTGCAGAATCTGATTCCAAATTCAAACAAGGTGTATTTTTTTTTTTTTTTAAAAAAATCCTTTTATCTGGTGGTGGTTTGTTTGATTTTTCAAGTGTTTTAAGATCTCTTGATTTTGAGTGAGTAGACTGACAAGGCATCCATGCTTGACGAGGCAATTGAATACCTTAAGCAGCTGCAGCTGCAAGTTCAGGTAATGTCATTGTCTTTTTGGTCTGAATAGTCTATTCATTCTTTTCATACGTAAAAAATAGCATCAAGATGACAGTTATCAGTCTTTTTTCATGCGAAATTTGCACACTTGATTTCTTGAGCACTGTAAAAACATGGCTCAAGTAGTTCTGCGCACTTATTATTACCTTTCTAGGATGACAATTAATTATATGTTGTTGCTGTTGCTTCGCTTCAGACCATTTGATCTCTAGATTGAAAAAAAAAAAACTTTTTTCTTTTGATTTGGCATCAGTTGGTCCATCTCCCTCTTTTTCTGATTCAAATACCAGCACCTCAAAAGTTAGCATCCTTGGTCGCATTTGTTCTTTGATCAAGTACAGTAAATCAAATCAAGTTGTGTTGCAGTGCAGGTTCCAGAGAAAACTATCTGACTTTGTGTTTTATGTTAGATTATCAACTTTTTGCTGCTATACATTTCCCTTCTCTAAACTTGGTTTGCTTTTATATTTTAAGTGTTTAATTTGTTCTACTAGGTGCATATCAAGCATCAGTCTAATGAAATCATGCGTTATATATATATTTTCTATTCCATTAATCATAAATTTAAGTTTCTATTTCACTTCATTCCACAGATACTGTCAATGAGAAATGGGCTAAGTCTTCACCCCATGTATCTCCCAGAAAACCTGCTGCCTCTGCAGCAGCCATCCCAGATGTGTATGGGATTTGCTGTCAATGGTGCCAGATCAGAAACAAACATGAGCGGAGTTGCGGACATGTTACAGCAACACTGCTCTGATACATTGAATCAATCTGAATTATGCTATCAGTCTCCGGTCGCACCTAATGCAACAAATATCAATAATCTCACATGCACATTTCACGATTCATTTCAATTGCCTATAGCTGAAGAGGTAACATTTTTCACCCATTCAATTTTTCTGGTTGATTACATAGTTCAAATTCTTGTTGTAAAATCTGTTTCTTAGTTTAAAGAAGAGCCGAAAGTTCAGCAGCAATCTAACGCGGCAACGAATTTAACAAGGAACCTAGTATCAGGTCAGTAAAACTTATCTGCAAACCCTTTTCTTGTGATTAATTTCATAATTTAGCGTGCTGCTGAAATGACTGTTAATATGAAAGAAAATGAAGATGAAATCTGTCATTGTGGCTACTAGCAAGTGTGAAGTCTGCGCATCGGCGGATAAGCAGCAGTTATGGAGAGCACAGAGCCAATGGGGACAATCATGATATACATTGAGTGAGTGATCACATGCATGAATTCATTGAAAGAGAGATGATGCATTTTGTGCACCCAGTTATGGCCTGTCTGCATGTTTTGTCTAGTTGTTTTCTCCTTGAACTTGTGTAACAGCATTATATATAGACAGGAGATGTTTTGTCTATGGAATCTCATTGTATATTTGGAGTTTTTGGTATGTCTGAAGAGTCTATCTTTAGTCTTTTGGGTTGTTGCAGATAATCTTTATTTTTAATGATATTATTATGAACAATTTTATGTTATAAGTAATCCGATCTTGATAAGTATGAGTTTAGTATTGAAACATATTAGTCTTGCAAGAAACATATTATATTTAACTGCATACGAAAAAAACATCTTGACCACATTTGAAAGCATAAGTTGATGGAGGGCACTGAAATGTTTGTATTCATATCAATATTTACTGAATTAATTGAGGTAAAATTAATAATATTATCATCTCTAATGTGGACGTAATCCCATTTTTCAGCTATATTAATTTGTCAAAGAAGGTATTATATGAAATAATATAAATTAAGAAACTAGATTTCATAAACATCAAACCTCTTTTCAAGCAAATTTCAATTTCAAGACATGCATAAAGCAATAACTAGCAGACAATGCGGAACAATGAAACCTCTTATCCTGGTACATTTGACAAAAAATGGAACTTAAGAGATTACTTCTTCACCGCTTGCAGAACATAACTCATTCTCCAACTTAATAAGGTCAGTATGTGATTTTCCATCCATCTTTCTCTGGAGAGAATACCCAAGAAAATCTCCATATCTTATTCTTTGACACATGCTTTTATTTTTAGTGCCATCCAACATTCTAAACCAGAGAGGCTCAAATTGCACATCATCTTCAGGCCAAATAAATGAAGCAGTTGACATCCTCACCTTGTAATCATTTGCCATTGCCCTGTGTTAAATACTTTTGTATTTTCCATTACTCAGCGCCTAAAATATCAATGCATCAAAATGACATGCTATACATTTTCCTATATATTTTTGTAACATATAGAGTATTTTTTTTCTTAAAGAGATCTTTTTTATGTCCATACCTCTAGAACATCTCCAGCCATCTCCAACACATTAAAAAACAAGAGCATTGGGAATTGGTTTTTCACAGGAACCCACCTACCAGAATGTCTGATTTGAAGGCCTGTGACCTCATCATCTTGTAAAAGCACAGTTAATGTACTTGTGTCTGAGCGTGGACTAACTCCTACAACCTTATCAGGCATGGAACAAGTTGTGTGGTAGTTTATTTATCCTCAGGGCTTACATGATTACATCACTTCATCATGTACTTCCAAAAGGCCTTCTTTCTCCTTTCCTAGCTACATAGAGAGACTTGCAAACAGTTCTTTTGCTAACTCTATTTGCCTCACTTGAATAAGCTTCTATTGTTTTTCTGTTGTTCATTGAGTCAAATGAGGACCAGTAATCTAGAATGCCATATATACATAACTTTGAATTTGGTTAGTTATATATATATATGTATTTATAAAATCACAGGACTAAGATAAAAATACATAAATTCTGGAGGTGTGGTAGGCCAGAAAATTCTTTTCCTGAATTTGGTTGGATAAACTACCAAAATGAATAGATCTGCTCAGTCTAACTTCTGTTCTTCAGAAACAACATAAACTTGCCCAAATACTTGCACATCATCAGAAGCCATTGAATACTTCTTCTCCTCTTTTGGAAGTTAAAAAATTTTTGCTAAGTTTTCTTTTGTCTCTTGTAATATTTGGGCTTCTATTCTATGATTGATTATCTGTAAAATATCATACTCATATAATAGAATTACACAGGTAAAAAATTTGGAGTCTGTTTTATGGTTGATAATTTCTTTGCTATATAAAGATATATTTATTATTCAATTGAATGATAAACTTAATTTATACAAACAACATCACTGCATATGTATACATTTCAATTTAGTAAATACCTGAAAGAAACCCCTATCCCTGCATGCCATATCAAGCTTCTGCAACTCAACCTCATCACCATTAGAAAGCAAAGAGAGATCAATAACAGGTATATCAGAAGAGAGATGAGTTAGAGCAACATCATTTTGGGTGTGATCAAAGCCATGTATGTATTTCTCTGGAACATTTGAAGGCTCTTTTCTGACCATCTCTTGCACACTCTCCACAGGCAATGAAGTTCCCCAGCTGGGCACTTCCTCATGATCACCATTGTCAACTCCCATGCTTGCTCTGTTATTCAAGTTATTTGTCAAGGTTCCTATTTTTAGTGTCACATTATTTGGCACTTTACTATTAAGGATCTTTCTGACATTTTAATGTGGATTATTCCTTGATTGTTGGTTGGATGGCTTTGATTGTCACTTGGTTATTAGACATAAGTAAAAAAAAAAAAGGATTAGATTCATGAACCTTCTTATCTTGGAAAGCCTCTTCAAAATGGACTGTTTAGAAGGTATGCTTTCATGAATGGTTTAGAGAGGTGTTGATTCATGAACTTGGGATTATCTTTACAAAAAGGGTTGTGCATGTTTTTCCAATTGTTTGGAAGGCCTGTTTGGTTAGAGTTCATTGCCAAATATGGATGGAGTGATGGATGGTTATATATCATAATCACTTCTATAGTTTTTTATTACAAAGAGTCCACATCAAGCAATCTGCATGACTTCATTTATTTATATGGCTCTGTTTGCCAATGTGATAATAACCCCTTTGCAACAAAAGGATGGTAACTCCCTCCTCGCGGTTAAAAATAGTTACTTTTTTTTTTTTTTTTTGGAGAGAGGGCGACAAGCGCCAACTCTCAGAGGCGTACGCGTGGCGGGGAATTGCCTACAACATCCTCATCTTCTTGGAACGGGGGAGCGCGGTTCGGGGGGATTGAACTCGCGTCTCCTCCCACGAGGGGACCCGAGGTACCGCTGGGCTACAAGCTCTTTGGTGAGCTACTTACTTTTATAACAGTTTAGATGAATTATTTGTCCACTTTATAAAAAAAAAGAAAAAGAAAAAAAACAGACCCCTAACACTATGATATTGGTAAGAGAGTTGCGAGTTGGGTAAGAGCTGATAATAAAATATTACGAGTTAAAATGACTGTTAAAAATGAGTTTCATAGATAAAAAATTCAATTATGCTTCTCCAATGCTCTTAATAATCGCATACAATTACTGAAATGAATAAGCTTATAATTTATGTTTCAATCAAGAATGCAAGCCTAGTCGCACAAAAAATCCAAAAGTTAGAAGGTATCCAGATTTATGCATATTTTTCAATAGCGAATTTCTTTTATGTATTCAAATAAAAACCTCCATAAAAATTATATACAACATAAACATGATTTCTTCTGCCACCTGGCAGTATCTATGCAAATTTTTTTTTTGGCGTAAGGAAATGTTTTATATAAATTCAAGCATTCCATGCATTATTATTATTATTATTATTATTTTGGAAGCGTAATTATTTTTGGTTATTTTGGCAATCATTAAAAAGATTTGGATCCGTTGGAGAGTGTAGACGCACAAACGCAATGCCGCGGTGGGATCCTCTATTTTAAGCTCTGCGGGGGCCGGCATTTTCCGATCCCACTCAGATCAAAGAAATAGAGTGAACAGCGAGGGAGACGATGAGCGGGTCACGGCTGTGCGCGGTGCTGGCCGAGCTGGGCTTCGGCGGCCGCGAGTCCTTGGACCCGGACAGCTTCGAGTGGCCCTTCCAGCACGATGATGTTCGCCCTCTTCTCGACTGGATCTGCTCCAGCCTCCGGCCTTCCAACGTTCTCTCCCCATCCGAGCTCTCCCAGTATAAATACAACCTACCCTTCTTCTCTTTTGCTTTCATCTTCTTCGTTTTTATGTCCCGAGATGAGGGTTTTTCTTAGCATACCATGTTTTTTTTTTTGGCAATTTACTATGGTTTTTGATCGGATGTTTGGTGTACGAGAAGTTCTCGCTTTAATCAAATGTGGCTGGCTTTAGGGTTTGGTGACTTTTCTTGATGATTGGTGTGGGTTTTTGTTTGTTAGATAGCTTGCTTGGTTTTCTTCTTTATATCAAGTGTAGTTTGCTTTAGGGTTTGATGGTATTTCTTGATGATTGCTGAGGGTTTTTCTTTGTTAGGTTCTTGGTTTTTATGTTTCCTTTTTTTTAATTAAATCAGATGTAATTTGCTTGAGAGTTTGGTGACATTTCTTGATGATGATTGTGGGTTTTTGTTTGTTAAAATCTGGTTTTCTTTGATGAAGCTCAGATGAGTTTCTGTTTTATACGCCGTGTTACTTCAGAATCTACAACGGATTTTGATCGCATTCTTAGTTTTTCTGGTGTTAGAGAAAGTTTCTCACTGTAAACCATACGGAGTTTGCCTAAGGTTTGATGACATTTATTGATGATTATCGAGGGTTTTTGTTTGTTACATTCTTGAGTTTCCTTTTCTCTGAACTGAAAAGAAGCTCTTATGACCTTTTGTTGTACGTGTAATAGCCTTCTATCACATTCTAGGTTTTTTGGTTTGTATCTCTCTGTAAATCAATTGGCATTGCTTTTGGTTTGGGGACATTTCTTGAAGATTGTTGAGTTTCTTTGTTATTTAGATTCTTAAATTATCTTTCTCCTGAACTGATGAAGCTCAGTGCTGTTTTCAGATTGTTTTCTATTTCATATTGTTCAAACCCTGAAACAATTTCATCAGCATTCTTAATTCTGCTAATTTCTTTTGGTTCTTTAATGTAACCTTTTTCTTAATGATAGGCATCACTATGGTTTCTGCTGAAATTTTGAACGACAAAAAATAAATGTTCTCTTGACTTTCTCTATTTGATATAAAGAGAATCCATTTTTTCTGGGTTTTGATTTTTGTTGCAATGTTGGCCCTTACTGTGATATTTTCTCAGGTATGAACAATTTGTACATGAAGGGAAGCTACTAGAGGTCATATTCTTTTTATTTCACCAGATATTATATGTGTGTGTGTGTGTGTGTGTGTGTGTGTGTATATTGTTTCTGTTGTCTGTATGCGTGAAAGATTTAAATTGCATCAGCAAGTTGCAAAGAGACTGTACAGCACCAAGGGTACCCTGATCAGTTGGGGAAAGCTTGAAGATGTTTGGGAAAAGTTAAAAAAAATCATGCACTACTTTCCTTCGTCATAAAAATTAGCCTGGAGATATTAAGTGTTGGAAATTGACCTCTAAATATGAGAATACTTTAATGTTGAGCTTAGAAAATTATTAATGTATAGTTAGGTGTATTAAATTGTTTCATAACCATTTCATCTAATTTCTACTTATAAAGATGGATATCTTCTACAACTTCATGACTGGACTAGGGTTCGGAAGGCAATGTAGCAATAATCCAATCATGATAAAGTTCTATTTTGCTTCAATTGAATCTCTGGATCGTTGATTGTTACTTTGGTTTACCTGAAGCTTTAAAGTAACTCATTCGGTCTAGTTAGTACTGTCATTTTGATTAGATATGATTTCAAAATCTACCTAATTATGGTCATCTATTGAGACTTATATCCCCTGGGACCAATTTGTTTTAGGCAAGTGAATAGAATCAAACCTGTAGTTATTTGGAGAAAGATTCTGGCCATATTGGTTTGGAAATAGTTTTATTATGTCTTTTCCAGATAACTTAAAATAACATTGACTATTTTACTTTTCACATAAATACTAAGAGTGCTGAAAAAAAAAATGTCCTTTTGGGGTAGCCTTTAATTTGTATTCAGAAATGTAATATGGATTTCATATTGAACAAGTTCATATTGCCAATGATTAATATGGTGTATTTATGCAATTTCATTGGCAATTCAGGGATTCAAAGCATTAAAGAGATCCCTTGTAGTTCTAGTCGATGAGTTGTTGATGACCTCCCCCAGCATATCTCTGAGAAAAAGACCACTTTGCTATGGCAGGATACTAGGTGGACAATAAATTGGCCTGCAGATAGGTTAGGATAATACGTTTTGATGGACAACCATCTGCTGCAACAACTGGACAACTTGAAGTCTTGGTCTAGGTTTTTCTTATTGGCATTTCTGAAAGGGATTCATTCTTGTGATGTCTATTGATGGCAATAGTTGTTTTAAACTTCAATTTCACAATATGGCCCATCATCAAACAGAAAAAGTGATGCTTTGTTTGAATATCTCGTATGTATGAACGCTGTTAGTTGTTTTTATGTTCTCTCACCCTTTCTTTGATATTCTTCTCTGTCTGCGTTCAATGTTAAATTAGCTGTTTAAACCCCAGGGTTGAGCTTTTCCACTTACAATAGCTAGTTATTTATATTGCACATAAGGAATTGTAGTGTTTGGTATTGTTTTCTAGTATCTGAGTAGAACAAAATGTGTGAATCCTATTCATAGTACTTTAGCATTGCAGGGTGAGGACTTGGATTCTGCTTTCGATAGCATTTCTGCATTTTCTAATAGAAGAGATAATCAAGAAGCAGTATTTGGAACTGAAGAACGACTAATAGATATCAGGTTATGTTCTTTCTTCAAAGTGTCTTTTCTTTGCAAATATGCTAATTACCAATGCGCAGGCCTTTATCATCATCATTCCCACAACAATAGTTTGCAGTTTTGGGATTATTATTATTATTATTATTATTATTATTATTATTTTGATAGTTGGGTTTCAACAAATATATTTTGTATAATTGTCATGCTTAGATGCCACTCTATTAAAGAATATATGTAGCTTCCATTGTTGCAAGGAAAACATAAATTTGCATGCATTTGCCATACGGCAGGTATTGTTCAAATATATAGACATGCCTGGTAGTATTGTTGCCTTTTCCTTTTAAATGAAGATGATATTTGCCTGAGTTGTATTGTATGATTTTGGGTCCTTGGTTCCTGGTTCCTGGTTCCTGGTTCCTGGTTCCCTTGAATGCTCCTTCTCTGTTGAAGTAATGTGTTATAAGTGCTTCTCTCTTGCTTCCTTTTCCTTTAGGGAGGCAAAACTGGCTTATAAAGCAGAGGTTCTAGAATTGCAAAAGCAGCTTGCACGGCAGCAATCTCAGTTTGATCTTCTAGCAAGTCAAGTTTCTGCTATGATACAGGGAAGAAGGTCTAGGATTGCTGCAACTTCTGCCGTCAATGGACAGCTTATTGCTTTAGATGAAAAGCTTTCTGCCAGAAATTTAGAGGTATGTATGATAATGTTATAATTAGTGCCTCTAGAAATTTAAAGTTACGTGTTAGAATTTTTTATTTTCACAACAATGATATAATTAGCACCTCAAGGCTATCCGGTTAATAAATTGGTTGAAGTATGGAAGTAAAGTAGAGCTTATGAAGTTCTTCAACTGATGAATGGTAATGAATGCATAGTTTTATTAGGGCTTTTCACATTTTCAATGTGATCAAGTAGTCTGACTTTAAATGGATGATGCAGCATGCATGTAACAATATATTGAATGAATATATTCAAATAACATAAGTGTTGCTTCACATTACATTATGCGATAAGATTTGCTAAAGAAATTTGGTCACACAGAGTAGTCTATTTCTGATTCATAAATGAACCTACACAAATATAAAGAATAATTTGATGAACTTCACCATCATTTTAGTGAATGGTCCTTTCCTTTATAAACATAAATATGCATGGTTTTTGGTATGATAATTTTATGATGTTATTTCTTAAGTTTAAATCTCTAATGTTATCCAGTCATGTACCAATTTGCCATGTCCAAGTTTGATAGTCGAACAAAAATTTTCACTCCATATTTTGGGCATCATGTATTGCGGTTACCTTTATGAATCTTTTGGCATTTGGAGAGGACTAGCAATGAGAAGGCAGTAGAATATGTCATGGTTCAGATGGCACTTACCATAGTCACAGTGGCTGTTATGGAAGTTTGGGGAAATTAAAGGGTATTTTGCGTCTTTTGGTGTTTATATTGTTAGCATACATGGCATTGTCAGAACGCCTCTTTTGTTTGAGTGTTTGGGATAATGGGTTGGGGTTTTTGGTTGTTTATTTGTTTTGGGGTGAAAGCTTCTATTTCAAGTTTACCAAATTTTTACTTAATTAATATTTTGTCAAAATAAGTATTTTAAGATGTAATTATACTTTTTTAATTTATGATGGATGTCTATTAATAGTTTTTTTTTGTAAATAAATTACTAATTATAATTATGTAAGTCATTGAACTAGTTTAATTAGATTGGTGGAGTAACCCTAACAAGGTGTTGAGGTGGTGGGATAACTGGGTTAGCCCAGGATGTCTCCCATCAAACGAGACTAACTGTTGAGTGCACCAAGTGATCAGTCGCTTTGTTGCGTGCAAGTTGATTACATAGGAAATTAGGTGTATATGATGTTTGAACTGCAACAAGTTGTTACTGAATAACATGCTCATATTTTCATAATCATCATATTATTGGATCCTTTGTTATGTGCTGTTTCTTTGTGCCCCATTTTTCTTCATGATACATGCATCCTTGTTTTTGATAAGCAGCAACCATGGTCACATTCGCGGTTTTTTTCTTGGTGGGAATATTCTTGTCTGCTTAGGTATCTTTGGAGGCTTCATGCATTTTATTTGATATTTTGAATGTCTCTTTTTCTGAAGGTTTATTTCTCTATTTCTTATCATTCATACTTCAAAACTTTATTTTGATTTTTTAATTCCCTTTTCTCCCTCTGTAGTTGTGAAAAGTTATAATTGAAGGTATGGATATGTTCTACTTAGAAGACTTCTCATTTATTAACTTAAGTTCTTTTTAGATGAATGCAGTTCTTGGAAAAATTAATTCTACTGCCCAAGAGTTAGCTCACTATCATTCTGGGGATGGTATGCTTTTCTTCTTTGTTAGTTTTATTCAAGGCTGAAGCCGTAAATTAAGTTACACGTCAGTTCTTTGTTTGCAATAGTCTAAGCTCTTGTCATTTTTTACCATAGTAGCAGGTCATAAGTGAGAGTAGCTGCATTCTATTAGTTGGCTGTCTAGTAAAGTTTACTATTGACTGTGCAGAGGATGGTGTTTACTTGGTGTATTCTGATTTCCATGCTTACTCAGCTAGAGATCTAGCTTGCACAAAGGAACTGAACCAGTGGTTTTCAAAACAGTTTGAGAAGGTACTACTTCTTTGTTTAAGCTCTGTTGTGTGTTGGATGGCTTTCCATCTGTTATAGAAGCAGTGCAGTGTTATATGCTAACAACCAATGGCTGAATATCTTGTTTTTCAAGTTGGTTTAATGTGTTACATTGGAAGTTGGCTTCTATGCCTCACTGTGGTTGCCTACCATTTTCACATGGTCCATGCATAATACTTTTTATCAATGTTTTAGATTCTCCACCATCAAAAGGCTTTATTTACTAGAACGGGTTATTGATGAGAATTAAACCATGAGCAGCCATA
The DNA here is from genome assembly GCA_902712375.1 of Dioscorea dumetorum. Classification (NCBI taxonomy): domain Eukaryota; kingdom Viridiplantae; phylum Streptophyta; class Magnoliopsida; order Dioscoreales; family Dioscoreaceae; genus Dioscorea; species Dioscorea dumetorum. Next base: position 121,567 of record CACTHL010000326.1, read on the forward strand.
TTTACAGTTCATATCACCATTTTACTGATATGCATAGGTGTTTGAGAATCATCTCCTCTAAATGCTCACAAGTTTAAATGATTCTTTGTACTTCTGATTTCAAATTCATATGGTCCTTACAAACATGATCAGTCCAACTCCAACGTAGATTGATGTTCTTTCCTTGTCATAGTTATGTGTATGTGCTACAGGCATCCAGAAAAAAATGCTGTATGTTTGTGTGACAGAAAATACCAGGAAATTTTATATATTGACAAGGTGGGTTTTGCTATTTTAGTGATGGGGTGCGGCTACCTTAAAAGAATTAGGGAATATGTAAAATGACTGTATGTTTATTTTGCATTGTTTATTGATTTAAGTAAAATGACGGTATAAAATGATTGACCCTGTACATAAATATTATTAATTTGTACTCTTTCTAGGACATGTAATCTTTTGAGCTCATTCTGTTATCTTGGAATGTGTACTTTTCTTGAATCAGGGGCCACTGCATCTTGTTGCAGAGGAGGGTAAGTCTAAATGCTCATGGGTGAGCGTTGATGACATCACTAATTGCTTGATGCGAGGTATAAATGGCTTCCTTTGTTTTATCATGTGCTTTGTGATGTGTTTGATGTACTTTTCAAGTTACGTGAGATGATTGGAAGTTTAGTAGCTTAAGAAGCCCTTTCTTCCTGTGTCCAATTTTTAATTCTTCACTTTGCTGGATTCTTGGTAATTTCCAAGTTCTTTGTTCTCTTGCAAAAAAAAACTTCCTGATATCATATATGGCAACTGATCACTCATTGCCTTGTTTGCCTAATTTTTTTTATTATAAATCTCTTGTGCTCTTTATTTACTTTTTTCCCTCTTCGTTGGTTTGTTTATAAAAACTCAATCAGGCACACTGTAGATCTTTAGATATGTTTTCCGATGGAGCAATGCTGTTTTGGCCGGGCATCATATTTGATCATAATTGTGCTGCAGGCTGGCTTATATTTAGTTTATGTATTTAACATTGAATTTATATGTTAGCTGTCTAAAGTTGTATGTGTCATTTGAATAATTGTGCTGCATGCTGGTTTATATATATTTCATTATTTAACATTGAAGTCTTATATTAGTTGTTTAAAGTTGTATGCGTCATTTTTATATTCAACTTTTCATGGGTTTGAACAGCTTGCAAATGACGCCTTTTATTTCAATGTTGCAAATACAGGGGATTCTGAGAAATATCATCATCATCGTGTAGCTGAACTGCAACGTCTTCGGTCCATGTAAAAATATTTTTATCAGCACTTCAGTAACCTAGACACTTACTACTCTCTCTACGTCTGTTTTTGAATAACTAAATTAATGTGCTTTTGACAATACTTGATATCATTATATGCACACTGATTTCAAGGGGTAAGCAGCAATTTCAATTTTTCAGGACTTAGTGTTTTGAGCTCATCCTAAATTTTGCAATTCTTGATTGCTTCCAGTGGTAAATTGTTTATGTTTAAACAATCTTAAGGAAAAGAATTTTGTTCTTTTTAAATCTTGTGTTGCGTTCATCGAAATCTTGTGTTGCCAATATTTTGGCTTGTCTTGTTTTGTCCCTGTGATTTTTGGATTCTTAATATTTTTTGAAGCATTTATTTTCATGAGAACTGATTCTAGTAACCTTTTACTTATTTTCTTATTGACCAATGATTATGTTTTTACAAGTAATTCTTGCGATATTGTAAATTTCAATAGATTTGCGACAAGTGAAAGGCAATGGATAGAAGCCCAAGTTGATAATGCGAAGCAGCAAGCCATTCTATCAATGGTCAAATCACAAATATCATCTGATGAGGCTCATATTCACAGAGATATACAGTCTCTCAGGTATTTCAACAATGTGTACCTGCCTAATGTATTCATGCATTAATATTTTCTTTCTTGTTATTAGTCCTACTTTTAACAATGTATTCGAGTTACGACATGCTAGTTGTTGCCTAATCATTTGTGATGTTCATGATATTTTAAGATATTTACAACATCTTTTCATCTTTCGTTGTGTCAATTACTTGTGTAATGACAGCATAAGGTAAAGTTTTTTAAATCCATATCACTTAACTGGTGCTATATAAGTCCATTGTAGTAGTACTAGGTTTTTGGGGATCTCATGAAAGGACCACTTGCTTGATAAGCAGAAGTGAAAGGGGGATGATTCCATTATTACGACCAGGAGAACTGAGTTTCTAAGCTTTCTTTTAGGTCCTTCTTTAATGTTATACAATTTTTATTTTTTGATGCAGAACCTTTCCTGCAAAGAAAGTTCTATCTGTAATAGTCTTGTATGTTTTGCAAATATTGTTTGATCTAGAAGAATTTTGGATGGCATGTCTTTTCTTTATATTGCAGGAGAAAGCATTCTGAGTTGTCAGTTGAACTTGCGAATCTTTCTCGTAAAGAGCAAAAATTTTTGACTGAGGTACATACTTCTTGTTGCTTATGTTAACTATTCCAACTAATTCCATTGTTAGTAAAATATTTTGACTTTTGTATATGTACTGCAGTACAAGTTTCAATTCTTCATTACTACTTTCTTCCTTCACCCCTGGATTCCTGGCATCATTCCAAGGGGATAAAACAAGTTAGAAAGACATGTCTATATTTATCGAGTAAATATGCAGATAAAAAAAATTGCATAGTATATTTCTTTTGATTTCTAAACAGCTGGAAGTAGAATCTTTAACTCTGGAGCTTATGTCTACTAGCGAATGTTTCAGGGGGTATATGTGCAATTACAACTTTAATGAGGGTATATGCTTAAAGATGCAGTATATATAGTTTTATGCTGGTATATTTGCAAACAACCGAAATACTACTGGGTTGTGTAACTTAATCTTTTTTATTCACTTTTTTGAATGGAGTGAACTTGTTATCCACTTCTGATGACACCTTGAAAGATTTGTGTTTCCTATGTCAACATGTAAGGTGAGGGTGCCACTTAGTGATGGTCAGTGGGCATGGCCATCAAGCAAGTCTTTTACCAACCAAAGAAAACATACCCCTAGGCTGAGCTTGTTTCAGGCAGCATGTGGTCAATATGGACTTAATTTGTAATTTATGCGAAGTTTTTTTTAATATTATTTTTACATTGGTCTACATTATTTTGTGCTGTCAAGAAAACTAGAGGTTGAGCCTATTTTATAGGTGAGTAGGTATGTTGTTGATGTCAATGATTAAATATCTTAGCTTCCTAGGGCTTTCAGTGAGGTATCTGTATTGAATAGGGTCTCCACCATTTTCTTTCCAAGGTTATATTCATTTTTCTGGCCTGTTTTCCTATACGAGTGTGCTAGTGTTACTTTTGGTCAATTTTATGCTAATGCATTAAACTAAGATTCCAACCTGGATTTTCTACTAGTATTTTTAATCTTACCCAAAAGAAAAGATTTTAGGCAAAGACATATTCCATACTTAGTCTTTACTATACAAAGAAGGTGCTTATTTTGGAACTATTAATAGTTATTGCGTCAAATTTTAAACCATATTTTGAAGAGTGAAATCTACCCTTCTCTAGACTTGTCTAAATCTTTTCTTATTATTTTTTTAAATCACTAACTTATATGATACATGAATGTAATTTGTTTGTATCCCAGTTTGAATATTCCTGAAACTAATCTTATTTATCGATGGAACTTTATTCGAGCACGCCTTTCACTTGTTTTATTTTATTTATTTATTTATTTATTGTGATTTAATTTGGTGAAGCTCATTATTCTTTACATTTTCTTCTTCCATGTTTAGTCTATTCCGCGCTTGTGCTCAGAGCTTGCTCAACTCCAAGACACGTATATCTTACAGGGTATGTTGGTGGTCATCATATACATCTTGGAGATTTAGGCGTCTGTGTAACATCTTTTCTCTCATTTATGAACATACAGGGGATTATGATTTAAAAGTGATGCGCCAGGAATATTACATGAGTCAGCAAAAAATGGTAACTCATGAACTTGCAATAATACTGCATTAGGCGCGCGCACACACACACACACAGATATATATATATAAGATTCTTCTAGCCATGTCCTTGGAAAGCTTGTTCTTCCCAATCAACAAAATTTTGGTCAGAAGATGAGCTTCTTACAAAGTTGGCATTCTATTTCGTGTTGTTTACTTATGAAATTTCTTATTTGTGCCTATATATTATGGAATAGAGATAATAAAGTCAGAGCACATCTTTTGTGTTGTATTTACTGATAAAATTTCTGACGTGTGCCTATATATTATGGCAGAGACAGATCGAACTCAAAGCATATATCCACATTTCATGGATCACCAAATCTAATTTATCTTTATGTGTGTGTTTGTGAAGCCTCAAGTCTGCCTCTAATCTTCCTTATTGGTTTTGTTTGAGTGTGATGTTCTCAACTGCTGTGTTATCATTTACTGGTGTGGACTCCACGGGTTCTTAGTTCTCATGAAAAGCAATATTTTTGTTATGCTATATTATTTTCTGAAAATTTATTGGGCACCACTTGTTATCTTGCAGTTCATACACCATCTTGTCAATCAGCTTGCTAGACACCAATTTCTGAAAGTAGCTTGCCAACTGGAGCGGAAGGCTATGCTTGGTGCATATTCCTTGCTTAAGGTTATTGAATCAGAATTACAAGGTTGTCTATCAGCAGCCAATGGTCGTGTGGTAAGGAACCATCTAATAATGGTTTGCTTTTGACATCATATATTTTTCTTGTGTTGGTAATGCTTTATGCGGAACTGATTTAAAGGCATTTTCTGCTATTACTGGTTTTTATGAAAAAAGTAGCCAATTCATTGTGAAGTTACTCTGGCCTTTTCCAAGGCATCTGTTTATTAGCTGGATAGTGATTACGCTGTTCTGTACCATTTTTTGTTATTCTCTCATTACACATTACTACCAGATAAATAGCTTGTGAGTCCTTAAAAGGTTTAGGTTCACTGGATTAGGGTCATTGCCTATCTTTAATACAAGCTGCTTCAGAGGTACAAGAGCAAGGGGCTGTTGATGATCGGGATACATTTCTGCATGGTGTTCGGGACCTCCTAAGCATTCATTCAAGTAAATCGTTACATGCTCTTAACTGAATAAGTGTGGCAGTTTGCTTTTTTCAAGATTATTTTTTCCAGCTTATTGCTTATTTCTTTGCAGATGCTCAAGCTGTATTACCAACGTATGTGTCAGCTCAGGGTATAATCCAGCAGATATCAGGCCTTCAGTCAGAGTTACTTTCCCTGCAGTTGGAGCTTGACAATTCCCTTCCAGAGGACCGCAGAAGATGCATTAATGAGCTGTAAGGAATTAACATTTATGGACTCATTTTTTATGTTAATTTAGGGGTTGTGAACATCTAATGTGGCAAAACACACACACACACACACACACACACACACACACACACACACACACACACACACACAAAGAACTTTTATATTTCATCAGATTTTGCATGGCCCTCAATTCAGAAAGGGGAGACCTTCATAGGTTTTTAAACAGTTGTCACCATAAGTTGCTAGGTGATTCTTTTGTCTTACAGAACCTTGAGCTGGTAATTTGACTGTCCTACTACCATTTAGATTTTAATTCAGTAAGATTATATTAACGCAGACAAAAACAAAGACCACATAATGCATTTAGTAAGAAAAAACATTAGATATTACAAAGGGGGTTATAATGGAGAAGACAAGGTATCATTGACCGCTTTGGTGGGCAAATGGTATTAGAAGCCAAATCAAGAACATTAGTTGTAGTTTTTCATCAATCTTACTGAGTTGTCATGAATTTCATATGGAGAGAGGTGATAAGGGAGAGAAGTGATCGTGCAACTTAAGCAATATCATGATGGTGTGATTATGTTGGATTTTACTTGGTTAAAATCTCATCGAGTTGGACGTACAGTTAGTGAGCTAATTTTCATATCAATTTCCTGTCTCATTTTCTTTGAGAATATTTTTATATTCCAACTGAAATCTGTTATTTTGGGTACCATGCATTGAATAACATTAATTGTAAGTTATTCTTCTTTTAGCATTATGCAGAAAACCATCTTTTCACTTTGATCTGAATGTATTTGAATGTATTTGCATGTGTTTCTTTTCTTTCTTTCTTTCTTTCTTTTCTTTTTTCAAATGAGAAATGTGGAGAAGGCACTTTATCAGGATGTCTTAAACCCCCAACTTCTAGTTTAGGGAGGGAATTGTTATTCCAACTCTTCGTTGTGAAGATTGCCTTTTATGCCCTCTTGTGTTGAAGTGATGTGTTTACTGTGTTTTGAGTAGGTGGCCTTTTATATGCCCTCGTGTTGAAGTGATGTATCCACTATGTTTTGGGTAGTTGGCATGTTTTCTTGTAATCCTGTGAAGAAGCCAATTTTCTGTGGGCTGATTGAAATGAGGCAAATGGAAAATTATTCCTTTCATGTGACAGATGCACACTAATTCAGAATTTGGAGCAGCTTCTATTTGCATCTTCAACTATCACAGATCCACTATTGACTCCAAGGGTAATTGCTTTTTCTAACTAATTTATACTTGTATTTTTTTTATTACTTTTTGTATTCATGTTGAAAATTTAGAGTAATATTTTGAATCTTAGATCATAAATTGAACTTTCTAAATACCGAATTTGAAAATCATTGCTTGTACATAAAAGAAAATTGAGCGGTTTGTGAAACATTGAAATCTTCATTTCCTGCTGATTGAATCAAATATTTTTTAGATGATATTAAGTCATGTTATTGTTGTATTAATTTCATAAGGATAATACAGGATTTTGTTATTGTTTTTTTTGGTCGGTTTATGAATTGATCATTCTTTTTTTTTTGTCTTGAATTGTTGTATCAAATCTTTTTTTTTCATTCCCAGCCCCTTATGCGTGCACTTGATGAAATGGAGAAAGTTAATTCGCAACTCTCTGCATCGGTTGAAGAAGTAACTGACATGCACCGTCAGAAGGCTGAGGTATTTGTCCTTATCATGCTGGTCTGCATTTCCACATCAATAAATCTTGCTGGACATTGAGAGCAAACATTTCGTTGGTAGTGTTTTAATGAGAAAACAATTGAAAAGTGTAGATCGTTAAAATTGGAGCAGAAACTAACCATTTTTTTTTTTACAACCTAAATTTTATTAGTTTCATTTGATGTTCCAACATTCATCTTTGCTATAAGGGAAAATTGATTGTCATCAACACGACCAATATATGTAATGACAATATGTTAATAAACTGCATGAACTCTGTAGATTGTAAAGCATCACCCTCATGAAGTGGGCCGGGAGCGGCAAGTATTTGTTGATTTCTTCTGCAACCCTGATAGGCTAAGGAATCAAGTTAGAGAACTCACAGCCCGAGTCAAAGCACTGCATGAATAGGTAATGTGGAACGCATCTTTATTTCAGATTCCCCAGGCCCATGTCACGCACATAAGTAGTTGTTTTTCAGGTTATAATTCCTTCATGAATGAACGTTTGGTAGTTTTGCTACAGGTCTCAGTCGGTATAAGGAGTCTTTTTTTTCATGGTGAGTGTTCTGAATTTTACAGTAGGCCCCGAGTTGGCAGGCTATTTTTGATGATAATCCAAATAGCAGCAGCACGCATGTAAAATGGGAATTTTATACTGTACATGTTTTTGCATTTGATCATATGCAACTGCAGATATTCACATATGTTATTGAATATGCTAAAATATCAGCAGGAAAGTCGTATTTTAATTTAGTGGAGTGTAAAAAAAGTTATTGTCAATTAGTGGAATGGAAGAAACCTATGTTGGCGGTTGCTCTCTTGCCCTGCATCATTTAAGAGGTGTACTTTTCCCCATTTTCTTTTGTCATTAAACTGACCTATTTTTAGGCCAACTAAATGTTTTATGAAATGGTTCACCAATATCTCAGCATGGAAAATTCCTGTAGACTTAAACATCAATATAATGGTTCATGAGCGGTTAACTGTGATAACAATGTCATTCTATGTAAGGCATGGACAATTGACAAATGTTTTTGGTTCATCACAACCTAACCGCAACTCCACTTGTTATCCAAGTCACGTTCTTCGAGTAGCATGTCTATGCTTTATGTGAAAAGGATTTTACCAATGATTCATTATCCAGCCACACCTATCAGAGATTTAGATATTTGTTCTCCATAGCTGGTACCCGGGAACTGACCAATATCATGACCAGCCACAGGGTGAAATGCATCTTGTAGACCAACTGCAAACTCATCAGAATGAGCTCCCTCACTTAGGAAAAAGTCCGCTATCTGCATTTCAGAAAAGAATGAGCTACCAGAGAGGTCAATTACTTTGTTATGCTATTGGTGAGCAAATTAAAACAACTTTTCTTAATGATGTCATTTAATTTTTCTATGGCATCACTTAGAATTTTATAAAGATCAGTAGGAAGTACTATTGGTGATTGAATAAATGATGGCCTTTAACCGGAAGTTTTCAAGTATGTTCTACGCTGGATATCTCAGGTAGTGAAAATGAACATGCACTTACATGATTGGCAAGAGCCATGCCACTTAGGGCTGCAGATTCTACACTTGATCCAAGAAGCCAATCACCACAAATTCCCCCCCGTCCCTGAGGATCAAAAATAAATGGAGTTGCTGGTGTGTTCGTTGGCAGTGCTGCGCCCCTAAAATATAAAGGAAAAGAAACGAGTCACTGAACTAACTTGGAAGTAGAATCAGTCAAAATTAACTTTCAGAACTGATTATATATGCGGACCATAATTGTACTCTTGTGTAAAATGGAAGCGGAAGTGTTCCCTTGGTTAAACCAAGGGCAGTTTCTACTCCCCCAAGCATGTCTTTCTTCACTTTCTCAGCGGTGATGGCAGGAATGCTTTCCTGGTGAATAATAAGAGATGCAAGTTAAGGTCCACTAATTTACATTGAAAAAAGGCTCAAGCATTCCTGCCATCACCCAAATTCAACAACCTTGTGTTTTCATTCATTCAAGAACATCACTTCTCTACATGAGACCTTAGAAGTTGAAGTTAAATATAATAACTATAATATTATTTTTATGCAAAAGCTGTAATATGATACTTGGTTGATACTAGTTGATGGGCACAATAAAAAACAAAGTCAGTATGATACCAACCTGTGGAACTTTGTTTAGCTTTCCGTAAGCAGCTGTGCTGAAAAATGTCCAGCACTGTGGCAAGCCGCTATGAGATGGGAACAGTTTGCTAGTGTTGTTAGCCATCCAAGAAACTGAATCAACACCCTTCACAAAAGCCCCTTCAAAAGCTGAGGAAGTTTCAATGCATGAAATCGGAAGAGGGTCTTTAAACGCTGCAAGAAGTGCCCAGATAGCACTCAGTTCCAGCCTCTGCAAAAACCAAAGATTTAATAGTTGAGTAGTAATAAAAACAATTACAAGAATAGGTTGAGTTCATTGCAGTGTAAGGTTTGTGCATACCTTCATTTGTCTAGTCAACAAGGGTAAGCCAGAAGAAGATAGCAGACGGTTTGCACATTTTCCTGTTCACAACAAAATCTAAAATGTATTTGTCATAAAAAGAATGTAGAGCACTTATGGATAGGAAATGCAAAGTTTGAGTTCATCTTGGTTTAGCTTGAGAAGAAATTCAAGCTTGAATTTGTTCATAAATCAATTTTTTACCTAATAGATAGTAATACAACTGATAAATAACAGCCAGACCCCAATGCTAGGTGGTTTGGCAAGGTTTTGATGAACAAGAGGGCCCCTTATTCCTCCATCTAGACACTGAAAACAGAAGACAATTTAACAAGAGCGCATACGGTACCGAATAGAAATGTAGTTTAAACCTCAAAAGGTTTGCATTTATTCTTCTTAAGTACAGTGCAGCAATGGTAGTATACGTCAACTCTAGGGCTTGACAATTGCATGCCAAGCATTATCTTGAAATGAAATTGAAGGAAGAACATGTTATGGCTCATCCTTTTAGAGTTACCATCCAATTAATGCTAATCCTTTGCATAGATCTCAAAAAAGATATAAAGTCTCAATAACCACATTTTCATCAATACGTGGCACCAGAATAAGAAGTTTTAAGAAGCTTGAATTCAAGGTTTTAAAACAGGTAGATTGACAGAATTATCTCGAATGAAAGCAAAGATTGGACACACTAAAGCTTTAACTAATGGAACTATTATATGATTCAAAGAAATCTTTTCTTCAGAAATGAGTTTTGTAATAATCATGTAAAAATGAGAAAATAATGCATTATCATGAAGAAAAAAAGAAAAAAAAAATTAAGATTAGTTACCATTATGTGCGATCACAATTGCATCAAACTGGCCATGGAGTTTTCCTTTCTCACTTAAATGCCACCTCCCATTAAATGGATCAAGCTGACTAATCCAACATGGTCTCACACTACTGGCCATAGTTTTCTGCATTTGAATTGGAAATGCAATTAAAAAAAAGACAAAGAAATCATACCTGCACAGCTACTGACAAAATTCAAGTAGTTCAAAAAAAAGGGAAAAAAAAAATACTCAGAAAGAGCCAAACAATAGGAGATTGTAATATTTCAGATGCTGAATACTTTCAGTTGAGGAAAAAAAATGCTTGAAGAAAAATATCAAACAGATTTATTATGGAACAGCCATTAAATATACAAACACGCGCAACTATACTAGGAATAGTTTCAAATGTCATTTTCACATCTGTGAATCTGCATTCATTCAGGCTGTGCTTAGGTTGAGGAGAAAATGGAGGAAAGCAGAAAAGTAAAGGAAAATGATTAAGGAAAAAACAGAACTTTAGAATAATTATTTTCACTCATTTGCTTATCACAAAACTTCTTTCCTCATCCAAAGAAACATGAGAAAATTCTCTTTTTTTCTTTAATTTTTCTTAATTTTTCATTGATCCAAAGGCAAGCTCAATGTCTCATGACTCCATGATAGAAAGGTGAACTGTGTAAAACCAAGGCGCTATAACTGGTTAATAAATAAAAATAAAAAACATGAAAAATTTCGTCTACATACTGGGCAGTATGAGGCATGAGTTATCTAATGCTTGACAAATAGACATGTGCTTATTGCATAGTTATCTGAGAGGAGAAAATTAGACATCTTTGACATTCACGAAAGATCACAAATTCATAAAATATCAATGCCATCCTCAGAGAAAATAAATATATCATCAGAGGAAAGACAGAAATGCATGACAGCTCACTGAACTCATGGATATATATTGATCATCCATCATCAAGCGATATAGTAAAAATAATATAAAATTAGAATTCTAACCTGATGTAGAATGGAATCTGCAAGGTGTCTCATCCCATTCACGCCCATGAATCTTGGACTTGAGGAAGGTATGGGCTTAAAATGACCGCCCACATCCAGTTCTCCCACTAGGCCTTTCCACTCACGAACCAGACCCTGGCTTAACCATCTGTCGACCAATTTCTGAAATTTCGAATCACTAACAGTGAAGAACTGAGCAGCATGATCAAATACCAATTGTTGTTCACACTCAATCAATCTAGTAGCCATCCTCCCGCCCAAACCATGCATACCCTATAGAGTGAAAAATATGCAGATTAACTTTCTATGCAGATAACAAACATCGATCAGGGATTCTAGAAGACGTCATTGATATTTTCAGCATAAATAGCCTCTCAACATAGTAAAACCATGTTCTTAAGAACTCAGCCAAAGAAAATTATGTCTTTGAAGACTGCCACGAGTTTTTTATTTACCCAATAGTATTTCTGGACTATGACATCTATATTCAGCATCTCCTGCAAAAGGCCATTCTTAAGTCCATAAAAAGAAAAATAAAAAACGAGTTCTCCCATAAGCCCTGATCCAAATCCTTGGAAAGAGCTTTTTCTCTAAGTGAATTTATAAAAGCTCATCCACATAGATCTTCCGTCACTGTTGAATGAAAACTTACTAAACAACTTAACTAAATTTATGCTAGTTCTCCAATCAAATGGTACTAAGTATAAATTTTGATACCAAGAACCAGCGTCCTAAATTCAATGTTGTGCAATTTCAGCTTCGTATTAGTTTTGACACATAATCCTTCCTGACCAGCTGCTTGCCAATTTCTCTATCATTCTCACGTGCATGAATTACCAAAATCATGAGACCAAAAAAAAAAAAAAAAAACTATCAACATCATTGATCCATTTCAAGCTGGATAACCACCAAAGAGCATTAAAAATAAAAATAAGCTCCTCACCGTATCAAAGACCGTAGAACGAATCCCCCTCTCCTCAAGAGTGGCAGCACAGACAAGACCAGCGATTCCACCGCCGATTATGCCGACGACCGGGTCTGACGCCACCGGGGAAGTGAACACGACCTGCTCCTGGCTGAACGACTTCTTGATGATTGATCTCCTCGAAGTCCCATACGAAGACCTCTTCTTAGTACTACTGTTCTTCCCGCGAGGGCCACTTGTTCTTCCATCCATGGATTGCTTCTTGGAGGGTTTGGCATCCGCAAAGATGAAAGGCAATGGAATCGGGGAAGGTGGAAGGCAAGGGTTTCCGGAGAAGAAGAGGTTTGAGGGTTTGGAGGCGAGGGCGGAGGTGAGGAGAGCCAGGGTCATGGGAGGGTTTGTATCGATAGGGTTGAGGTCTCGCGCAAAGGAATGGGCGAGCTTGAGAGATGTTTGAGAGTCGCCTTTCAAATTTTAATTTAAAATGTTTTTTTTTTTACTTCATTATTTACCGAATATTTCCCGCTCAAAAGTTTGAAAATTCAATGAATATTTCGAATCAGTAATAAATTAAAAAAAAATCAAGGATCTTTTATCTTTGAATAACCAATTCCACTCAATGATAGAATTAAATAATTTTTTGTTTTATGTGTTACCACTTACCATATTAAAGATATGTACATTATGTTACTTGTGCATTATCATATTGCGCCTCAAAAAAATTACGAGAGCTGAGAATTAGAACAATAATAGAATTTATAACAGAATATTTATGGGGTAACAAAGTCGACAAGCCACCCTGCAGACTCATAGTCATAGAGTTGTTAAATATAACTTACAAAATTTACAACATCTTACATCACACAAAGTCTTGCTGAAGAGTTTCACATATAGGAAATTAAGCAACTGTCACAACCAACACTTCATCTTTAGACAATCGATTCTGTGATGCAGGACCCATATTAATAGACAGATTCCTAATCAGGATTCCACAGAGACATCATCGGTAACTTTCACAGAGACAACAGAGACATCATCAGCAACTTTCGGTTCCACTACTTCACAATCAAGGACCTTCAAATCATCCTTTGCTGATTTGGGACCTTCTTTCTCTTTATGACTTGAATTGCTGTTCTTTCGGCCATTGTTTTTGTTTGAGTCCTGTTTAATGCTTCCCAAACTATGTCGATTCAACCTATGTTGCTCTCCTGCCTGCTTATCTCTAGTAGATGGATTCGTTGCGTCACCGCAGCTCTTCCTTCGACCAAGCTTTGGGGATTTTGCACGAGTCGGAGGTACCTATACCCAACATAGAGAAAAGAGTTGTTGGAGTACAAGCTTCAGAATTTTCAAGTTAACATAAGCATTTTTAGCCAATATAACAACAATCCAAAAGCCCAAACCATACTTGAAAATCACCATTATTTTCCTTGTTTAGATATTATCAACAAGTAGCTTATCTTTTTATTGAGCTAAGGTATCTAGCTATCTATTCATACAGAAACTACATCAATCCAACAGTTGTAGTAATCCCATCCTTTGACAACACATCTGAACTATATAAGCAATAAATATGTTTTTGGAAATAGAGAAACTGCATGCAACCATGAAGGGTATGATATTTTTCTAGATAAATTTCAGCCAAGAAACTACACAAGGCTTTGTGGATTTGCCAATGTTTTTCTCAATTTTAAAATGAAAACTACATGTGCAACCTCATTGTTGTAACAGAAAATCTTATCCAAAGGGGATAACTCATAATTTTGGGAGCAAAAATGTAAAACACCAAGTACTTGGGCATCGGGAATAAAACTTACACAGGAGTCAGTAAGCTTTGTGATAAGCAAACAATCATATAAACATGATATTGTAATATTTGATGTGAAGATTTGCTCATAACTCTGAGAATTAGATAGGACTCCTTAATCAATCTTTTTTTAATATCTTGGATACAGTAGGAACAGCAAAGCAAGTCGCCACAGTTGTCACTCCTGGTTGAACTGGACCAAAGCTTGTAGGCCATAATTGAAAAGATTATACATAGTTACCACGTACTGAAGCAAGACATGGCTTTCTTTTGGTAGCATATGTATAGTCAATTCAAAACTTAAAAAAGAAAATAGAAAATTCACAATGCATATTTGTCTGCTTCATCTAAAATGTGGACCCAGTAATCCAACTAAAAAGTTGGTAACAGATAATCAGCAGCAAATGATAAATGACAGGTTAAGTGCTAGTTTGGTATGAGAGGGAAATGTAATCTTGAGCCAGAAACATAGGCATCTGGAAGGAGATAACTGTGAATCCATTATGAGCATCGCACTGTGTTCATCAAGCTTAATGCTGCTTATAATATTGTATTTCTAGAACACTTTAATTACGAAAGATTAAGTTTAATGACTACCTTTTTAAGTTCAACTTTGGGAGGTGGTCCCTCATGGTAGAAACTAGGCATTGGTGTTGCTTTGAAATTCAAACTCTTCCTCAATTGCCTTATAGCAGCTTCTCGCTCTTCCTGGAAAAGACCAGAATTTATAAATAAGATTAAATTGTGCGCCCAGTAAAAACCATACAATAAATTAGTTAAAATTTAAAGTTTTGCCAAAAACACAACTTGCAAGTTAACATAAAAGATGTTAACCGCTGTCGCCAAAACAAATTTATCAACTGGTTATCTGATTCACAAGATGAACCTTTTGTTATTCTATACCCTTTAAATAGTCCTCTATTTCAGCAAAGGACTTAAGACAGCCAATCCTATCAATTATCTGAAACAAATTCTACAAGCTTTACATGGAACATCTAAAATTCCAAACACGCAATTGGACAGTGAAGATTGAGAGCAAATAAAAGTTAAATTGAAATGTGAAGGAACCTAACAGTAGGAATGTGTCTGGAAGAAAATAACATACCTTTGTCCTGGCTTCAGACTGGTTTTTCTCTGCCTCCAAAGCCTGGTGCTTCTCTTCTAATTTTGAGTAGAACTGTCAGGGGTAAAAACAAATATAAAAAAAAAGCTTCCTTAATTGCCTTCTGAACATCATAAATAAAAATAAATAATGATCAACAATCATTACCTCCTTCCTCTTCTCTGCCCGCTCTGAGACTCTAAAGACTGGGGCAGATGCCATTGTTGATCCAACCTTCATTGCTCGTACAGATGCAGTGGTTCTGTGTAGACTAAGGAAACCCACAGCAATTCTAGGAGAAAATAGCGTTGGCCAAAGACAAACAGAATAACAAAAGGATACGAAGAAGCAATAGAGCAAGCATCCTCATCATCATGGTGCATTGTATTATCAGGTTGAAGAGGCTTCCTTGATACAAGAGACAAATTTTTCTGCAAATAAATTGTAAACATAGAACAGTTACTACAGACATAACAGTGCACTTACAACATTTGCTTATTTCCATATTGTCTAGTATGAAAGAAAGAAAAGAAAAGAAAAGAAAAGCTTCAAACACTTTGACGAAGGTAGTGTTTAATAAAAATAAATAAATAAATAAATAACCAATTGAATAGACAATGCTGTAAAATTTTGTATTACACAGAACCACTAGCAAATAGATGGATGATTTTCATAGAGCTGGGCACCTAAAAGAAAAGGAAAAAAACAATGTTTGCAGGAAAGTTGCTTCCCAGACTACGATTAGAAGATGACTTCCTCTAGAACATATTTCAGAAGCAAGCGTTCAGAACCAGTATGGAAGAAAACATGCTTCAGAATCTCTTTATACTATTTAAGCTAAATGAGAAGGGATCAAAGTTAACCAATAAAGTTTGGACAAGCTTTCATTTGACTGTTGGATAAGTGTCGTTAGAAAATAATTTTTCAAGAAAAGACTATTCTAAGGGAGGAAGAAGAAGAGGAAAATCTACCTCACTCTTTTTTGTCATATTTGATATCAGTTTGTTGCTCAGATTAGCAGGCTTGTTTCCATTACCAGCAGTATCAGGAATAGAATCCCGAATTCCACCCATGGCTCGCTTATAAGTTGCAAGAGCAAATGGTTGGGGAACAGTGAAATTAGATCGTGCAGTTCCAGAAGTGGCTTTGGCTTTTGGTTTAATGCTAGAATCTTGTTTCTGATCAAGTGCTGACTGAGCTTTGCAATTTACTAATACCATCTCTGGTGCATCAGCCTGGACACTTGAGTTGTTCACATCAACAGTTCCAATTCCATTTCCATTTCCATGTCCATTTCCATTGTGACAAATTCTATCTTGATGAACTAAAGCAGCTTTATCAGGAGATTCCTTCATGAATAATTTCTCTCCAGACCCTCTAGTCTCTACAGTTTCATCAAGAATGCTGGAATCAGAAATGCCCATCATAACTTTGTCTAATGCAGAATCTTTGAGAGGTTTGGAAGAAAGACCATCAGTTGAAATAAGAACACTATCTAATTCTTCATCAGCAGACATTCCAATGACTTCTTTTCCCATCAGACTGCAAGGAGTGAGAATATTCACCAATAGTCAGCACAGATGGGTTGAGAAAAGCAATGAATATCAAATCCTATGGCATTTTTAGCTCATCAATTGTTTCAGTCAATTTCTACAGGAAAATGGCCATAGGTTACAGAGATTTTGGAATTTATGAGGGCCAAAAGCTACTCTTTTTTTAATCACTTCATATACTATGAGGGTTATATAGATACTCTTTTTTTAATCACTTCATATACGACAGGTGTTGTATAGTGATAATGTGCCAAATGAGCTGCTCATAGCACAACTTTCAATCCAAAATAATTCATAGAAGAGGATCAACTTGCATGCTTAGCAGAAAGTCTT
The DNA here is from genome assembly GCA_902712375.1 of Dioscorea dumetorum. Taxonomy (NCBI): domain Eukaryota; kingdom Viridiplantae; phylum Streptophyta; class Magnoliopsida; order Dioscoreales; family Dioscoreaceae; genus Dioscorea; species Dioscorea dumetorum. The sequence goes on from CACTHL010000326.1 coordinate 138,532, forward strand.
TCCTTGTATCCTCTCATCTTCCAATTTTAAGACGGCCAAAACTTTCTCAAAATGGACGTGGTTACTGATGCCATTTTTCAATATAAATACATAATCATGAAATCCAAAATAGAGGCTGTAGTGAAGATGCCCAAAAACAACTGCAAGGCGAATTGGGGCTCACAATATAAATGAAACAAAGAGGCAGCAGCAGCCAGGATGGAGGATGTAAATGTTGCAGGAGATGAGTAAAAAAAACATAAACAGGCAAAGAAAGCAGAGTCCAGAAAAATTGCAAGCAAGTGGCCAGCCAATGCCACAGAAACTTGACGTTGTGACCAAAATGCTTCTCACTTCTCGAGATAAGAACAAGGAGTGGGTAGAACCAAATGCCAGTGCCCCCACTGAATGAATAATCAATCAGATGCAAAAATTTTCACTTTCCTAAACAGCAAAAGCTAATCTTCCATTATAACTAAAACCACAAGTGTGTACGAACAAATGAATGCAAAAAGACACTAAGTAATGAATGAATCAACCAACATCTACATCTGAACACAACAATGTACTTTGGAGATCTACACAACAACACCGACAAAAGAACCAAAACCCCTGGAATTCTAGGTCTATCGCGTTGATTTTAAGGAAATGCAATCAAATTCAAAGCACGAAATTGAAAATGCAGTACTTCTCATCCAGAAAGACAAGAAGATTAAATTAAAAAAATTCAAACATTTCACTTTTTCCAACCAAAGCAAAGCAAGATCGGAGCAAAACAAACCAGATCCCACCCGCCCAAACACCGATCCACCAAAACAGTGCAAGCAACTACTAGCGATTGAAAAGAGTTCGCAGGATCGAACAAGAAGCAAGAGAAGGAAATGCTAATCATCTTACAGCGATTTCGAAGTCCGATTTTGCGAGATCTCTGAGATCTCGATCTCCGGCGAGCGATCGCCTCTCGAGAAATCAGCGGTTCTTCCACTGCTGCTCGCCGCTACTCGTCCCTGTTCACGAGACCGACGAAGCTTCGATATTTATAGTCGCCAGGTAGTCTCACGCCGTCAACTGACGGTTTTTTTCTTTCTCGCGGTCGTGGCTTCAAGTTTGACGCTTGTGCGTTTTCGCGGTGCGATTACCGCCGGGATTATCGCTCTTCTAAGATTATATCATTTGTATGGTATTAGGTTGCCAACTGGATGAAGTTTTCTTTATCTTGGTTGTTAATCAACTGAGTTGTCAGCCATAAATTGAGTTATTTTTAGTGTTCCAATATTCACAATTACAAATAAAAATGGAATTTTATTTGTCTTAAGATTTTGAAAAATTCATAAATCTTAAATGTAAAATTACATATGACCGCTTAAAAAGATCTTAACTTTTGAAAAATTTATAAATCTCAAATGTAAAATTACATATTATGATATATAAAATTTCTATGGAACACTGTACTCCAATCACAAATTATACATTTTCTATTGCTATACTTTTTGAAAAAGTCATATATTACAAATATAAAATTACATTTAACCCCTTATAAAGTTTTTATTTTTATTTCAACATTTGTTTGCTCCAACCATAAATTAGAATTTTTCCCTTACTATATCACCTTTGAAAAATGTATATATCTCAAATATGAAATTGCATACAAACCCCTCATAATTGTATTTTCATTTCAGCCTTTTGACTACTATACCATAGCCTTCCAAATAATCTATAAATCTCAAATATGAAATTACATATAACCACTTGGTAAAATTTTTATTTTCATTTCAACCCTTAGATTACTCCAATCATTAATTGGAGATTTTGCCTTACTATATAGCCTTTGAAAAATGCATATACGATTTCAAATATGAAATTGCATATAACCCTCTCGTGAAATTTTTATTTTTATTTCAACCCTCGACTACTCCAATCATAAATTAGATATTATCGTTTATTATACCTTTGAAAAATATATAAAAATCTCAAATGTAAAATTACATGTAACCCCCCTATAGAATTTTAATTTTTATGTTAATATTTCAATCATAAATTGGATATTTTCCCTTTAGTATAGCCTTTAAAAAATCCATATATCTCATGAAATTGCATGTAACCTTTTTATAAAACTTCTATTTCATTTCGACTATCTGTTTCTTCAATAAAAAATTAGAGATTTTCTCCATACTATAACCTTTGAAAAATCTATAAATCTCAAGTTAAAATTATAAATAGCCCCTTACAAAACTTTGATTTTCATTTCAACGTCAATTTCTTCAATCGCACATTAAAGATTCTCTCTTTGCCCTCGCTATGGCCATTGAAAAGTCTATAAATCTCAAATGTAAAATTACATATAACTTCATAAAAAATATTTATTTTCATTTCAACCCTCCACGGATTGAATCATAAATTAAAGATTTTCTGTTACAATAGATTTTGAAAAATTTATAAATCTCAATTGTAAAAGGGCATCCAACCCGTTAAAAATATTTATTTATTATTTCAACTCTCGACTCCTCCAATCATAAATTATGTTTTTTTCTATAAAACTCAAATGTAAAATTACATCTAACCCCTTAAAAATATTTATTTTCATTTCAGCCCCTGGCTACTCCAATCACAAATTAGAGTTTTTTTTCCCTGCTACAGACTTTGAAAATTTTATAAATCTCAAATGTAAAGCTATGTATAATCCCCTTCAAATATGTTTATTTTCATTTTAACCTTCGACTACTCCAATCATAATTTAGAGATTTTTCCTTGCTATAGCCTTTGAAAAATCTTTAAATCTCAAATATAAAATTACATATAACTCCTGCAAAGTTTCTACTTCCATTTCAACTCTTGACTATTTCAATCATAAATTAGAGATTTTCCCTTACTATAACATTTGAAAAATCTCAAATGTGATATTACATATAACCCCTTAAAAAATTTATATAAAATTTTTCTTTTTATTTCAACCCTCAACTTCTTTAATCATATATTTGAGATTTTTCTTTGCTATAGTCTTTAGAAAATCTATAAATCTCAAACGCAAATTTACATAAAAAATTTCCATTTTAATTTCTACCACTGAATAGTCCAACCATAAATAAAAGATTTTCTTTTGCCATAACCTTTGAAAATTTATAAATCTCAAATGTAAAATTACATATATCCTTTGAAGAAATTTTTTAGTCTTTCTAAAATTGATAAATCTAAAATATAAAATTACATACAACCGCATATAAAATAAATTTTTTATTTTCATTTCAACCCTCGATCACTTCACTCCAATCATAAATTATAAATTTTCTCATTCTATAGCCTTTGATAACCCCTTATAAAGTTTTTAATTTCATTTTAACTCTCGTCTACTCCAATTATAAATTAAAGATTTTCCTTTCCTATGACCTTTTAAAAAATCATACAACCACCTTGTAATAATATTTTCATTTCAACCATAGGCTACTTCAATCATAAATAAGCATTTTTTATTTTTTATTCCCTTGACATAGCCTTTCAAATAATCTATAAATCTCAAATATAAAATTACATATAACTCCCCAGCAAATTTTTATTTTCATTTCAAGCCTCAAACTAGTCCAATAATAAATGGGACATTTTCCCTACTATAGCATTCGAAAAATGCATCTATCTCAAATATAAAATTACATATAAACCCCTCATAATTGTTTTTTTCAGCTGAACCCTCAACTACTCCAATCATAAATTAGAGTTTTTTCGTTGCTATACCTTTGCAAAATTAATAAATCTCAAATGAAAAATTACATGTAACCTTATGATAAAATTTTTATTTTCATTTGAACACTCCACTACTCCATTTGTAAATTAGATATTTTCTCTTGTTATACCTTTTGAAAAATTCATATATCTGAAATGTAAAATTACATATAACCCCTTTAAAAAACTTCTCCACTTCTCCAATCATAAATTAAAGATTTTTCTCATACTAAATCCTTTGAAAAATCTGTAAATCTCAAATTTAGAGCTACGTATACCCCTTTGTAAAGATTTTATTTTCATTTCAACCCTCAGATAACCCCAATCATAGGTTGAAGCTTTTTCCATGGTTTAGCTTTTCAAAAAATCATATATCTCAAATATAAAATTACATAAAACTCCCTTGTAAAACTTTTGTTTTGATTTCAACCTTAAGCCACTCTAATCATAAATTAAAGAATTTCCCATGCTATAACCTTTAAAAATCTATAAATTTCAAATATAAAATTGCATATAACCCTTGTATAAAATTTTTATTATTCTTTTATTCATATCGTCAACTACTACAAAGACGAGGATCTAATTTATGTTTATATTATGTTATTATTATTTATTTGAACTTCACTGACAAATGTCTCAACCATGCATCATGCATCAAGAGGAAGTTGAATCTTCAACTTTCGACAAAGTATCAAGTGTGTTAAATATTAGACTATTGTCGTGATAGCATTTGATTTCATTTCATTCTAATAGTTTAAGATTGAACTACTAATTTATGCACTGTTCTTATCAATATAAAAACTGGTTTTATGTGGAGGTATTCACTCCGAACAAATCAAATAAAGTTATATACAATTAATGTTAATCATATACGACTGGATGCATTTGCGTGTTTGTGATCTATCAGCGTATCCAATTTCTTTGTCAGTATTTATTCAGAGTCTTTCTCTAATTTTGATATAATTAAGTACTAAAAACACATGGATTGAATAATGACTTGAAGGATTCAGTATAAAGCCCACTTTCAATAGAAATGTTAGACTCATCGACTTCTATGTCACATATCTAATAAATAGAAACAGTTGACTTTGCAAATAATTTCAGTTTTTGGATTGATAAGTATAAAATTGTCATATTCCTATATGAAATATGAAGTTGAAATTTTGCTATTGTAATAAATGAAGGTTGGCTTGAATATAAATTTGAGCCTCAATTTATTATTAAAATAGTTGAACTTGGAGAGGAAAATTAAGACCCAAATTTAATTTATCATAATTTTTATTTTTCTAAGCTGTGTTGAGTGCTGACATTGAAGCCATCCTTCTCGCAAGTGGTCAGTGAAGCTGACCCCAAGTACACACGGAATTGAAACCGCGTGTCATCCTCATCAAGCTCCAAATTCAACTGCCAAACTTTCAAATGTATCAGGACGCTATAAATGAGCAGCTTTTCAGCTTTTTCCTCTATTGACTGCTTCAATATATGCGTGCATGATTAATTAACAGCTTGCTGATTAATATATAACAGTAGCACATACATAGTACAGAGACCAACGGTGGTCTTTTGGCCAATTAGTATTGAGTCTTTCTTGTAGGAGGTTCATTTTAAAAAAAAAAAATACGAGATCGAACTCCAAATTTCAAGCAAAATAAGAGCATAGATGTATTGAGTTATTAGATTGACGTTTGTGCATGTTATGACGCTTTTGCAATGAGTGGCGCTTATTTGTCAAAAAACACAAATATACGTCAACGGCCTTTGGGTCAATTGGCACTTGGGTCCCCCATGAGGACGCCTCGCAAGTAGCGAGAGTTCGAATCCTTGGGGTGAGGGTGCATGTCTGAGAGTTGTGAGCATGAACTGTGGGTGGTCCCAGCGCCCACGTGTGCGCGGGCCCCACAGGCCGCAGTCGATGCGTGTGCACGCCCCTGTCTTAATTTAGTGGGCCCATTAAGTGTTTCGTTCTTCTTGACAAAAAAAAAAAAAAAAAAAAAAAAAAAACACAAATATATATCACACAACCTGTATTCTAGTTTTCCATAAATATCTTGCCCTTATATAACATGAGTACAAACTGATTACATTGGTAATTAAGATCATAAAAGAAAGACATCGCAAGCATCTGAACAAGAAAAACAGAGAAATACCCACTAAACAAAATACAATAAATATCACTGCATGTTAAACAACCTGTTATTGCCTTCAAGATCATTTGAACTCTGTTGAAATAATTGAATCTCTTCCATGAGGATCATCCCAGGCTGGGAGTAGTTCAAGTTATTAGTGAGATCAAACACATGAGAGTGTTGATGATGATGATCAGTAGAAGGTGGCTGCATGGTGGAAGGGCGTTTAGAGGAGGAGGTTGAGTAAGGTTGCTTGGAGTTCTTGCGAGAGCCGCGGCCGACCGGGATGTTGCGGAGAGCGCCACCTTTTGTCCAGAATCTCCGGCAGGTCTTGCAGTAGTGGCGTGGCTGAGTGAGGTTGTAGTTGTTGTAGTAGCAGAACTTTGTGTTTATAGACTCACACCTTGGACACTTCTCCTGCTGCTTCATCATCTCTTCCATTGATTTTATTGCTTGCATAGTTTTAGTTTTGAGAGAGAGGGAGAGAGTTTGTGAAATATTGACTAATCAAGAGAGAATATGTGTCTGTATATTGAAAGGAGGAAGTTGGTTATTTATAGAGATTGATCAACAAGAGCATGGGACCGTTGAGGTGTTGTTGGTTTATATCAAGTTGGGAAAAATTTAGGGGAGTTTGCATTTGTATATATTTGTGATCATAGCGGATTGACTAAATAAATGGCCTTTGATTTGAAGAACAGAGGCTAGTCAATTGGTTGGTATGTTGGAAGGTGTTATTTTTGCTATTTGTTTGAATTTTAATAGAGATGCATGGTGTTTGGTCAAAATTAATTTGAGGCATTCATTTTGGTTAATGTAATTTATGTGCCTAACCTCCCTCAGCTATGAAGATAAAAGAGTTTCTTGTGAAGCGAACCTTTTGATTCATCTTGGAGAGAGCATCGATCTCTCTATCTTGTGACTCGTCTGAGGCGTGAGAATATGTTTAACTCTTTTAAGGCTTGTTTTAAAAAAAAAAAAAATTTCAGAAAAATAATAACCCAAAAAATCAGAAAGTAAAATTGGAATACACAAAAAGATCAATGCCCGGAATTAAAATCCATTGTGCACAATGGTGCCATGTGGTCCTCTGTGCATGGTTGAAATGTAAGCTTCCGTCGCACAAAATGAAGGTACGTGGAATCTCAATATCTAAACAAGTTATTTATTTTTTTTTTAAAATAAAATAAATTATTTACCAATTTAAAAAAACTATCAAGTATCTCTATAAATATTTTAATCAGATTACATTCACAATTTGTTTAATGTGTTATATTTTATATTTTTATTAAACATTAAAAAATAATTATATATATGTATTCATATGTATATATATAAATTGTAAAATGACAATTTATATTCAATTATATATATACATCAAAATTAGTAAATTAAAGCATATTTTATATTCAATAATTCATGAACCTCACACTGCTCACTATTTGTTTTTCACGTTATAGTGTTCCCCCCTTATCTCCTTGCATCAAGTATCTGAAAACTTGATATTTCCCCCGAATAAATAATATGATTGGTTTCCAAACAACAATAATGGATAAAGTGCAAAAAAAAAAAAAAAACCATATTGATAACTTTATTATTTTATTCCATTGATCAATCAACTGACCCTTATTTCAAACCTTATAAGTCCCCAAACACAGACACGCACACACATAAAATCACCTATTTATATGACAAGCATCAGCATTCAGAAACTCCACAAACTCATTAAAATTCTCATCAGAAGTCCCACCCTCACAAAGCCCCTGCTTAGCAGCCTCCATCCACTTGCTTGCATTCCTCCTTATCTCCTCACTCCTCTCCCCATCCATCACCTCATTTATGCACCTACTAATCTCATCCCTTCTCACAACCTTCTTCTCATGATCAACCTTGGCTTTCACTCCCACACCCCAAACATCCTCAACATACTTGGCATTCGTTGGCTGGTCAGTCCACTGTGGCACAGCCACCATTGGCACTCCCAAACTCAACCCTTCCAGCGTGGAGTTCCATCCACAGTGAGTCAAGAAACAACCAATTGCCTCATGGTTAAGAATTTCCAGTTGAGGGCTCCATGCAACTATGAGCCCTTTACCTTCATCTTCAATATTGATCAACTCTTCTCTTCTTGGGAGCTTATCTTGTTCAGAAGCTCTAACCACCCATAAGAAGTTCTTGTCGCTTTCTTTCAGGCCTAAGGCCAACTCTTGTGTTTGCTCTTCTTGCAAGCTTGCGAAGCTGCCGAAAGAGACGTATACTGTGGATTTTGCTGGTTTTTTGTTGAGCCAGTTGATACAGAGATCAGTTTCAGGCCTGAGGAGATTCAAGGTGTAGTTTTCGTCTCCTTCGATACGTTTGTCCATGAATTTTGATGGCACTGTTGGTCCTATGGTTCTTGCATTCCATTCTTCTTTCAGACACTTGATCACCTGTTTTGAATAATTTGTTGAAGTTAATTAATATTAATTCCATTTGGAACAAATTATCGAATAATAAAAAAGAGGGAATACTCTCACCTCGTTCTCAAGCTCATCAAATGAGTTGAATAGAACCCAATCAGATTTCTGAGGAGCATTGAACTGATTCAAAGCCAAGACAGCAAGAGCAGGATAAGAACCATCCCTAAAGGTGAAACTAGGGAAATCAAACCTTCCTAATGGTGCCAATCCATGTAATGAAACAGTTGCACCACTGTCAGGCAAATCAAGAAGACCATGATTGAAATGATAGTAGACAGAGCTCACTGCACATGACTGAGTGGAGAATGCAACACAAGGCAAACCGAATTTCTTAGTGACCTCAACAGCCCATGGAACAAAAGTATCGTAGACAATGCATGTGAAAGGGCATGAAGAGCTCATCTGCTTCACTATGAGTTCCTCCAAGGTCTTCGAACCGATTGTTCGGAGACTCTCAAAGTAAACTTCAATGTTACCTCTGGCTCCATTGATGCCGGTGTCGTCATATCCATCGGAGAATGGTGCAAGGCTCACCGTATCTGTTTGGATATCGATAGAGTTGATGATGAAGCTGGTGGTTGCAAGGGTGGTTTTAGGCCCTTTGAAGGACAAACGCTTGGCAAATTGGAGCATGGGATTGATGTGGCCTTGTATAGGGTATGGGAGGATTAGGACATGAGGAGCCATTGGAGCTAACCTAATATAACCTCTGGTTCTTGCTTCTCTCTTTCTTTCACTATCTCTATCTCTATCTAATGAAGATGAAGATGAAGATGAAGATGAAGATGAAGAGAGGGGTGAAACTTCAAGGATATGAATTGATGGAGAAGTTTGGAAAGTCATTAATACCTTTATTGAATTTTTGTCTAGATTCTCATAGATACATTACCCTTGGATAACAACCTTGCTGTACTTCCTTCCGTGGTTAGGTTGCTAAATATGGAATATTAATGAGTTTATATTTTAAACTTTTGAGTTTTTTTCTCAATCTCTTATTATACGTTTATTTTCTGTCTTTTTTTTTCTATATAGGTAAGTGTCTTTTTGAGGTACTCTTCCTACTTATTTTGCTATAACAAGAAAGCATGAATATGTATAAATTAAATGTGTTATAACATAACCACTGGTAGTAAACAATAAGCAAAAATTCATGACTTTTAATTAAAAAAAAATGGCAGTAAAAAAAGAAAAGGCACTGCTATGCCACCTCCACATTAGAAGAAGAAGAAGGGTACGTGGTAGCTCTTTCGCTTAAGTTGGTTGAATATAATCATATAATCATAATTCAAGAAAAACATTTACGTGCCTGAGTTGCATTAAAAGATAAATAATATTAAAACACAATTATATATTCATGCATATATGGGAAATTAATGCTGGAATAGAATCATATTCTATTTTTTAAATAAAAATTTTGTATAGGAATTTAACAAATGGAGTTGAAAAGCTTTGATAATTTCCCATAAGTTTGAAGAGTCAAAGGTCCAAATGTTGCATGAGCTATGCAAAAACACGTTTGTGAATAAGTAGACAAAACGTGTTTTTTACTTTCATGCACACTATATAATTAAGTTCTTGAAAAGTATGAAGGAAAATTAAAACTTTTAAGATAAGCTATTCAGGAATTGTTCATTATCAAATTTTAAAGTTTATTATTATTTTTTTAATGAATTGATTATTATACTAGGGGCATAGTATAAAATCTATGTAAAATGAAATCATGATCATATTCCATATTCCATATTCCATATGTTAGGTAGAATTATTTTTTTAAATAAGTGGATAAATCACATTAGATTAATTGAGAAGTAAAAATATAATACAGTATGTATATCAGATATATATCAAATAGACACCAAACAAACAGTAGGTAAAATTATTAAATTTTATAAATCAGCAAGATAATTTTACAAACAGTTGGTAAAATTATTAAAATTATTATAATTGCTGTAATTTCAGGGGTATTTACAAACTATGTAAATTAACCTGTAATCCAACTTTTCAAAAAGTTATATTTGATAAGTTTTTTTTTTATTTTTCCGCAAAATTGACCGGGTCAAGTTGAAATTCCCACCACCTTCCGTGGAATGTAGCACAAACGTGCTGACTTTTCCAAATAAAATGCACATAAAGAAGGCTAATTAAGTTCAAAATATATAGAGATTCAGAAATGACATGAAATAGGGTTAAAAAAAGCATTATTTAAAGAGAGAGAATATGAAGGACAAGAAAACTTCAAGATGAGTATAATTTCCAATTCCTCCATTTCCATCTTCTATATTTATTACTTTATTTTTTTAATATATCATTTCAGTCCATATATCTCGTTAATAAGCATTGCTTTCCATCCTCCTACTTCATCATGACACTCTCCACAGTGCTCTACACATCAGCGACTGCCACCTAATAATAATACATGAAAGAAAGAATTCCATCTGTTAATTAATATGCTTAATTATATCTCAATTCAATAAAAAATAATTAATTAAAAAAATTAACACCTTGGACTTATCAACTCCAACCACCACATAACCTTCTTGCTTAGAGAAATCAGCTATAATTGAGTGAGCCTTCACATCCATTTCCTTCAAACATTTGAGAGTTTCAATCACTGAATCAATGGCACTAGAAGTTTCACTAACACTTATCTTAAACTTCAGCTCTTCCTTTTCTACATCCTTTCCAATCTTGCCTTTTAACTCCTTGTTACGTCTCATCAATCCTTCCACATTTTCTTGCATTTCCCTCAAATATTCAACTACCGTGTCAACAATTGAGCACTTAGTAACCTACGAAAATCAAAATAAAAATAAATTAATAATTAAATATAATTAAAAAAAAAGGTCATCACTTAACTTATATTATGTATGACTTGGAAAAATTCAGCAAATTCAGTCAAATGGCCTATCCACTGCGATTCGAAACACATTGAATATGGTGCCCGATTACTGGTGCGGCTTATAACCTAATCTCCGTGTCATCTGATTGTGGGCTTATAATCCAATCTCTGTGTTATCTGATTGTGGGTTTTATTGTGTGCATATCCCTGACTATACATATATATATATATATATATATATATATATATATATATATATATATATATATATATGTCGTATTTTTGTAAAAAATTAAAAAAACACTTAAAAAGATGTACACCTTCTTTAACCCAGGAAGCATAGAATGCAAGTCTTCAAAACCCTGACTTAACCTCTCTCGTCTCAGCCTCTCTCTCATCCTTCGTTGAAAAGCAGGCTTGCCCTTCTGCTCTTTATCATTCTTTTGTTTTGAAACTGATATTTTCCGCAAAAACTCCATCACTTTCAACTGCAAGCTTAGTTTATGCTGGCCGTGCCGATCAGAAGGATTAATATAAGAAGGAGAAGGCCCCATCACGGCGCTATAACTCATAAAAGAGCTTGGTGGCGGGGGTTTGACCACCGGCGGCGATGTCGGTGGGTCAGGAGAGAGAAGCCAATATTCCCATGAAGAGAAGGGATCCATTTAGAACCAGATGGGAGGCTTGACCCAAGTCTATACGTTGGCAACTTTGTAGCTTTATATAATTCAGGGTGGGAAAGTCATTAAGACTTTAATCGGAAGTCTATGGCTGTTAATTTCTTCTTTGGGTGGGTTCACACGTGATACAGATATATGTTTTAGGTCAGCGCATACACACGTGCATGTTGGACTTGTGGAGCAATGTCAACGGTGATTAATCGTCTTGTTTAAATACCAATAATCAACTGAGAACTTAGTGGGAGATTTGGTGCTTGTGAACATACATCGTGTGTTCTTTTTTCTTGTCCATGATAGTGATCGCTTGTATATTTTTTTTCTTTTCTTTCATGTTTCTCTCTAAAAGTTGAACGGTGGGGGGTTGGGTTCGAAAGTTCCATTTTTTTTTTTTTTTTTTGCAGGAGCTTTTTTTTTTACTAATGTGTTTTGGGGGTAGGGACATACAAAAAACTTAGCTTTGTAACATTTGTACTTTCTACTTGTATGAGCTGGTAATTAAATTCACTTTCTCAATAAGACAAACATCCTATACAGAATATCTGATAATAATAAATCAAACAGTTATTTGTTGTAAGAAGAATTTATATTTGATTTTCTTTTTTCTATCTATATTTAAAAGAAAATTATAGTATTCTTTTGGTTATATGGGAGAGATTGAAACATAAAGTTTACTTTTCAACCAAAGAAAGATGAAACAAAAAATTTGGATGTTTTAAAATGAACTTAGTCAAAGAAAATATTTAGTATATACACCATATCTAATGAGAATTAAGGATTTGCAAAGATTAAAATAGAAACAATTGCATGTCTCCTTCTCAGGCAGAAATCCAAGGTCAATTTCACGAGCTGTCGGAGAAGAATGCAAGGTAGCCAGGTAGGCCTCAGAAAAGTCAGCATGACGTAGACAAGCAAGAATGATCAAATAAACAACATTACATGAAATCACCTGTAAATTAAAATTATTTGATTTATTGTTTTATTAACAGCCAATATGTTAGCCAATTAACTTATTTAAATTTTTTTAACTTATTAAAAATTTTATAAGTTAGGAAATCATGTTGCTAAAAATGTCTGCAGTTTACGTTGAATTGAAACTTACTCTGGTTAAATTTAATTTATTTGCAAATAAAGTTGAACTAGAGCAAGAATCCGGAGATAAATAAACTAAAAAAAAGTTCACATAGAATTTGAAAATGCTGGATTTTTTTTAATAGTAAGATGCTTTCTTGCTTCTTTTAATTTTTAACCCATTTTTTCAAAAAAAATAAAATTATTAGAATGTCTATTTATAATATCAATCAAACAAATAAATTTAAAAAATAAAGGCAAATTTTATTAATAATAAAAATCCGTGTCAACTTGAACCATTTAATGCGGAAATGATAACTCACATCACTTGACTCTGGGTAATTTTTTGGGTAGTGTTCCGAAATTTGGCTCTTTTTCACTTTGGGTACTGAATTTTGATTTGTATCTTTTTAGTCTTCAGACTTTGATTTTTAACTTCCGGAAGGTCACTGCTCTGTTTTTCGGCGAACTTTGCCCACGTGGCGGTCGGCAAGTCCACGTCAGCGCTGACTGGGAGCGTCCAACTATGCCACATATGCTGCTTTCCACGTCCAAAGGTCATCCTTCCACCTCAGCATGCCACGTCACCAAAGAAAGAAACCTACTGCAAAGAGCCAAACTGAGGTGAAAGGATGACGTGGCATGCTGAGGTGAAAGGATGACCTTTAGACATGGAAAGCAGCATATGTGGCATAGTTGGACGCTCCCAGTCAGCGCTGACGTGGACTTGCTGACCGCCACGTGGGCAAAATTCGCCAGAAAACATAGCAGTGACCTCCCGTAAGTTAAAAATCAAAGTCTAGTGACTAAAAAGATACAAATCAAAATTCAATACCCAAAGTAAAAAAAAACCAAACTTCGGTACCCAACCAAAAAATTTACCCACTTGACTCTCATTTTCTCCTTTCTCCTTCAATTAAGAATTATGATAGGGGCACTAGTAGTTATATGCTTCAAAAGCGAACCACACGCGATTCAAAAAAAAATACAAAAAAGAAAAAAATACTTTTCCCCCTCTAGAAGCAATATTAATTTGTTTATTAGTGTTAAACAAACAGCTGCTAGCCGTTATATCAATTATATTAAGTTATCCAGCCGCTATATTCATTTGTTTTAGCTTTGGATGCTTTATTTCTGTCCTATTGATCCAAGTCTTTACTTGATTGAATGCCAAATTGTGCCAATATTAGTCGGTCACATCATCATGTAATAAAATTCACGCTACGCCAACATGAACCCTGAACCACCAGCCGGACATGGTCTTCCAGATGACCTTGTGGCTCCACAGCTAATAGATTTGGAAAGAGATACTAATACACACACACACAAATAGTTTTCCATTTTAATAATTTCTATAAATTTTATACATTATAGTAATAAGATTTTATTTATTTTGACAGGAAGGTTTGGGTCAAGCAAGTCATCACAGACCTACTTGTGTTTGAGCATGGCCAACGGAAGACTTATAATTTATAAACCCTGCAATCTAAAGTAAACAAGCAAAATAGAATTCCACAATTTAAAGTAAACAAGCAAAACTGATCTATCTTTAACAGAAATCGACAAGCTGGTTATAGAAAAACAGAATTCTCGAGTACTGAAAGTTTAATAATATCTCCAAGGGCCAGACTAAACTTAAAACATAGCGATGTCTAAAGATTACGAGTTATTGTGCCTTGATGATAGGGGAATTATAAAAAAAGTGCAGTATGACAGAAAACTACTTTAGAGGAATGAACCTTGACGAGTGAGTGGCACCAATTCCAGGCCTGCCATGCTTGACAGGCTTGTAAGAGATGGAGAACTCTGCAAGGTAATGCCCGATCATTTCAGGCTTGATCTCAACCTGGTTGAAGGTCTTGCCATTGTAGACTCCAACAATGCTTCCTATCATCTCAGGAACAATGATCATGTTGCGAAGGTGGGTCCTAACTGGTTCAGGCTTCTCACCCGGTGGAGCATCCTTTTTCTGTTGCATCATTATGAATTGAAACATTTGTGAAACTTTGAACCAATTAACTTAAAAAATAAAATAAAATAAAATTGTCCCATTCCGTGAAAGAACTACCAGTATTTAACCACCTACAAGTCACCCCAGAATGCATGCCAAACAAAACCCAGCAACTATCAGGCCACCTCCACAACTATCTTGAATTTACATTATACAAGACCCCCATGCATATCAAACTTCTCAGGCATGCACACATTATGGATATCATTGTACTTTACATCATTTTGGTGCCACAATATTCAGACAGGTCTCCTACTCAAATTCTTCACAAGAATAATGATAACGCATCTACTCCATACTCACTAGATGTGTCAATAACACACAACATGATACTAACTGATAACATAGTGACAACTTCTGAAGAATCTGCTTTACCTTAATAAATCTAAGTGGCATGAACAAAGATGGTGTCTTCGCCAAATACGACATTGCATTTTAAAATGGGGTCACATTAGGCACCTGGGACATGCTTTGGGGATGTTAGAATAGAAGTTCAATGTAATTATCATTCATGTTTCAGATTTGGTTATCTCTGGTATTATAACAGGCATACTTATCAAGAGAGCCTTAAAAAGGTATATTTAAGCATTGAATTAAGAATTCCATGAGTGATATACTTCAAGGTGAAGATGAACTAGAACTCTATTTTTTCTCTTTCCTTTTCTTTACAAGAGTAGCTTAAATGTTATCAGGAGTTTGCAAAGTCAAACTAGGTATGGGGATTAAACTAAGCTGACCAGATTAAACTAGGTATGAGGGAAGTTGATGCAAATATATTTTAAATTAAAAACAAATCATGACTTGAAGCCTGTCTAATCAAGTCGCTGCATTCAGTCTAAACAGGTAATGTAGAATTCTTCAATAACCGATTAGCTAGTTAACATAGTATGTTAAAAAACAGATGAACTGGTGCAATAAACTATAATCTTAATTTCAGCTTTCTAAATGACATACAAACTACTGTAGCAGAACTAAAGTCCGTCCTGATGAAATCACTTGATTAGATAGCTCACGATTTTTGTACAGGACTAAAAATTTGTTAAATTTAACAAAAGAAGAAAGATGATATTTTAGCATACTAGCCCTGAAGTAAAGATTTATATGAGCCAAACAACACCCAGTTATTTGAGCCAACAAAAACAATATTAATAATGATGGACGGAAATAAACCCTAATGATATAAAACAAGCCTCAACAATTTGAGCTATTTTATATTAACCTAGTTATATACTAAACACCTGACAATATAAACAATACCTACATTCAAAATTAAAATATCTTAGACAGTATTTGCCGTTTCCACTTTAATAACTTTAGAATCCAACAACATGAAATGCATGTCCCAAAATTCTCTCTCTCTCTCTCTCTCTCTCTCTCTCACACACACACACACCCATCACTGCAAATGCTATCAAGGTTAGATTCCACATCTTACCAAAGAAGTTATCCCACATGAAAAATTAACCAAAGTTCAACTTCTGAATAGCAAATGTCTAAGGGATGCTTAATAATTGGAATACTGAAACCCGACAAGGGGAAAAAAAATCGAAGTTTGACCTTTGAGACATGGAAATCCATCAAAGTAATTGTAGAATCACATAACTAGGTTAATAATACTAGCTACATTTTCAAGAAACAGGATATAAAGGACAGGATGATCATACCGCCTTGCGCAACTTCTTAATGAGAGCCATCGGCTTTCGCTTCAGACCCCGCTGGAACCTACAAAATCACATTGATTTGCAAAATTAGAGCATATAAATTATAAAAATAAAGCCAAAATGCGCAAATGGCTGAAGAGATTGGTTAATTGCTTGCCTTCTGCGAGCGCGAGCATGGAAGAGCTTGACGAGCTCGTCAGTGGACATATCAAGGAGTTGATCGAGATCAACACCGCGGAAGCTGAACTTCCTGAACGTCCTCCTCTTGGGCTGCCCCGAGGCCACATCTCCTTCAACATCCGCCTGTGGAAAACCAATTAAACAGAGGTGAAATTCCTCCAACAAGGACGAGTTGATAGATCAAGAAGCAGAAATGAAGATCGAGATGAATCGACAGCTCACCATGGCTGAGAGCTCGAGGGAGAAGGGTGCGTCGAGCCTTCGGCGAAATAGAACTAGGGTTTGGGCTTTGGGGATGAATTTATAGGTGATTTTTTGGCAAGATTGTGTGGATCTCGAGGCACGTGTACGGAAAAAATCCCTGATTCACTTGAAAAATAAGCTTAATTATAAACAAATTTTTGGTATAATATTTTACCTTTTCTAGTTCTTTGATTTTTTATTTTAAATCTTTTATATTATATATATTATCTTTTATTTTTAATTTTCCCAGGATATTTTGTTCGCCCTGTATCTACCAGGCTCTCAGCTACGTAGTAGTTTTGAGTTTAAGTTTGTGAAAGTTCGTTTAGTATCATGTTTGTGTTAATAATATATAGAAGAATACTATGACTGATAAGTTAAGAGAGGCTTCGCTATTATTAAAAAGTAAATAAACAAAAGTGTATATACCATCAATAAAAAATATTTATTTATTTACAAAATTACACCATCAATAGATACTTAATGCCGAAATACTTATGAAAAATATTGTAAAACAAACAGGTGTAATATGTTTTTGGGTGTCTCCAAAATCATCATCCTGAATTTGATGATCATTATGTCACTATGATGCTTAACAAGTCATTTATGTGCAGAATCCTACAACAACAGTTGTAAATGTATAATTGTCGCATAGGCATGAAACCAAACAATCATACTGTAAACCTGCAGCAAAAGTTTTTGCAACTGAAAATAGAATAAGGACCAAAATTGTTCATGAGAAAAGTCATAACAAGGTTGCATCATGCACCAAGTCATGCAACTTCATTCTTAATCACAAAGTAATGTTGAAATATTTTCGGTTTTAAATTCACCAAGCATCTGAATATCCTTGCACAAGATAAAGCAGGACTACAAAAGAGTAAACTGGACTGAAATAAGTAGTGACTTGAATCAATCTTCCTCCAAGTTGATTGAATCCTTGAACTTACCATAAAGAATTCTCTTAAGCTCAGCCATTTGCGCAAGAACAGACTCCTTCTCTTCTTCCAGCCTGTCCAGATCCTTCATAGCCTCTACTTTCATCTTTTCCAACCTATCCTCAACTTCATAATTTGGCATGTGCGCGAAAACCTCCCCTATTTGAAATCTAATCACTTCCTCGTCAGTTAAGATCAATTCATTACTGGCATCTTCCAAACTTTCATTTAATTCCTGAAAAACATAGAGACGCATTAAGTATGCAAGATATCGAGAGTGTAATTTGGACAAACTAGCAATTTTAGAATCTTACAAATGCTAGTTGAACATGCATACATAACAAGTGTCAGAATCATTTCAGTTAAGCCCACTTAGGGCAACTACAGAGAGGCTAAAAGCCACATCTAGTTTCACAAACCTAGAAAGCAGTGTTCCATTGAGTCTCCCTTATGTAAAGAGCCACTTAGGTCTCGGGAAGTTAGCTTTGTTATTTGTATGACCATTTGCTAACAATTTCTGAATACTAAAAGCACTTGGGATGAATTTTGGATCTCCGGTGATCACATATCAAAATGAAAAAAAACTTCATCAAGAGTATCCAACAAAAAGTTTGCACGACCGCATCCCAATTTCTGTCAAGAATCTTATAAGAAATTTATGTTCGCAAAAATTCAAGCAACTAAAACATTCTGAATAGGAATACTAAACGCATTACAGATTCACATAATTCTTCAGAAGACAAACTCTTGGTGAACTAAGACATACCTTTCTATAGTTAAAGAGTCCACACAAATCCAATAATAATTCTACCAAATCCTTTCACAAATGGAGATGAATATAAATAGATAAATAACAATATCCAGTAATTAAAATGTGACCGTGAAAGTGGCATGAACAACGGTAAAAGGTGAAATAATGAAGATGATTCACAAATTCTAAGGAGATTAATAAGTTTATAGTTAAAAAGCTACTAACAATAAAGTGAAATAACCAACAATAATAAAAGGCATACTTAAAACAAACATGCCGTTGCTAACAATGATGACCTCCTGACGTAACCAAAGCGATTGGTGAAGAGTAATCATCAGGATACATACATATTACAGTACATTGCAATATATATCCTTATTAATTTTGCCCTATTTTCTTCTGTCTATCAACTTGTTTAAGACATATAATTCCTAAAAACCAATTCTCCAGAACCAATAATGATACTTAAAAACACCCACCAAATCAAAATAGTGAGACTACAATCATTGGTGACATTATATTGAACAACAAGATTTAAAGAACCAAGTAAACTTACAACCAAGATCAAAATTTCAATGTTAGCATATCTTTGAGCATCTCAACTAGAACCATGTCAAATGCAAATACATAGTCAACAATCCAAGCAAGAACTGGAAATACTAACAAATCAAACAAGAAAAGTACATGACAAAAAACAGGGCAAATCTATCAAAGTCCACATCTTTTTGCATTGAATGGGTTTGAAAATGATAAAACCTTATTAAAAAAAATGAAAAGAGAAAGATTACCATGGCGGCCTTGATTTCATCCTCTAGCTCATGGAACCTATTGTTAAGCCTCCCAAATTTGTTGATATTCTGCTGGTCCTCCCAAGTCACCTCTGTCTCCGAACCACCACCCTTTTCATCCAAACGAAAAACAACCAAAACAATCAAGAAATCCTCAAAAAGATGACTAAAACGCAAGAATTAAAGAAAAGAGAAACAAAATCATCAGATCATGGCTTTCTCAAAATTAGGGTTTGAGGTTTTACCTGCTGCATCTTTCGTTCTTGAGACTCGAAACAAGAATCCGAAGGTCCAAAAATTCCCAAAAATATTTCCCGGAAAATTTCACATATTTGGGCTGTTAATGGGCCAGGCTTGTACAATTCAATATTGCATTCTTGGGCTTCGGCTTTATATATATCAGAGTTTCTTGGACTTAAATTTCGAATATTGCTTCTTATATGCTCTAAAGTTGATTTAAGTTAACTGCCTGTTATTATTCACTGGTAATTAGAAAAGATAAATTTAATGTTTTTATATATTTGTTTACGAGTGATTCTCAAAATGTCAAACCTATTTTTAATATTTTGACTTATATATTAAATGTATCTATATTAGTTTAATTTTTACATCTTAAATAGAAAGTTTAGATATATATATTTCAAAGTATCAGTTGTTAATAAAATAACTTCATGATTTAATAATAAAAATCAATAATTAACTATTAAAAGGTTTATTATTCATTAGTAATAAGCATTTATACCTTCATTTTGCGTGGGCTTTAAGATTTAATTTCAAATCTTCTTCGAAATAAATACCTTGCACAAAAACTTGATATTAATAGAGCAAAGCGGTTGGTTATAAACTTTTTTTTTATATAAATTTTATAAATTTGTAAATTAACATGATTGTCTGTTTTTTCTTCCACAAATGCAATATCCTCATGATCTTTAAGAATCATTTTCTCTTGATTGAACCTTTTGAAATTATTTTCCACATCTCCATATATACACACACTTCTTTTTAGTACAAAATTTAATTCTTTTTCCCATACCTTAACCATAAAAACTTCTTGCATTTCTATTCATAAACTTAAAAATATTTTTCATTTATATTTTTTTATACATTTTAAATCAATATGATTAATGTCTACTTTTTCTTTCACGAATGTAATATCGTTATGATATTTCATGTGTTGTAACGTCAAGTGTTTTATAAGATCTTTAAGAATTATTTTCTTTCCCAGCACCCAATTGAACTTTTTGAAATTATTTTCACAAAATCCTTAAAAGATAAGACATATCCTAGTATATATAACAATATCGTCACCTCTTCCAATCATACCAACCAATATATATATATATATTTCTCCTTTTCCACTAACTTGGTTTTACATTAAAACAAAAAAAATCAAAGTCATACAGTCTAAATTTATGCTTCTATCTAATCTCTCTTATTATGAATCAGTCACATACAAAACATAATAACACACACACCCATGTTAATTTGCATTTGCATAAGATACATTTCATAGAAAAAAAAGCCCACTATTAAGGCAGTTGCCACCAACTTTTGCCTCTGCAACTTTATTTTTTCTCCTCCACTTGGTTGCCAATCCATCTAAGAATACAATCCATTAGTGAAAAGACATCAATGGTTCTGTTGGCCAACTTATGGATGATTTCTACTTTTGCCTTTGCAAGTGATGGAGTCGTCAACCTCCCTTACTTTCTATGATAACCATGAGTACCTACGAGAACAATTTAAACAATTTATACGTGCCAACGTACTTGCACTTTAAAAGGAAGCTTCTTCATTTCATTATTAATTACTAGCTAGGCACATTGTGTGACCATGGTCACATAACAATATGTAACATAACTAAAACTAGCAATCAATTACTTAGTTGAACAAAGAGGTGTGCATTATTGCATGCACCATCACCATGCACATGGCATGTTCCCTCCTCCACTTGCTCTGTGAAATTAAAAAATGAACTTGTGATTGGCCATATGTATAAAATAAATAAATAAATAAAATAACAGAAATAAAGAAAAGAAAAAAAAAAGGAAAGAATCTCATCATGAAATGCCAATTTACTACAAGGATCAATTAATAATAAGCACACCATCAAACTGATTATTAAACACACCATTAATAAACAATCTAGACATAGCAGCAGCAAGCATCGGCCAACAAGTATCTTTGCTTATTGTCCATATACAAATTAAGCAAAATATAGAATCACATATCGCTTAAAAACTGACTGAATAAACTGACACATCAAATATATGTAGATCACAACGCAGACACACACCACATGCCATGCTCGACAGTGATCCGGATCGCATGCTCATCGCCGGAGTTTTCTATTCGACGAAATAATTCCTTTCCGAACATGCGATCGAGCATGCTTCTTCAACGCCTGTTCTTGCATTTTTCCATGGCTCTCGGTGCTGAAATATATATATAGATTAATTATAATGAGATAAATTAAGCTTAATTATCTAGAGATAGTCCAGGTAATGAAGAAAGTATGCATACCAAAATAATCTTTAATAAAATTTTCAGAAAAATACATTTATTACTAACCGAGTCCAATGGCTTCAGATCCTTTCATTATCCTCAGACGTTTGCATGAATCAACAAACATCCTATCAATGATTTATAACATGAGTTTCAGAAAATTATGGTTGCCTGACAATAGTTTATTTTGGTAGCATATTGATAATAGAAACATATGAATTAATGGTTATTGATATAAATAAATCATTGCTTACTCCCATGGGACATCACCAACAAGCATCCAGTCTCCATCTTTGTCCTCATAAGTGGGTACGTACTCTGAACCATTTAAGAGATCCATCAGCTTGCTCTCATTCATGAAGTCCCTCCCATTCATTCCTTGGGAACCACAATTCCCTACAGTTTTTCGTATTTTAACCAGATGAGATTAGTATCATTATTTAATTTTTTACAATGAAAAAAAACACACAGCTATTATATTATATAGTGTGTCATTAATAAACACACACATTAATATCACTTCATGAAGAGAACACCGACCAGTAGATCTAGATCCAGAAGTATGCCTACCTATGGATCAAAGGTTTAATAATTAAATACGTGAACTTGAAAGCAAATGGAGACCAAGCAATTTCCTGACAACAAAAACTCCTGTGAGCTGTATATCATGCATGACCATGGGTGAACACTGATAAATATATTTATGATGGTCTATTAATAAAAAAGGACTTAAGTACATAAGTGATGGGAGTATGAAACAAGACAGCCAACCAAAGGGGAACAATATGTGCCCATTTGGGTTGCAAACACTGGCGATCACATGGCCAGTAGTGGTGCAAATACGGTTAGACAACTAGCCTCTCTCTCTCTCTCTTTCTCTGCATGTACACCATGATAAGGTGTGTGCATGCTAGGAAAGATGTCAAAGTTTTTATAATTAATTAATTAATTCATTCATTCATTAATTTTCATTGAATGGTTAGCTAGCTTACCAATGGTGAAGGAGCTGAACATTTTCTCTAGTGCAGTGGAGAGTTCTTTGTAGCTGTCGTACATCTTAAGGTCCACCTTACGCAGGTAAGGAGCACCATCCATGCTCACCTTCACAAAGGCGGCGCCACCGACGTTGCCGGACTTCTCCCCGTCCTCCTTGGTAGCCTTCTCTGACTGCACAGCCATGATGTTCTTACGATAAGATCGAACTGGCGGCCACCCCACAACTTGTGCCCTGATTAAAAAAAAAATTGCAAGAACCAATCATTAATGCATAAACAGATATAGCTAAATAATTTCCTCTCAAAAGATCTAATAAAATCCTGTCTTATTTCACTTGTTAAGGATCCTAGTCTGTTAATTTATGTAAGACATCATTTCCTTTAAAAAAAATAAATAGTAAATGCTTTTTCTTGTGTTGCTCATAGTTTGAATTTTGTAACTAGAAAGAGAGAGAGAGAGAGAGAGAGAGAGAGAACCAAAGCGTTCAATTTCATGCATCTTCATGCTTGTAACCTGGATCTATTATCATAGAGCTATCTTCAGTGTCTGGTTGGTTTAATCTGTTCATGTTGCAGTAATTATTTTCATAAACTACAAGCTTAATTATTTTGATTTTTATGTGTGAGTGAGAGAGAGAGAGACAACGGTAACTCAGTACTACAAGTGACATCAGTAAAAAGAAAATCAACCAAAGATTCCAGTTTCAAAACCTAAAAAAGAACAATAAAACTATATATATATATATATATATATTATATAAACCTTGTTGTCATAACCTTTTAAAAAACAAATCAGAAACCAAGAGAGAAGTAATATAATTACTTAGCAGGAGGTTTCTCAGGCTCCTTGATGCTCTTCTCAGCAACTGACTTCTTGATCCTCTCCGGCTCTTCAGTAGTTTCATCAGTGTCCACGGTCTGAAGCTTAAGCTTCAGATCAATAGTCTCAGAAAACCCTCTTTTCCCATTGCTCTTGGCCGTCTCACCGTCGCCGGGGAGGCCGAGACGCAGCTCGGTGGCCTCGAAGCCGAGACTAAACTGATCCTTCTCAGCAACCAACGCAGTAGCCATTCCCTCACACGAATCCTGAAAACTCTTTGCTTTCCTTGCAATCCTATATATGAAGCAGCAAGGATGGCAAGCTAAATTAAAGAAAGAGAGAGAGAGAGAGACTCGCGGGGGACCTTCCCAGCTGGTGGGCCGGGCCTCTATATAAACACCATTGGTTGGAGCATCCGACAACCTGTTAACCGACACGTGTCCTGAACAGAGCTGGATTTCCCGCGATTCTGACGGGGATGACGTCATCGCGTTAACCGAATCATTGCGGCGATCTTTCTTTGCAGAGTTCGGCGCGCCCAGGAATGAGAGCTAGCCCGCGTTACGCTTTGGGGGCTTGGGGGGGGGAAAAAAGCCGTTTTCTGGAGGCGCTCGTGCCTCGCTGGGATGTGGGACCCGCGAGAAGGGGAAGATGGACGGTGGTGATTGGGTGGGGCCGGGTCAACGCGAGACGCATGTGCGGGGTGGGCCCCGCGGTCAAGCATGTGAATGGCTGACTGACTGACTGACTACAAGAGTGCGTCAAAGGCCGAGGCGCCCCTCCATGTGCGGCGTCCTCGTGTTCGTTTTAAAGCCGTCAGCTAAATCAAGATTATTAACTACTAATTAATTAGTTCGATTACACTGTTTCTCTAATCATGTGTTTATGTGCTTCGGTTTCTTGTGTGGTCCTCTTGCCCTTTTAATTTATAATTAATTGATTAACCTCATCATCCAATCATGAATTTTTTTTCTTTTTGTTAATAATAATTTTTTTATGGTAATTCCAACAAGTTGATGTGTGGTCCCCTTCATTCTGCTTAGAAAATTAAGCTTGGGGAATGGGAAATTATCCAAATTAAGCCATGTATATATGTATATAGTGCTTTTTGTGGGTTTCAACATGAGGCATTCACCTTATATTATTCCTATATATGAGTCATCATGGTCTAGTCGGCATGGTGTCACTTTGGTGCCTTCTGTGAAGTAATATTTTTCAACAGTGATGGTTTGCTCGTGTCAACTGCTGAGCTTGTAACTCGACCGACAGCTGAACATATTATAGAAATATGATGCGTATATTATATATAGTTATTTCATAATCATGTGATGTGATGGGATGTCCTGTGTTAAAAAAACATTGGTGGATTTTTTTTTATAAAAAAAAAAAACTTCGGATTAACAAAGAGATGCAGTATTAATCAATCCAATGAATGTTAGGAAGAAAATAAAGTTTATGCGGTTTCTTACTCATATATATCTATTTTTTTTTTTTTTTTTGATTTCTTGGAAATCTGTTTAGTGTCAGTCACGTATGAAATTTGAAGAAATTTGAGATAATTATGAATCATTGTACTATAAGCATGAAAAATGTAAATCATTTTGGCATTTTTAACCGTTACCTTTCTTATTGACATTTTGGCCATCATCCTATCTATTCAATAGAAGCCATGAATTACACAATTTAGATATCAATATACAATTTACAAAAACAGTATGTGAGGTCGATCTCTGCATACTGATCCTGATAGCTTAATTTGCCAATGAAACACAAATCACGAAATTAATTAATAGTTGTTAATTAATATATGATTTGTGGCAGTGAAGATTACAACACACATTATAAAGGACCAGATCATTTAAATGATTGAATGGAAGAAATTCACCACCGTATTTCAACATCAAGGCAATGGCTGAGGATAATTCTCATATTAAACTGCATAAAAAATTTTTAATTATTGTTCAACATCAACAATGACTAATAGTGCAGCAAAATTGCCTATCTCTATCAAATATCAATCCTATTTCCATATATGTCAGGCAGCATTATATGTCTTGTTGATTACTCCACATATATAATATTGGGAATCAGGAGGCATCTTGCCAATCACATTAATGTACCACATGTGTCTGTTCACATAATTCTATCCATTCAACTAGAAATTTTACAATATGTCACACCTTAATTATTACCACCAAAACCTTCATATTTTTCTTTTTTTTTTTCTGAGGCAAGGTGATGAGTACCAATCCTCAAGGGAGTGCTCGAGATAGGAGAAACTAGAGAGCATTGTCAAGGGAATCGAACTCGTGCCTATCCCAAGCTATGGGGCCTAGAATACCGCTAGGCTACGCGTCCTTTGGTTATTACTACCAACTTGTTTCTATAACACTTGCCAAACCATGGATTTAATTATCAAATCGCGCATACAATGTGTTAAGTCCAAATTATTGGCAGAGAGAGTTGATGTTATATAACTATATATAGAACAAACATGATATCATGTGTGAAAAATGTTCCCAACTAATTAAGATTAGACATCACTCATTTTTCTTGCCTATGGTTTAATTTATATATTCTCTCACCCTATCAAGCATGACAAGATTATGAAGAAGTGATATACAACCAACTAGCTAGGAAGTTAACAGCAGTGATGATATATAAGGACAAATGCTCCATGCCAATATATATATATATATATAAAGATAAAATCCTATAGATCAATGGGGTGTTTTGGTTTTTATTCTTACATTCTAGGAAAAGTACATGAGATGAGGCTTTTCATTTATGTGGGAAAAACGGTGGTGAATTGGACCCATAAGCATGGGCACGTTCATGAGTCTTGAAAGCTTGAGACATAGCCATGTGGAAGAGTGTCCCCCATAAATGCAAGGAAATAAGTCTCTATGCACACGGACGATATGCACACAAGCATGGACAAAGGTGTAGGTTCTTTGCTTCATTTATGTTCCTTCACTCATTTTTGGCTTTGTCTGTTTGTTGTGAGTGGAAAAAGGAAGGCAAGTGTGAAGGTGCGATAAGAACTACGTACCAAATGGTAGCAAACAAGGGTATAGCCTTATATGTATGTTCTTTCTTTGAAGAAAAGGATGACAAGGAAATGACTGACTTTGAATTTCCTCCTAGTTGCCTTATTTCATTTTCACCATCATTGTTTTGGCAGGATGGTGATCATCTTGGTCTAACTAATGAGGGCTTTGATTACTTGTCTAATTTGAAGGGTACGTGTGTCTGAAAAAGATAAACGAAGAGTTGTTTGGCTTTTCTCCTCCTCCTCCACCTCCTCCTTATTTTCTTTTTATTTATTTGGAAATATATATAACATATAACTTACGTTCATTTAATAAAGAAGACTTGCTATAGTAATAAGTTAATTAGTTATTTTAATTCCTTCACTTTAACCGTTCATTTGTTTGTGGGAAAAGGAGACAATGAGGAAGACTTGCTAGAGAGAGAGAGAGAGAGAGAGAGAGATGTAAGATTATCATGTACATATTTTAATTATATTTTAATAAAGTAGCGTAATTAAAAAAAATTAAAACATAAACCTATTTAAAATTTTCATTTGGATTTATCCCTTTATGTTTCATCTTGCGCCTATAATCTTGCTTATATCCACTCCAATTCTTTGTTTGTCTTTTCTATCGCTTCCCCACATTATTAATTATTTACTCACATTTTTTCCATTTTTAATATTTTTATCGTTTAATTGAAGGTTTATCTATTATACATAAATAAAAATAAATCTGATGTAGTTGAAATATTTGTTAAAAATATATAAGATGTGGTCGAGATAAAATATAAGTTAGCATCATAGAGTTTTATTTATTTTTTTTGATAAATATGGATAAATCACAAACCCTCAACTTTTGAGTTGAGAGAGATTCAAACAGTCAATTTTTAGTTTTGGAAGGTGAATGGAATATAAACTCTTCTATATATTGTAGGGAGTAGTATAGAGTTTATATTTAGAACTAGCACAAAAACCTTAAAAAAAATTAACGTATTCATTTAATTGAATATAATCAAAACTGGCATAATTTATGCATTTATCAACCACATAATTAATGAATAAAAACATTCACAGACACTCTAAACAACTCTGAAAGTAATAGTAAAAATACAAGTAAAATTTACTTGAATCAAACCTTAATTTCATAGATGAATAGAGATAATTAAAATGAAAAAAGAGATAATCAAAACACTTCTCCCATATATGATTACATGTTAAACCAAAAGATAATTTCCATCCATATGGAGATGCATGGTGTAGCTAAGAGTATGCCATTCATTTGCGCTCTCATGTCCACAACTAACCATATGGTAGTTAGAGTTTCATTTCAAGTAAATTTCTCCAACGTACCATCAGAGAATATAATAAGCCAACTGATAGTAAATTAATTAAGATAAATATAAATTACATGAGTTCTGAATCACTATATTCGGATAGTAGACATTGAAGAGATATCTTTGTCCTTTGTCGGTAGATATTAATTAAGTGCATGACTGTTTTGAGTGATACAGAGATAGATATTCTCTCAATCTGCGTCTCACTGTATCATGTCTCATTGTTCCTTAAGCTGAAGATTGAGATCAAAACATGCATTTAATACATTGATTTTAAACCGCATGCATATCTTAATACATTAATTAGGTTCATTGTATGGGGATTTACTGAATAATTACTTTAATTTAATTATTATACTTTAACTATTC
The DNA here is from genome assembly GCA_902712375.1 of Dioscorea dumetorum. NCBI lineage: Eukaryota > Viridiplantae > Streptophyta > Magnoliopsida > Dioscoreales > Dioscoreaceae > Dioscorea > Dioscorea dumetorum. The sequence continues at coordinate 167,026 of CACTHL010000326.1, forward strand.
AGATTACCTACCATATATAGTATCATTTTGGAAGGTTAAAGTTTATATTGTAGTTCTATACTAAATAAAAGTAATATATTTATCTTATATATTTAATTATGAGAAAACCAAGAAGTTAATCTCTAAGAATAATTGATATGGTTGTTGGATGAATCAGAGAAATGATATACATTTGATGAATTGGTGATCAAAATGATATTGGAGTTCATTTTCAGTACATTTCAAATCAAGGACAAAAGAAGAAATGATATGTCTCACATAGATAGAGATAATCAATAGTTAAGAAAGCAAAAGATTCAACAAACAAATCTCATTTTGACCTGGCATAAATAGTTACCAAGTTGGCAAGTTCCCATTGTGTGTATATATATAAAATATATAAGAATAGTCTACCATTCGTCTATATAATTACATTGGATAGCTAAAAGAAAAAAATTATCATGCTGTACGTGTGCTCTTCAAACTGGCCACCACTAGGTATAGAAACATCTCATGAAAACAGAATCATGAATGCTAACGTAACCCAACCAATTGGATATACCCGGCTTTTCAACCTTTGACCTACTTCCATGAGAAAGTTAAAATCAATATCCATTATTAAAGAAAAACTTTCATTGGTCTAGATATATAAATTTTCACCTTCTTTCGTACTCCAAGTGAAAGAAATTAACCACTGAATTCTTTGAATAAAAGAAAATAAAACACCTTAAAGAAAACTAAGCCAAAAAATAAAATAAAATAAGAAAAAAACATACCTACCAAAAAATAAAAACCCTCCTCACCACCCAAGAAGAGTTGAGAAACAGTGTGTATATAGCTTAAGAACAGTTGAGAAACAGTGTTTGTGTGTGTGTGTGTATATATATATATATATATATATATATATATATATATTAATAATAGTTGAGAAGATTGACATATGGGTGCATGCATGGGCGTAACATGCATGCAAGCATTGATCCAGAAAGGCATTACAAAAAAATTAGTAATAATAATGATAATAAAAAATAAGAGGAAGGACCCCTCCATTGATGGATCTTTGCTTGTACTCCTAAACAAGCATGGATTCAATATCAACCATCCATGAAAACTATATATAATTTTAAATGGTGATGACTGATGAGAGCCTCCACCCACCACTAGCCTGTAGTGATGAGGAGGACCAGGAATCCTCCAAAGGACAGCACACGTGCATGTCGACGTTACGTTACATGCATGGCCCCATTGTGTTAATAGCATCTCGTACTCCCCGTACTCATCACTACTTCTCATCTCATTGTCTTGCTCTTGTGACTCTTAAAATAATTTAGAGAGAGAATGTCACCAACTTATGTGACATTCAACATTCCACGTTTCTTCATTAATATCATATTTTCATTATATATACATATGCACTTCTCTTTCTATGTTTGTTAATTTTTTCATCCTAGTTACTGTTTTGCATTTATTAATTTTGTTGTTGTGAGTGACCATTAGAGACAATTCAATGATACTGGCCACTGGGCAACAACCCTAGAGTTATATATATTAGCCGACAAAGAAATTTCCGGAGTGTAACGAAGGAAATGAATATTCCAAAAATTATTACCGGCCGATCCCTGTTGTTGGTGAGTTGATCCAAAATCTTTTTAGAAGTAGTGTGCATGTATGCTTACGTGTCAAGTTTCTGGTTGTTGAGTTGAGCTAATTATTGATAATATATAACAAATGATGTTCAATTAATGTGTTAATTTATATGTCAAGTTGTTGCTGTTGCTGTTGCTGCTGCTGTTAATTTATCTTGTTTGTCTTTTAGCTTGGTTATAATTAATATCAGGATATATATGTATATTCCAGGATTGAAGGGGTTCCTTGTTGGTTAATTATTTCTATATGCACACAAAATAATTTTATTTGTTTAAAAAGAAAACCTTTTAAAGATGATAATCAGTGTCAAAATAATTGAAGGTAGATCTTGGCATTTTAGAATGTTGAATTTTGTTAGCAACAATATTGAACTTAGTATTTTTTTTCCCCTAAAAATTTTATTCCTAGAAGAAACGTAATTCACTGAATAAGAAGATAATAAAACAAATTCTTCATACACAATTAGAATTTAATTATGTGAGAATATATATATATATATGTCTGCAATCATAAGATTAAATTTTTACTTTTAAAGACCAAGGTCCTATCAACACCAAGTGCTACGTATATGATGGATCTTTATAACAATTGTAGATACATGCATATTCATATATATATATATATATATATATATATATATATATATATATATATATATATATATATATATATATATATGACTATAGGGCAACTTATAATTAAGTAGTGATCAAGATCAACGCATTAAAAACACACATTCTTGCCCACATTTATTCTTGGGTACCCTCATCCACCAACTTAATATATACAAATATTGAGCATTAAAAGAAAAGCGCGCGCGCGCGCACACACACATCGATCATATATATATATATATCATATATAAAATGATGATAAAGATGAAAGGCAGGATCTATCAAGAAGGCATCAGCATGTCGGAGTCTCCAGGTCTCTTGGGTACTCGTGCGGTGGATCTGGCCATGTGGATCATTAACTATCCACATGGCCAAGGACCACTTGCCTTTATGAACAATAGCCTGATTATATATATTAGAGGGTGGCCATGCAAATGCATTGCCCTTCAACTCTAGAGAAAGCCAACATTTAGCTGTTGATGTGCCCTTTGAAGTTATGCCAATTAATTGTGATAGACTGTTTCTGGTCCTCCTCCTGTTCCTCTCTTTGGATGTGTTGGATATATATATCGATCCTACTAATTTGTTTAATTATGTGAATAATTAATTGTCAGATTTTTATTTTATCCTGTTTAATTGCCTGCCATGCATGCATATAAAGTGAATAAATCATATTTTTTTGAAATTAATAAAAATAATTAAGGGAAAAAATATACAGAGACGACCTATCATTAATTAATTTGACTAGAGATGAATATATACATATGATAGCTGAGGTTTGGGTTTGTATTGTAGTAGTTGAAGATAACTATGATATGAATGAGTGCATGGTTGTTTGAAAGCAAAAGGACCATAAATGAGATGATGTAGAAGACCGGAAGCTTTCAAAGTAAAAAGGGAAAGAAGGTCCAACTGAAACTCTACAGCTAGAGGAGAGTTGTAATGTTTAATTAATTAGGTCCACATTGTTTGCACTGAATTGAAGGAATGTTTGTCACTCTCTGAGAATTCGGCGCGAACCGCACGCTTAGATTTGGCTCGCACGTATACAAATTAAGCCTCAAACTTCTCTAATGTAATTAATCGTCTCAAATACTTATTCACTTTTCGACACTTTATAATTAATCTGAAAAAATAAAAAAGACAATAAGAGCTTGACAGTATAGTAAATTCACAGATAATTGATAATTCAACCAACTCAATCATACATGGTTACGAAATATTATAAAATCATTTTAACTTTTTAGAGAACATTCGAAACTTGTTACAAATATTACATCTTATAAAATAGTAAACTATTTATTGTGAAAATAAACACTAGCTATATCATGAAGTATATATACATATATTATAATTAAATCTCACAAATGCCAACATTTTACATTAAAATACTTTTAAAGAACATTCGAAACTTATTAAAATCTTTTAAATCAAACAGTATATTTACCCAAAAAAATGTCATGGAATGCTAAAAATAAATACATTATTGATAAAAGAAGGTTTATGCAATAGTCACATAATCCAATAATGCTATACTAATTAATATATCAATATTAAAACTAAATTACCCGTATTTACCCTCACTGGTATGGTTAAAACACCATCATATATGATGACAACATAGCAAATAGTAAACACATTTTTAACAAATAAAAGGGTCCTAAGTTCACAATTAAAATCACATGTTAATTGTGCACCTGTTCACATTTGAAATCTCAAATAAATCTTAATGGAAAAAGTTTGGGAGAATTTTAGTTTTTTAACATGCACAACAACAAATAATAAACATATTCTCTAAACTAATAATTCACACAGAAAATTAACAATCTCAATCTTTCTTCTATGCATGACTCAAATTTAGAAAAGAAAAAAAATTTAATTTTTTTTCTTTCCCTCAGAATAAGTATTCATATAAAACTATATATAGCTGGCACAATATAAGTGTTTAAATAAAATAAAATAAGTAAAAAAACTTACCTTAGTCATTTTCACAAATCGTAAAATATTCAACCAATTAGATGCTCTTAAATTTTGGATCGGGTATTACAATGTTATAAAGCCTACTTAATTGTTTTAGGTATGAAAAAGATATATATTAACTTATAAAGCAGATATTTTAGCAACTTTTTTTTTTTTACTGATTATAGTGGACCAAAATTGTTTTGTTTTTTGAAAAACAAATTGGACAAAGTCTTTAATTAATTAATTAATTAACCTCACTAATTATAACAAAGTCTTTATAAAAAAACAAATTGGACAAGCCATAGGTCCACCAGTAAGATTAGAACCCTCATTTTTTAAGTTAGAAAATATATATATATATATATCACTACTCTATTATTGGGTCGTATCGCTGAAGTTTTTCAAAATAAATAAAATAAAAATTTTCCTATGTGATCTCTTATGTATATTCATATATCATTAATAATATTTTGTTACATATATGATTAAAAATTTTCTTTTACTTCATTAGAATTATTTATTCATTTAAAAAAAAACAAATTATTTTGTAAATTATATTAAACCCCCACCACAAATTTATAATCCTCCATCAACTCTCTATATTTAAGAAATAAATAATATTTTTCAAAAAAAAAAAATTACAAACCCTCTTTGCTTAAATAAGTTATTTCTAATTAACCATTACAAAAATTACAAAAAATATCATTAAATTTCATATAGTTTGCCATAATTTAAAGGAAAAGGAAAGAAAGAAATTATCAACCAAAAACTCATCGAGAAAAGAAAAGTGAGAGAAAATTGAGCATGATTGGATAGGCTAACATATCAAGGTTGGGTGAAGGGGGAACAAAGAAGACGACAAAAAGATGAAATGCATGAACAGTGTCGGCACATGAATCCATCAGTGAGAGAATGGCCCAGTTTTATAATTCAAATGGCCCAACCCAACTATTTATCTAAGGGCAAATTACATCAATCACCATTCTCATGTCACTCTCCAAAGTCATTCTCGCTACTAATTGTGCTAAACCATCAATCAAACTACAATCTCCTATTTACACTCAATCTATTGCACCTAACTACTTAGTCCAATAATTTCTCAATTATATATAAAAATGTATGTTTATAAATTTAACAGTATTAATCCAATTATTATCTGGCTTAATTTAAACCACAACAAATAAAGCGATGCCAAAGATTCTTATAATCTCTGTGTTGGCTGTTAGCCGAGTGAAAAATGCACAAGTGAACTATTTTTTTCTCTGTCTTGATTGTGTCTATATATATATATATTTATATATATATAAATATAACATTAGTACTGTATTGTGATTAATGTTAAAAAGTGAAATGTTTCATGTTGTGATAGGGGAGAATTTTGATGTTGACTCTGAAGAGATATATTTACTAGGGCCTGGAAGGTGTCCTTTTTTTTTTTTTCATTTTTTATTTCCTATTTGTGGGGCATCAAAGCTACAATTTAGATGCCTTTTGTTTTTGTTTTCATGTGATGTGCTTGTAACTGCTTTTTAATGTGTTGTTTTATATTTTGTTAGTGTTTGTCCCTTTGGGATTGGACAGCTCTGCACTTTTTTTATACACACTTGCACCCATCTACTTATTAGTTTTATAGATATATTCTTAGTTTTGAATTGAATTCGCTGGTTATTTTGTCCACAAAAAAAAAAAAAAAAAAAAAAAAAGTCAGAAGTCTTTAAAAAAATGCATCATTTTTGTTTTGGTCTTCAAAATTACAAAAAGCTATCACCGCATTAGCCGAGTATTTAAAACATTTAATTCACATGCAGCAGGTGATTGAAACGTTAATTCTCTTCTATCATATAGTTGATGTGTAAAAACTTCAATTCTCTTTTATAGTATAGTAGTGGATTATCCGTATTATAAAAAAATAGTAAATAAATACAAATAAAATTAAATAATAAATATTTATATTTTTCTTTTTAAAACAACAAAACTGAAAATTTTATGTCCACCTGCATGTTATTTTCATTAAGGAAGATGTAATTTATAACCTCCATAATAAAGGTATTTCTTTTTCATTCCAGCCCAAAAAAAAAAAAAAATTTATTTTTATTTTTAGAGATATATAAATCTTTTTAGTGGGTAACCAAATTATAGCCCATTTTATTTTGGAGTTTAAACTTTAATTTAAATCAAAATGATTACTCAACTTCAATTTTATTTCACCAATTGATCACTAAAGAGATTCAGACTTATTTTTGATGATGTAGATACTAAAAATTTTTTGTCTACAACAAATATGGAGTTTAAAATAAGCAGTTTAAATGTTTTTTCATAAGCCCACAACTTTGTTTTTTTTTTTTATCTTGTTTTATTAAACTGAAAAACGCTATCAAGAGACACATAAGAGAAGTACACAAATTATAGTGATGTATCGATCTAATGCGATGCGCTATATATAGATGACTTGAAAACCCCAACTTGAGAGCTTAGAGGGGAGAGATCATCAACTCCCATAAAAGGGCTTATTTGAACCTAGTGATAATATTAGGGCTTTGAGCACCGCATAAACAGTACCGTTACAGTATTTTTAGTGCATGGATTTGATTACGCGCCTTCCCATACAGTATTTGATAAAAACCATTGAACTAACCGGTGGTTGTTACTATGGTGCTTCTTATATTTATTGGCACGACTATAATTTAAAACAAAAGAAACTTTAATGTTTTTTTTTTCTCAAATTATAAATAATATTTCATAAATCATTTCAAAAAAGATTTATTTTCATAAACACATTAAGTAAAACCTTCGTCAAGTTATCGATAGGAACACTTTTTAGCTCATGTAACAAAAGCTTAAACTATAAAAGAACACATGACCTGAAGTTTCAGTGAAGCGCTTTAATTGCCATGTTCAAAGATTATATTTTAAGAAATTAAAGATAATAAAATAATTAAAAACTCATTTGATTCCAATCAAGGGTCTTATTTCCTTTATCCCTTTGAAATGTATAGAAGAGAGAATGACCTTTGTAGCCTTGACTGTCTAGCTGGGCACTAACATACATTTGTATGAGGCCATATTAAAAGAACACAGGATTTAATAAGGCTCTTGTCTGTCTTATTTTTTTATTAGGATTGTTGCCTAATTGTTATCCGGTCAACTTTATGTAGATGCAAACAATCTAGGCAACCATGTAAACTCATTAGACCTAACTCTACTTCAAAAATAATCTACTACTTTGAGGGTAAATGTATTAACTTTCATTATGAAATCATGCTTTATATTAGACATATTTATGATTTATTTATTTAAAATATAGACAAGTTATTTTAAGACATAATCATCCCAAATTCTTTTGTGATAAGATTGGTGTGTATATTCAAACAAAAGTAGCAACCTGAAAATTAATGCCAAGCTGTCTAAGTTTGACTATGATTTTCAACACACATATTTTATATTTTTAATTTTATACATTAAGGGAATAAAATTAATTTCATCGTTCATTTTTTCAAATAACTCATACATATAATTAAAAAAAATTATATGAAAAATCATTTAATTAATCCTACATATAAAAAGTAATATATCAGTCTATATTTATATATTTTTAATAAATGTGAAAAAATTTCGAATCCCAATTTGTGACTTGGAAGGGATTGAATCTCTTGATCTTTATTTAGAAAAAAAAATTAAATACTACAGAGAAGTAACTAATAGTCCCTATATAGTTTGCATAATTTCAATAAATCCTTTCATGTTTCGGTATCCCTAAAAAGTCTCTTCTGTATTTTTTTTACCGTTTCAATCCAAATACAAACGGATGGAGGTGGGCATTCCGTTACATGACAGGAAAACTACCAGATTACCCCTAATATCATCTTTGTTTCCATAATAAGGGAAGCAAAGTGTCACATCTTTGCATCCATTTCTGCTTCTTGCTCTCTTTTCTTTCTCTCTATAACATTAACTTGGCTTCTAGGAAGGTTGAAGAAGTTAGTGATGTCCCTTCTCTTTTCTATTATTTTTTTTTTTTCTCATTCAGCTTGTGGGTTGCATAATTAGTATTTTTTTTATCATCAAAATAAGATCTTGATGAATGTGCTTGAGTTCTTGATATAAAGTTGTTTGTTTGTGTGTTTGCTTACATTGGTATGGTTGCAAAAAGGTATGAGGCAGCTAGGTGGCTAAGAATGGCGGTTGGAGTGGTCGGGGTTAAAGATTTGGATGAGGAGCCTTAAGAGGAAGAGTTCCGTCTTGGATTAAGAAATGGTTTGATTCTTTACAATGCACTCAACAAGATTCAACTTGGAAAAGTCCCAAAAATTTGTTTCAAATAAACTAGCATTTTCAGCTCAATGTTTGATGTATTCATGTGTATATTATCGATAGTCATTGATTTGCATAGGTCATAGTAACTCCGAGAGATTCAATTCATTTTTCTGATGGCGCAGTTTTGTCGGCATATTAGTACTTTGAGAATGTAAAAAACTTTCTTGCTACTGCCCAGGAAATGGGTTACCCCTTGTTTGAAGCATCAGACTTAGAACATGTTATGGGGAAAGTAAAATAATATACACAAAAGTAATAATACACGGGAAAACTTTTTAATACATAGGATGGTGTATTTTATACACAAAAATATTGTAATACACAGAAACAACTAATACTGCACACGCAAGTAAAATAATATACAGGAAAAACTTTTTAATATACAAGAATGGTGTATTTTAAATGCGAAGACATTGTAATACACAGAAACAACTAATACTACACATAAAAGTAAAATAATACACGAGAAAGCTTTTTAAAACACAAGAATGGTGTATTTTACGCACGAAGGCATTGTAATATATAGAAACAACTAATATTACACACGAAAGTAAAATAATATACGAGAAAGCTTTTTAATGTACAGGAACGATGTATTTTACATGTGAAGACATTGTAATACACACGAAAGTAAAATAATACACAGAAACAACTAATACTGAACACGAAAATAAAATAATACACAAAAAACTTTTTAATACACAGGAACTGTGTATTTTACATGCGAAGACATTTTAATACACAGAAACAACTAATACTATGCATCATTCTCCTTTATATCACGCTACAGCATTGAAAGTTTTCATTAACAATGAACATTTACACTAAATTTTGAAAAACTCATAAGGTTATTGGCTGTTAGTAGCACTCTTACTATAAAAATAAATACGATGCAAAACATAATAAAGCACTTTCTTTTACACAGAAAAGATGGAGAAGAATAAGAAAAAAAAAAGAAAAAAACAAACCAAGATAATTTCACTATGAAATTGAACGTCTTGGAAGAACCAAAAGAAGAAGGGAAGTAGAGAAGATGATGAAGAAAAAATAAAAAATCAAGTGTTTGATGTGACAAAAAAAAGAAAAGAAGTGATTTGACAAAAGCCACCAATTTTTGCTTTTTATCTCATAAGGTATTTTTTAATTTTTACATGAAATTAACTGACGGATTTGATGACAAAGGCTTCAATCAAAATGTCTGAAAAAAAAAATGACTATTTGGAATATCATAAAGTCAGAAAGATTGCACAGAAAAAATAAAACTGGTCAGGGACTTATAATTAATTATCCTTTATATACAGTTAAGAAAGAAAACAAAAGAAAAAAAGTTCAGCTTTATTATTAATAAAACTTTGCCGTAAAGCACTAAACCGACATATGCCAAACCAGTCATGTGAGCGCACTACTAAAAAGATCCCAAAAAAAGGCAGGAAGCCTGGGCCAATCACATGCCGCCACGATGAGGACCCAGAAAGCGGGCCCCCCCACATGCGCTGCTTCTTCAATCCAACGGATGAGCTACATCCTGGCCCAATTGCAACGAGTCTCCACCGCACGATGGCGGCCCAATATGTTTCCTTAGCGGGCTGGTCTTGTCTCATTACGGCCCAGACACTCCCCAGTTGGCCTGTTCCCCATCTCAACGACCATCCTTGTTGTGCATGTTCCCTGAGTCCATGCATTGTTGCATTCTCTTTTCTTCTTCTTTACACTATGCTATAAAACAACCACCACCACTCGCCGGAACCCTAAAACATTTCAAACTCATTTCAGTAGTTGGAGAACTCTTTTCTCTTGTGTGTATTGAGGTTGAAGAAAATGGAGGGAAGAAGCTACGTGACCGATATCGATAACCTTAAGGCGACCGAGCTCACTCTAGGCTTACCGGGAGCCGATACCTCTGAGAAAGCCACACAAGGAATCTCTAGAGGTAGCAAGAGGACACTCGCCGATGCGACCGAGGAACCGTCGTCGAAATCTAGTTCATCGGAGATCGATTCGGTTAAGGGTGGCAATGAAACATGTCCACCTGTGGCAAAGTAAGTTACATGATTCTTAATTCTTGACTAGATGTTAATTAAATGGTGTGAGGTCTGACATGGAGTTGTTTTGTTTTGTATCATGATAGAGCACAAGTAGTTGGATGGCCGCCGATTCGATCGTACCGGAAGAATAGCTTTCAAGCGAGGAAGGAGCCGGCAGAGGCCACCGGTACCGGAATTTATGTGAAAGTTAGCATGGATGGGGTTCCTTACTTGAGAAAAATAGATCTCCAGGTTTACAAGGGATACAAGGAGCTTAGAGAAGCCTTGCGAGACATGTTCAAGTGTTTTTCATTAGGTGAGAGTGATGTCTAATAAGTATCTATATAATCACATGAAATATAGTTGTATTTTTGGTATTGATTAATTTCAGGTGATTTTTCAGGAATGGAAGGCCAAAATGGATCTGAGTATGCAGTCACATATGAAGATAAAGATGGAGATTGGATGTTGGTTGGAGATGTTCCATGGGGGTGAGTTTTATCTCTGATGTGAGACTATTAATTAGCACTATTATTATTATCATTATTATCTCTAATGATGTTTGTTAATTGATTTATTTTGTATGGTTTATGTAGGATGTTCATCTCCTCCTGCAAAAGGTTGAGGATAATGCGAGGAACTGAATCAAGAGGCTTGAGTTCAAGTTCATGAACTTTCACAATAAAATTTGGAGAGAGAGAAAAATTGCTTTTTTTTTTGGCTTGGTTTTCCAAGTTCAGCACAGAACGATGTGAAGTAAAAGAAGGATCATCATCATCACAAGATCACAACCAAAAAGAAACAAAGTTTAACAGAAAAAGGAAACAAAAGGAAAATTAGAAAAAGAGAAATCATGTATCTTATGTAGCAGTGCATGCTTGCATGCATGCATGTCATCAATTAATTTCTAGTTTTGTTAATTAAAGACTTCATTTGTAACACTTGAATCCTATACCATGTGATACTGCATACAGAGATACATCTTTTGCTTGTTCATGCAATTGTACAGTGTATTTATTTCTCAATATATATATATATATATATATATATTAATCTTATTCTCTCTTCATATTAACATAATCCTTGGAACTTACAAAACATTTTAGTACCTCAAAAGGCAAATGACACAAAGGATCAGTTCTTAGTTGTTGCTGGTTGCTGGCAAGTCCATTGTATAAATTAGAGAAACAGATTCCGAGAGAAAAATAATAGTAATTAGAACAATAATAGATGGATTAGATTGTAAATTAACTTGAAGGGTGACAAGATCCGAGCATATTATTTCATGTTCTTGGTTTCATATTGCAATTAGTTCTTGGTGGACGTGAGATCTGAAAAGGAGACAAGTCCGACAAGGAGCATGTGATGCATATGAATGGAGAAAAAGAAGGCACTCAAATGTTAATAGAACTTAGCTCCTGATATTTGGTGGTTGGAAATGGCATCATTAATTAGTCCATTAGAGAAGCCATAAATGAAAGATTATTAATTTAATACGCCAGTCTGTTCAGATTAATTTGACTTAAATGTACGTCATCAAGGACATCACGCTTACTTTTATAATTGATATATATGGCGTTAAGCCAGAACCTCTACAGAAAATGAAAAGGAAAAAAGATAATGAAGAGGGGAGAGATAAGAGAGAAGAGAGAAATAAACAGTACTAAAAATAATTCATATCATTTGTAATTATGCTAGAGCAGTATAAGCGAGGATAAGTGGATGTTTTATATTCTCTCGAGCCCATTTTAAATATTTATCTTTTTTTTTTTCTATTTTACTTAATTTTATTCCCATCTGGGAGAACAATATAGGTTGTCTTAAATTAGTTAGACAGATAAATAAATTTAAACATGAAAAACTTCGAAAAACAAACACTACTTATAATGAGATGGAAAAGTTAAATATTTGTTTTAGAGGATAAAAATAAGATTGAATAATAAAACTGACATGAAATTATTTTGGATTTTGATCCAACAGTTGTTAAAGCACATCATAGGACAATAAGGAAAAAGAAACCCCTTTTTTAAAGGGAAAAAGCCACTTCTTTATCCTGGTTTGTGCCAGAGTATGCTGTTATATATATATATATATATATATAATTTTAGGCGACTCAAATGCTGATGTTATAGATTGAATTAACTTGATGGAGTATGTCACCATCCACACTCAACAAGACTTCCAAATTGGCTGAAAAAATATATAAATAATAATATAATTTGAAAACTATGCAAGTGTCAATCACATCATCTCCGGATATGAAATGAATAAGTCAAACGCATTGCAATGACAATGAACATTAAAGCAGTCGACCGACATGATGCGTTACCACCCAGAAAACATCTTTCCTCATAATATATTATATATTTTGCCAATCAGATGTACTTCAATAAAGATTAATTTCTAATTTATATAAATTTAATTTAAATTACATATATATACATTTAAAAAAATAGATAAAACACATCTATCCAAAAGAGAAAATAAAAAATAAAATAAAAAGACAAAACAACGAAAACAACAAAAGTACAAGTGAAAAGACCACAGGCCCTGACCACAAGCATATATCCCCAAATATCTTAATTACCGTTAACGCTATGCTCACAAGGGTGTTCACTTTGATGGAACTTCGCCTTCACATGACAAATGATCAACAGCACCAAATGCTTATTAATCTAATAAAGTACTTGAAGTATTCAAAACTATAATCACTATTATAATTCTCTTGTGGGAATTAAAACATCATATTTGAATAGTAACTTTAATATATACATGCTGGGTGAAAACACAAACATGAAGCTAGACAAGAGCTTTGGATAGATTCATCATCATCTTGATTGTTGCGTAGAAAGTTTGGTTGAAGTTATTTGGAGACAAGTGTACACCCACTCTGACAATTCATGGTATGATTGGCAGGTACTATGAAGTTGGGAAGGTTCACTTTTTTTTTTTTTGGCACTTGGTTCTTTCCACCCCGGTGGTGAGAGACATGACTTGAAGCACCCACCAAACTGTGGGTCTACCCTCTTAACTGCTTTTCATGGTCCTTCCACCAAAGATAATCATATGGGCTACTCTAGGACAGTGAGGAAAATAGTTATCACAACAATGGCCTTATCACAAGGGACCATGAATGACCCTTAATCTGATTTCAGCTGATGGTTGCTAGATCATGATGTTTCAATCTTAACATAATCAAAGTTCCATCAATTATATAATCCATCATAGTTCAAAAGAAAACACACTGGAAACAAACTAATTAAACTGGCTCTAATTAGTGTTGTAAACTTATGTCTATAATTCCGAACTGCCAAGAATCGCACTTGTAATGTGACGAAGTTGAATGCAGAAATCTACTGGAAAGTGCAAACCTCTTTATACCGATTTATTGTTTGTCCTCGCACATTTGAACATACAGAAGGCAAGCACAGGCATATGTTCCATAAAATGTCAAAAAACATTAAAACTTACTTTACAGGAAGCTCCCAAGAACCATCCTCATCTAACCAAGTCTTTTACCTGTCAAGAGTTTGTTCCCAGGCTAGCAGTTCAGACAGAAACAAGAAGTAATGGACAAAAAGATCAAATTCATAGGCTGATGATTTAACATATGGAATAGGAATTAATAATCTTTACATGACTGCTCGGTTATCTTCTGTAGGAAAAGAAATCACAAAATTCAAGACATGCTGATTCTAGATAAGAAACCCCTGTGGAGTTTAAGGCTGTTTGAAAGACTTGCTTTTCACAAACTCCACCTATGTTGGTTTTTAATTTGTTAATTAGTAGGAAACCTTACAATTTGCAAAGCATACCTTACATAAAGGAACCACTTTAATGGAAATACATATATAAATAGCATGAAACCCTAACATCTCGATGGTTTATTAATTGTTAAAAATGATTATTTAACATACTATTTGTTTGTAGTTGAAATTTTATCTCTTGAAGATTATCTGATCCTTTGATTTATTAGTAGACTATTATCTTCAGCTATCTTGATTGGTGCATAGGATGCAAAGATTTGAAAAATCGTAGGTTGTCCAAAACCACATGCCATTATGGATTGGAAATCTTTTTTAAGTAGGGATAAAGTTGAACAAAATGTGCAGGAAAGAAATAATTAATCAACCAACACACAGAGCTACCAGTCCAAACCAATTAAAAAGAATCACTACAGAGTGAGTGGGGGTTGATATATAGATGCGCAATGAGATAGGTCAACGAAATCGGAATGAATATCCACAAAAAGAGCATTGAATCAAAGATAATGGCTTCCAAAGCCTACTGACATCTATGGAGAAATAAAAATAAAAGGTTTCATTTTCTGATTTCCAAAATCCCATTCCTTAAACGAGATTTAGCATAGTCAAGGAGCCAAAACCACAGTAACATGTATCATTGCGGAATTGAACAAGTCAAATAGAGATCCAGGAAGTTTGAAACTTATAAACGCTATCAACAAGAAGGATCTGAAAGCCAATAATTTGTGGGCTACTACTTCACCTGAACTCTTGCAAGCAATGTCTAAGGCACATCCAATCCTTCACTCAGTGTTTGTCCAAATCAAAAATGATGCCACCATCCTCTGCATACAGTGAATTTTGATCACAAAATGGGGGAATACCAAGAAAAGGTGATCATTATAACTAATTATCATTACAAATAATACAGGTAGCAATCATATCATTCAAGCAATATAAGACAAGTTCAATAGAGTTGGTGCGAATTCCATGAAGACAGTCCATTGATAGACGAATTCACCAAGCAATTACACAACAATTTCCACCATGCATTTTGAACTAAAGAAACAACTGACCCAGAAGACTAATCAAATACATAGCAAGATTGGCATGAAAGATGGCTGGATAAGTATTGTTAAAGAAGCTAACCTAGGCATGTAGACTGTAGTTTCCAGACATGAGAGACATTAATCAAATAGCCAATTAGTCAATAAAAATCAAATTGGCAGCCTAGTGTACCAGCCAGTGCCTGACCTATTAATGAGCACCTAGTATCTGTTGCGGTCTATTAGTTCTAATTATTTGAATTTGGACCAAGTCCTAGTGAAGCACAACGCAACTCAACATATTCAGTGTGTTATAAAAAGAACTTCAATACACAATATGATCAAATCAAGAAAAAGTAACCAATCAAGTAATGTGATCAACCCAACTTCATAACAATAAAAATGACCAAGACCAAATAAAGTTATCAATCTAGTTAGTTGGAAACAATAAAAAATGGTAAAGTAAGTTGACAAGAAACAAAATGACTACGGCTAAGTAAAGCTATAAATTGTGCTAGTCAATAACAAACTTGGCCTTGATGACAATCAAACTAACCTAGATCAAGTAAGATTATCCAACTAATTATGTGATCAACCCATCCAAAGTGCAAACCTAATTATGTCATCAACTCAACTCAACGACAATCAAGGCCATCAAACCCATATTTGTATATATACATTGCTGTTTTCCTCAACTTTGGTTTTATCCCTTCCCAATTATATTTTCATGAATAAACTAATCTCTTCTTAAGCATGCATGACTTCAATCTTTAGATTGGCCATTTTTAAGTGTGAACTACAACATGTAGCTTGTTTTAAATTTTTTGAAAAATTAATATTCTGTTTAAATTTAGGTGAGAATTCAACAATACTATCTTAAAATAGTATCTGTCTAATTCTTTGCACTTAGTTCATCAGACGGTCTGCAAAAACAGTTAGAGCATTTAGGCAGTGATGGCAGTGGTAAGATTTCGGATCTAAAAGAATGTTAAGTGTAATGTACCAATATTTTCATTAGGTTGCATACAGTAAATATGGATGGCCAAGGATTTAGGAGCACAAATTGTTACCACTAGCTTCATATAAGCCAATGCTACACATAGAATAAAATTACCTTGGATCTTTTTCTTTATCCAGACCTCCAACAGCATCCCTGCACCAATGCCAGCGGCACAAATTGCACCATACAGTGCAATAGCGGATGGTAATGATTGCCGTGGAAGAAAATAATAGTCTGGGACTTGCCTTATCTTTTTTGGAAGTCGCTTCTTTGTGACCACTTCAGTTGCGGCACTGGTAGAAGAACTGCCGATGGTTTTCCAATCCATGTTTTTGAGCAGGTCCTTGGAATCTTCATTTGCCATACTCTACAGAGAGGAGATTAAGTGAAGCACAGTCAGGGCTTGGCAGGTTGTGGATGCTTATTCAGCATCTCACTTATAATTTAACAATCACGCTCACGTTTCAATATTTTCTTCCTTTTTACTTTTGAAATGTACCAAATTAAGGCAAAATTTTAAGTAAAGAAAGACGGAAACCGATAAGCGGACCTTTGGGGATCCATGGAAAGCCGTGCGGATCTGGAATACACGTTTCGCCGCTAGGCGGGCCGCCGCTGGAAACATGGCGCCGGGGTTGGGAGGCGGAGTGAGGAAGAAGCTGAACGAGGGCGGAGATAATCCAACTGGAGAAATACATGTTTATTCTTTCGAAATGATGCATTTACTGAATATTTGTTATACAATTTACATGAAATCACAAACCAGGAAGATGCCACAGGAAACAGAGGAATTGCAGATAACAGGGATTTGATGTGAATGGGAACCAAGGGAGAAACTTACCTGGTGATATCACAGGAAACAGACCCCGAATTAAAGCTGAAGAAGAGCTGCTAACAAGGAGAGAAGAAGACGAGTTGAGCTCGAGGCGATCGACAAAATAAGAAAAGGACTTCAGGTTATACCTAGAGTTGTCAACGACCTGAACTAACCTCGACCTAGCCGCAGGAGGGCAGAGCAGTAGAGCATGATCCCGACGGGGAGGGCTATTGGCGACCGGCGATACTTGATGGATAGCTGCGGGGAAGCCGGCGAAATAGGGTTCGCTCTCAATCAGAGACGAAAAGAGGATGATTCATGATGAACGGCTGAGAATTGAAGATTTGAAAACATTACTTGCCAGTTTGAATCCTCCTGAGGCCAATTACAGCTTGGCCTTTTTTTAGTTAAATAAAACTTCAAATAAATAAAAACATTATGAAAATGTGATTTAAATTAATGATTTTTTAAACTTCAAAAAAATTGTAAAACTTAGTTAATGTATATATAAAATTATTTAATAATTTATTTTTATTAATTATCATTAAAAAAAATATCAATGCTATTTTGTGTAAAAATTCTTCTATTGAGCTTGAACCATAGAAATAAACGATGGGGATTTGATCCCTTATTTCTTAACTAATTAAGCTTCAAACCTCCACGTGTTAAACTTGCTTTTGGTCTCACAAGCTCCCGTGACCTGTATCCCAAGTTGAACTGGATATCTAGTGAAAATATACTGCCTGATTGCGTACATGAAATCTAGTGAAATGCGCATCCACACCAATGTGTTTGGTCAATTCATGCTTGACATGATCGGCAGCAATCTGAAGCGGTAGTGCTGTCACAATGAAGATGAGTGAGAGCAAAAAGCGATACATCAAAATCCTGTAAGATAGAGCGAAGCCAGAGTATCTCTTGTACGGTAGAAGCCAAAGCATGAACCGCAGCCTCAACGCTGAACTTGGCAATAGTTGTCTGCAAATTTTCTTACAATAGTTGTCTACAAGTAGAACTCCCAAAAGAATGAACTAGACCTTGATTATGATAACTACAAGAAGGACCAATGCATCATCTTGAGTGCATAGAATTTGGTAATGCTTCATGAACCAGTGTACACTGATTCAATGTAGAGAACCGCTATAGAGCTGATGAATGTGAACAATTGGTAACATGTGTACACTGATTCATAGAATTTGGTAACATGTGTGAGCGGCCCCACAGGCCGCAGTCGATGCATGCGCACGCCCCTGTCTTAGTTTAGCGGGTTCATTAGGAGTTTCGTTCTTTTTGACAAAAATATTTTATTTAACAGAATATACAGTTTAGAAATATTTTTAGTGTGTATATATATATATATATACACACACCAATCATGATTAATTATACTTCTTTTATTAATAAATAACATCATTTTTTTAGAAATTTTATTTAAATAAATGTATTAAATAATTAAAAATTTTAAATTATTAAGTTTAAGCGACCCTTAAAATATGAATAGAAAAATATATTATTTTATTATTTTATTTTTTAAAATATTTAGATTAGAATTCACTACCGCTAGCATTTTGATATAATAGTTTCGTCTTCAATTATAAATAAAATTGTAAGTATAAAATAAAATTATAAATAATATCAAAGTTAAAAATAAAATTATATGAAAATCATATTTAGCTCATGATTCTAATACTCATTTTTTAATAATTAAAATTAATCATATGAGTTATTTTTAATATATATATATAATTTAAAGAGTCCGGAAATTCCCATGTACTGCCTGATTGCGTACATGAAATCTAGTGAAATGCGCATCCACACCAATGTGTTTGGTCAATTCATGCTTGACATGATCGGCAGCAATTTGAAGCGGTAGTGCTGTCACAATGAAGATGAGTGAGAGCAAAAAGCGATATATCAAAATCCTGTAAGATAGAGCGAAGCCAAAGTATCTCTTGTACGGTAGAAGCCAAAGCATGAACCGCAGCCTCAACGCTGAACTTGGCAATAGTTGTCTGCAAATTTTCTTACAATAGTAATCAGGCAGTATATTTTCACTAGATATCCAGTTCAACTTGGGATACAGGTCACGGGAGCTTGTGAGACCAAAAGCAAGTTTAACACGTGGAGGTTTGAAGCTTAATTAGTTAAGAAATAAGGGATCAAATCCCCATCGTTTATTTCTATGGTTCAAGCTCAATAGAAGAATTTTTACACAAAATAGCATTGATATTTTTTTTAATGATAATTAATAAAAATAAATTATTAAATAATTTTATATATACATTAACTAAGTTTTACAATTTTTTTTGAAGTTTAAAAAATCATTAATTTAAATCACATTTTCATAATGTTTTTATTTATTTGAAGTTTTATTTAACTAAAAAAGAAGCTAATTGGCCTCAGGAGGATTCAAACTGGCAAGTAATGTTTTCAAATCTTCAATTGTCAGCCGTTCATCATGAATCATCCTCTTTTCGTCTCTGATTGAGAGCGAACCCTATTTCGCCGGCTTCCCCGCAGCTATCCATCAAGTATCGCCGGTCGCCAATAGCCCTCCCCGTCGGGATCATGCTCTACTGCTCTGCCCTCCTGCGGCTAGGTCGAGGTTAGTTCAGGTCGTTGACAACTCTAGGTATAACCTGAAGTCCTTTTCTTATTTTGTCGATCGCCTCGAGCTCAACTCGTCTTCTTCTCTCCTTGTTAGCAGCTCTTCTTCAGCTTTAATTCGGGGTCTGTTTCCTGTGATATCACCAGGTAAGTTTCTCCCTTGGTTCCCATTCACATCAAATCCCTGTTATCTGCAATTCCTCTGTTTCCTGTGGCATCTTCCTGGTTTGTGATTTCATGTAAATTGTATAACAAATATTCAGTAAATGCATCATTTCGAAGGAATAAACATGTATTTCTCCAGTTGGATTATCTCCGCCCTCGTTCAGCTTCTTCCTCACTCCGCCTCCCAACCCCGGCGTCATGTTTCCAGCGGCGGCCCGCCTAGCGGCGAAACGTGTATTCCAGATCCGCACGGCTTTCCATGGATCCCCAAAGGCCCGCTTATCCCTTTCCGTCTTTCTTTACTTCGTTGTTTCTCCATTGAGATTTCTCTCACGGAATACTGTTTCAGGTCACACTTGCCTCCAGATCCTTCTCCACCGCGCTGAACTATGTGAGCTCTTCCGGTCTATCAATTAGATTTATTCCACTATAATCTTTACCTGTCTCCCTTACATTTGTTTTGATTTTTGTTTTTGTGTTTTTGGGTGATGTTTCAGCACATTGACTCGCCGGATAACAATCCTGACGTGCCTTGGGAGTTTAGTGAAATGAATAAAGAACGAGTATGTTGAATTATTCTTCTAATTCCACGGTGTTCCACTCGTTAATTTTTGCATTTTTTGTTGTTGTTGTTGTGTGGTTGTACTCCGAAAATTGCTCTGATATTGATCAATGTGTTTGTCATTGAAAAGCTGTAGTTTTTAATGTACATTTTTAGGCTCGCTGAATTTGAAGCTTTTTCTGCTATCAGAGCTTCCGTGTCCAGTATGCTTTTAGTAATTCATTGTCTGATCAATCCTTGAATTCAACTGAGTAAACCGTTGATGACATTTCTTGCTTGGATGACATCCCTTATATCAAATTAGTTAATTTTTGCTGTCCACATCCCTCTCTGCAGTCGAAATTTAGATTTTGAGGTCTTTCTGTGCATGTTCAATTGTTCTCTCTCATCAGAACCTGTATCACTTTGTTCATCTATTTACTTAATAAGATTGTGAGGGTTTAATGATGCATAAGATGAACAGACCTCATACCTTAACTGCATAGATATGACTTGTTTCATAGCATGATCATGTTCATTACTATAGTAACTTAAAGGAGGCTTGATGGCACCATATTCTTTAAAAAATTTTAACCAGCAGTATTGAAGCAAGGAAATGTGCAACCACTCGCTATTATGTCTTCCATTCTATGGTGGAATAAACTGTTTTTCACTATGCCATAAGAAATCTACTTATTCAGACTTGTAGGATATTGCTGATAAATTTGCCATGTTATGCATAAGCCTCTAGTTCTGGGTGGAGGACAAGTCGTTGATGATGAGGATTTGCTGACTATATGCTATATGCTATATGTCTTTGGCTTGTACATTGTTTTATTGTTTACGTTGCTTGTATTTCAGGTTAAGGAGATACTGTCCCATTATCCTTCCAACTATAAGCAATCTGCCGTTATTCCTTTGTTGGATCTGGCACAGCAGCAGCATGGTGGATGGCTTCCAGTTTCTGCAATGAATGCAGTATGTTGTAGATTCTATATTGATTGATATATTAGTTATAATTTTAGTTATCTTTATCTATTTTTATGGAGTTTATCTTTTTGTATATTGGAAAAATTATTAACCAGCTAAAATTAAGCTTTCAGGTATATCTTGAAGCTGGTTATATGATGTTTGAAGTAGTCACTAATACCATTTCTGAGACCTACTGCCCAACCCATCTCACAATGTCATGCTAGGATCGTTTTTGCCTTTTAGTACATTAATCTGTTGGATGTTAGCGTATATAATTAAATGGAATCCCTTTATATGCCATTTGATTGAATAGTTCTATCACTAACAACCACAGGTTCTTTATAAACTCGTTTTTATGTTTACTGGCCAACTAAATTGTTCACATTCATCAGCTCTATAGCGGTTCTCTACATTGAATCAGTGTACACTGGTTCATGAAGCATTACCAAATTCTATGCACTCAAGATGATGCATTGGTCCTTCTTGTAGTTATCATAATCAAGGTCTAGTTCATTCTTTTGGGAGTTCTACTTGGGACATATGCTTGATAAGTTCAATACATGAATATAATATACTGCATATGTGTGAATGTGGGTTGTGCTTCTTATGGAATTTGATGAAACAATTTACTCATGACCAGCTAAAAAGATTCTCCTTTGAAACTTTTATCATGACCATTTGTGCATTTACCTTGAAATTTCCAGATGCGTGTCTCGTGATCTATATACCTTATTTTCTTTTAAAACTATAAATTTTATATTTGTGTGATTACATATCATAAAATAGTTAATTTTGGCATGGCATGTTACATCTTCTTAAATTTTGTTTCATTCAAATGAATATGGAGCATTGGAAATGTTTTTGCTTGCTTGCAACCATATAGACATTTTCCTGGTTTGTGATTCTCATTTAATTTTGGAACTTTTGGTGATTTTATTCATAAATAAACATGAATTATGGGATAGTCAGTTGGCTTAAAACCCACTTTAATAAAATTCGATCATCTTCTGTGATGCAATTAACATACCCTGTAAAACTTTCTCTGGAAATTGCAATAACCCAGATTTACCATAAATATCAAAACAAAATTAAAGTGTTTCCAGCCTTTTGACAACCTTTTAGTCCTAAAAATTTATTATCCTTATACATCTTCGATCTGTATATATTCTTCTTGTCATCTTTTGGATTTCATTGCTTATGTTCTGCAAAATCAATTCAAATATTTATGTGGTGGTGCAGGTGGCTAAAGTCATAGAAGTTGCTCCAATCCGTGTATATGAAGTTGCTACTTTTTATTCGATGTTCAACAGGACAAAAGTAAGTTAATCTTGTCAGAGTGTGCCAAGGCTGTGTTTCATTTTGTTATGTGGCTACTTGCTGTCTGATACACTTGCATTCACATAATTAAAAGTTGTTTTATCCAGAGATAATAAAAACAGGCTTGTGTTACTTTAGGTTGGTAAATATCACCTTTTGGTTTGCGGCACCACACCTTGTATGATACGTGGTTCTCGTGAAATTGAAGAAGCTTTGCTCAAACATCTAGGAGTTAAGCGAAATGGTAGGCTTCATGGATCACATGCTCTATTTTCTGTTCCTGATGTGCATGCCCACTATTTTCTTTGTTCTTTTTTGACCTGTCTTTTAATTATTTTTCATTTTTTCACTTTCCAGAAGTGACCAAGGATGGCTTATTTTCTGTTGGAGAAATGGAGTGCATGGTAGAACTTTGCCTCAAATTCTTAAGCTATTAATATTTTATAACAAACAAAAACACCAAACCCAGAGTTCGTGATTGCTTATTAGTTGTTAACAATGTTTATGTTGAAGTGATTTAAATTTAACATGCGGTTAAGAGATTTTTTGATGGTGAATACCTGTTCTGTGTGAAGATTTAAGTTTAGATTGTTATATACATGTTATACTTACCTTTTATGCTCCTTTGACTGCGCACTAAGCATAATTATTGCCTTCCTCAGGGCTGCTGCGTTAATGCTCCAATGATCACTGTGGCTGACTATTCCAAAGGTTCAGAAGGATATACATACAACTACTATGTCAGTTCTCATCAACCCCCTTTCCTTGTTGACAATCTAGTGAATTTTGCTTTTAAATAAATACTATACCTCTAATTTGGAGTAATTTGCATATATGTTCAACTTAATCAAAGGAGAAAATGTTTCATAACCTACAGAGATAATAACAAGTCAATATGATAGTATCATGAAATAATATCTAAACCGCAAAACTAGATAATATATTGAAAAATAATTATTTCGAACCAATAATATTTCCCTTTGTAAGCACAGCCAACCCAGGCATTTTCAGATTTTGATTTTGGGAATACAATCAATCAATCACTTTTTGCACATTAGGCTCACCAAATTGTTCTTAATGGGGCATGCCAGACATTGTCATAACATGGTTGAAAGAAATATGGTATAAACCATGGTCAATCAGGTTCAGTGAACTCCTTCGGTCACATTTTTCATTAAAGAACAAAGAAATTCCTTAGTTTCAGTAGGTATGCCTATAGGTAATCCTACATATTATTTCCATTGTTCATAAAGTTCACTTTAGAAAGCATATCTGTGCTTTTAAAAGTTTTCCAGCAATTAGTTATAAAATTGACTGGATTCGAACTCTGAAAGCGTGCCTATGGAATATTAAGTGCATAAAAAGTTATCATTGCAACAAACTAAAAGGGAGTCATTTTTTGTGCTAAATAGATTGAACTTCTATTGGGAGGTATTTCAGAATGACCTGTGAACACTTGGTGTTATTACCACATTACATGTCCACGATCTATCAAAGACCATCAAGTTGCGACAAAGGAGTATTATGAGTTAGCCTGTGCAGCTGTGTTGGGATCCAGTACTAAAGAAATCCAGCAATCATTCTCGTCCTAGTCCTTGAAGTTTCATTTAGAAGCAGCTAGTTTCAATAATGAGTAATGAGCTTCATGGCGTGAGGTTTGAGATTTAGGTTAGTCTCACTTGGTTGTTTGGCTAACCTGAATATTAAAAGAAAAGGTTAGAATATATTCTCAGTCATAATCAGTAGTCTTGAAGTTAGTATATAAACCAAAAAAGAAGAAAGTAAGATATCATAATGGCAGGGACATTAGATGGATCGATAATTGCTACAATTATACAAAACCACCGGAAATTTATGAGGTTGTATTGTATGTACTTGATTGATATTGAATGAGTTTTGGTGGTTCTTTGATCATCTCACTTAATGTATATGCATACTGCAAGACAAGAGTAGATTTTCTACTCAGGTCACAAATTTTAATCAGCAAAGGGAGATTGGAGAGTGCCCACTAAGTTGAACAGGTGAATAAATAACACCTTATGAGCCTATTCCACATAAAGTCATCAATGTGATTATATGTAAAGCAACTAAATTGTAGTGCAGAGAATTTTAAGACCATTAACCAAGGCATATGTTTCTCCTGATTAGTTGTTATCTGCTTGAAGGCACATTTTGATGCTAAATTTTCATAATTGGGCTTTTGGGTAATTCAAGACATGGTCAAAATCCAAAGAAACGCTTTCGCTTGGGCATCCTGTACTCATGCTCGTCTGGAGAAAATTTGTTGTAAACTGATTTTCTAAATTTGAGCAGCTCGGGATTTGGAGTTTCTTGAAGATATGCTGCTTTTGGTCTTCATATGACTACTGAATATGTCCTTGCCCCTCTGAGATTATTATTCTGAAGTTGAAGCAAGATAAAGAAATGGAATTGATGATTTCTTGACCTTTTTCCTTATTCTGGTTCATCATCGAGTGTCTAAAGTCAAATTAATTCACATCGATTTGAATTTGGATGAAATCATGAAAGTGTGTTGCTCGTGAGAAATTGGGTTGCATTTTGTTTGTGGGCCTTGTCCGGTGGGATTTTTCTACACAAGTTGACTTCATAGTCTGGATGACTTGTTGGACGCAACATGGTGAATTTTTTTATGCACATGCTTCTTGACATTCTTCGTACGTGTTGGTTCCGCTTGCTTTATTTTTCAACAAAACACATGATCCGAATATATGAATGCTTTAGTTTGTTGAAATTATCTTGCCATTTCACTATTAAATCATTGCCCTTTTTGATTTTGGGGATTTCTTACAGGAAGACGTCACTCCCAAGCGAGTTATTGAGATTGTTGAGATGTTAAGGAGGGGTGAAGCTCCTCCTGTAAGAGTTTAAGCATTATAGCTTTTAATTTTTGCAATCAACTGGCTACAAGATTCATACTTTGATTGTTAACCTGTTTTTAGGTTGGCACACAAAACCCACTAAGGATAAAGAGCGGACCCGAAGGAGGGAATACTTCTTTGCTAGGGGAACCGAAACCTCCTCCGTGCCGTGATCTTGATGCCTGCTGATTTTTCCAAAATAAGCATGCCATCATCAGTATGGGGAATGATGCTTCAAAATAACACTCACAACTGTTATCAAAATCTTGATCCATGATCTTATTTCTTATTTTAGAAATTTGTCATTTTAATCATAATCAACCAAGTTGCAATCTGAAGCATAAAGTTTTACCAGGCACTCAAATGAACTGTGTTAAATATTAATGGTTTTCTATTATTTTGTATATTTTCAGTGGGCGTATCATTTTCAATAAAACATGTACCCTTGACGCATCAAGAGTTTAATTTACAAGTTTTTTTGTCCGTCTGAAAGCTGATGCTTCTTTGAGACTCATAGAATAACTCTGTGCGTTATTTTTAAATTGTTTATTTATTATTCATTTATCTAAATAAACAACAGTGGATTTTTGATATTTCAAAATTGATGCATTTAATTGCACTGGTTCCCACTTAATAAAATGTTATGCTACGGATGTGAATGATTAAATTTTTTGGAACCCTGTAGTTCACTCAATCTACTCAATAAAAGGATACTAGTATTAATCTAAATAACATGCCTATTTTAAGCCTGTCAATTCATATTATATCAAGCAACAATTGGGCAACTGCATATGGTAATATCTCTATTCCCTACATTCCTGGCAAATCTTATGGCTGATAAACAACCTTTAAAAGCCAAAAAATGGGAAATGAAAATTATTGGTGTCATTTGTCGAGGTTGGAAATAATCACAAAATAGCTTTGGAACACATGATCCGCAAGTCACGCCCAGACTGCTGGATGGACACACACGAAGACAACTACCAACCCACATTGGATGGTAGAATTAAAATCCCTAAGCAAACCAATCAAATTTCCGAACCACACTTCTGCTGATTGACTTTTGAAATTTTTACTTTGACATAAGATGCTTTTACTAGCAATGCCTCATAATTCTGATTGAATTTTACCCTACTTGTTACTTTTTGTAATACTTTTTTATATTTCACCTTGATTATTATATATGAAAATGAATGATTGATCAAGTTCTTCATATAAAATTTAAAACACTATATAAGGTTGATGAGAAGCTAATTTTAACAAACTTCAGCTATTTCCTAAAAAAGGATGGTATTCGATCAAGCATGACTGAAACTTGCTTATAATAATTAGATATTGCTGTAGTGCCGTTTTGATAATTAAAGATATCATAAAGAAACACGCATAAGAGCAAGGCCATTCTTATAATATTATTAAGAAAGAATAAGGGTGCCCTCAGAAACGGAAAAATTAGAGCAGACTCACCCTTGCATGCAGATATTGTTATTAGTTTACAATACGATATATATATTAAATCTCAGACGCGCAAACCCAGACTATATAGGCTGTTAATTAATGAGCATTATTATTATAAGGCCAACCAATTACTGTATATATGGAAAGTTCAACACCAGAAACACATTCTGGTGATGATAAGCACAAAACTTATAAAAAAAAAAAAAAAAAAGAAAAAGAAAAAAGAAAAAAGAAAAAAAAGAAAAAAAAAGAAAAAGTGAACCCCACCCACCTTCACTGATAAAAGAAAGACTCCAATATCAATAAAAGCAATAAAAAAATATTGATCATCACCATCCATTTCAACTTGCTTTTCATTGCTTAAAAAACACATATATTGGATTGTGGTAATCCATACCCATTACCCACCCATCGGCATTACATAATCCTTTTTGGAGACCCCAGAGCTCCACTAACTACAAAAGTAAAGCCAATAGCTCCCACCATAAAGTGCTTGCTTAGCTAGTGCCCTACACACCCCAGTAACAAAATCAAGAGCCGGCAAGACTTTTGACAAACGACTCTCAATTTTAAAAGAGGGTATGAGAACGGCATTGAAACATCAGGAGATACATTCCCGGTGGACTCTTTGCTTTGCTTGCCTTGTGATCACAGCACTTTCTGACAAAAAGGAGACAGAAGAAAAAGAAAGAAGATGAGATAGTGACGTCTTACTGGTATGTAAGGCGGGGCCATCTTTGTCAAACTATCATGACAAACTTATCGTAAGGGATTGAAGCTACAATGTGCCTTGTATGATCAGATTGAGAACATGTGCTGAGGTTGGGTTTGATTTTGGGCTATGAAGAGGCATTCGGTTCCGGTTTGACTACCGTTGGGGAATCGGGCTGGTGATTTGAGTGGTAGATGGCACTGGCAAGTGAGATGGGCATGATACAAAGGGCTTTGGACTGGAGGAACTGCATAGCTGCTCCGATGTCCTCTTCCATGAGTTTTGCCACTTGTTTTTCAGTGCCATCAGTGGACCACTTCTCCCACACCTGCTGTTTGTTTGTCCCCTCACTTGCGTCACCCTGAAGGAATTGAAACAGAAGAAACTGAGATTAAAAGAAAATGAGTGTATAACACAAGCAGGAAAAAGGAAAAAAGTCATGAATAAGAATGTGCATCAGATGGCTTTTCAGTATTTGCTTTTCATAGCTATATTTATTCATAGGCATGAGCATCTTCTATGGTCATAATGAACAGGACATTTGCGGAGCATGTTTGAAAAGAAACAGAATCAAGAAGCTTATTAAGCACATGGTATATTGAGGTTGGTCAGTGGGCATGGACGGATAAGGTACAAAAGAAAGGTACAGAATCAATGCATGCATGCAATATGAACATAGTATTCTATCAACTTCAACTGCAAGAATTTTTTCATAACAGAAAATGTTAGTGAAAGACCAGAGAATACATAAATAAATATTATTCAGTTATATCTTTAAAGAATTATATAAATTCATCAGAATGATCAGATATGTTTTTCCTAAAATTTGTTGGCCAGCTTGAATAAGAAAACCTCAAACAGCTGCATTGTCAGATGATCAACCCCATAAAACATCATAAAACATCAGACAATGTGAACTGAAAACTGATGTTTCTATTTAAAACACTAAAGCATCTGCATGCTTGCATGTATGCTAAGCATATCAATTTCCTTTTTTTTTTTTTTTTAATAATACGAATATACGATCATAGTATCATGCAGGACACTTTCACAGGTATAGATGCTTCGTGAACCATCCACACTGAAAATCAACTTTATGCCAATAGGAATTTAGGGAGCAAAAATTCCACAGTAAAGCTTTAATCATGAAGAGATAGCCAATAAAGAGAAAATGCTGACATCACTTGATCTAGTAATAATACCACCAACATAAACAATATAATTGCACATTTCTAACATGTAAAGTATATTAAAACAAGTATATATATACAGTGCTAGTGACACAATGGCTGTTCATATTAGAGCTAGTTCTACTATCAACTTATTACCTCAACAGATGAGATTGGGATATCAGCTACCAGCTGTGCCACAGCGCCAGCACCACCCAAACGGCTCATGCTCAGAACCTGTCATGGCATACCAGTTAGCAATATGATTGAAGTCGCATGGGGAATCAAAGAATGACAAAAGCAAACAAAAAGAAAAAAGCATGATTCTCATTTCTTGTTGAAGTCTTTCAAAAATAAATAAAAAAAGAAACAAAAAGATGACCACACTGGCATCCGTTAACTTCAGCTTAAAACAAGAGAAACATGCCAACAACACCCATGAGAGAATTTCTCCATGTCAAGGAGTTCGGATCTCTAGCACAAACAGAAACTTGATTCCAAAGTGTTTAAAGAATACCCAGACCAAAAATAGCACAAGCTAACATGAAAAAGTGGATTTTACCTTGACTTGCAGCCTCAAAAACTTCACATAATCTAGAATTTCATCAAGCATGGCTGCTCTGTCTGTCTGCAAATACAAACAAAGGGGAATTATAACAAATAGATGCCCGAGTGTATTTATATCATTTTAAGCGAATTCAAAAACCATTCATTATTACTGTCAAAATGCAGAAAAATATTCACATATAACCTACATAAACTATTTCAAAGTGAATAAGGCATCAATGCAACTACTCATAAGATCAGCAACATAGTCAAAATCATTTACATTTCTGTTCCAATGTGATATTCAATTGCATCTTCACCAAACATTTCAGATTTCTATCAAGGAAATGCAAAGGATAAAGACAAGGAATTTTTATAAAGATCAGGGACAACAATGAACCTGAACAAAACCTAAGGCAAATCTTTCACATGAAGTTTTACTATCAACAATAGAAAGTACACATATATTTAAAAAAATGTAAAAGTGTATTTTTTTTGGTAGAAACTTGATGGATAAGAATTAGGAAGCACTAGATCAAACACCCTGCTTATCAAGCACATACAATTTACTCAAGTAGCCAAAAACATCATAACACCTAACTTATTGGCCTTAAGTTTGAAATCCATAGCAGAAAATTGTAATTTGAATCAAGTTTCGCAGGTAAAATTTATAATGCTGAAAAAATGACCACCGGTTCCAAGCAGCATCTGATTATACACAGCTAAAAGATTTACTTCATAAAGCACCTAGAGAAAGGCATTTGCTTCAATTAGAACAAATCAAATCAAAAGTCATAAGAATTTGAATTAACAAGGGATAAAACTTTCCCACCAATACAAATTCAAATTCCAAAAATTTTTATTCCAACTAAGCCTTACTTATTCTAACCACAACCAAACACCACCTAATCTTTTGAAAGTTAGATATACACCAGGGTTTTAACCTCCTCTATCAAGCAGTTCAGTTTACAATGCCCTAGTGGCTTATGAAGAAAAGCTTAAAACTTCATAAAGAGACATGGTTGGGTGACTTCGAATGCCCGGCAGGCATTAAGGGGCATAATTATAAAGCCATATGCACAAGAATTAGAGACGATGCAGCAGTACACAAGTGTAGAGTGGAAAAAATCATCCGCGATTACTAGTCCTTGAAACACCATAAGATGCCCGTATTTAGTACAGTGAGCATTTAACAAAGAGAATAAGGGTTCACTCTATGAGAGGTGGAAAACCTTTTTGGATGACCTGGCCAATAAGATACCCTCAAAAACATAGAATGACTATGACTTTTCACTATAAGATATTATCTTGTCCATTAAAGAAACAGACAATTGAAGAAATTTGGTTCCATACTTCCTTGGCATCTCTGCTACTCATTTATTCAGAGAATTCCCATTGGCCATTCGTGTCATCTTGCATTTACCATACAACAACCTATGTTAAACCTGTACCAATGGGAAAGGATGAAGCCCAAATGTAGGTGACACTTTGTTATTTAGCTCAATCATTTGTCAATTATCTTCACCACAGATATTTCACAATTCTCACATAGCTTTTACTTTCGTAAATAATACCACAAAAAAATCTCTGTATTTTTTTATTATCTTTTGAGCAAATTAGTTGTATTCCCTGACCTTAGAATTCACCAAACCATGTTTTACACTATCTGTGGCCCCTCCCTCACAGTAAAAAGTAGTGCCATCTCAATTACAGAATACATACCAGATAACTACAGATAACTACACATGATGAGTATAGAAACTAAAAATAACTATTTTAAATTTTAATCCTGGTATACATATAGCTACAATATCAGAATATGGTGAAAATGGAAAATAGAATGAAAAGGCTCCTCATAAGCTGACCTTGTTGGAGTTTGGTAGCAACTCTTGTAAAGCCCTCATCCTTTCTGCTATCCTTTCTCTACGTAGCTGCACCACAAAGTAGTCATTAAAATTGCCATTGTATCAAAAGAAAGGATGGTGAAAACTAAGAACAAAACACAAATAACAACTAGAAAATAAAAACAAGAAACCAAAGATGATGTATCCAAATGATATTGAACCCCATAAATCATTTAATAAAAACAGAAAAATCACTTCTAACAAATAATTTTTTCTTTTAAATTCCGTGCAATGGAAAATTGGAAGAAATGCGCCTTTATGACTAGAAAGAATAAAATGGCCCAAATATATTTGATTAAAATTCATATCTTAACATCATTGTTATCCCAGTTTCATTTCCCCCATATCAGAAATTCATTTAGAGCCTCGTCCTGGATGGTACGCAAAGCTTCTTGCAATTTTTGATATATTTAACCAAAACCCAATCTGCAGAGAGTTCTGTGCAAACAGGTCATTTGGAAATTTCACCAGCCAAGACAGCATGTAACATACGATTGCACTTATGACACTCATGGAGATTAGAGAGAATGAAGTTCACCATCAATCTTCTAAAATTATAAACCAGCGGCAAGATCCACCTTGGATACCATGACATGGTTAGTGTCTTCTCTTACCTTCTTCCTCTCTCTTTTCCACATTGCTGACATCAGAATCCATTTTTCTCTCCACATATAACAATCACCTTTTTCTATTCTCGAGCAGTATTTTGTCAACAAACTCCTCCTCTATCACCAATCAATACAAAATTCATTTTCTTAAAGCTGACACTTTTTCACCATCACTCCTTTCATTTGACTGAAGATCAAATCTTCATCAAATAATTGTTATTAAAAACTAATTTCCAAATAAATGACTCTTAAACCGAAATTCTCAGCAAGTAAACAACAAAGTCACAAGACATTACCCGTTCAGCTATGCTGTGCGGATCTGTAGCCTGTCCCCGCCGGGCGCGCACCCTTGGCCGTGGGGCCGGTGGCTGCAAAGGCGCTCCAGACGCAACTCCGCTATTTGTCACTTTTGCATTGAATATCTTGACCCAAAAAAAATGAAATGAAAATAAAAATTTCAGAATCATCTAGATCACTTGCACACCCAACAAAAAATTAAAAAATTAAAAAAAAAAAATAAAAAGCAAAGGAGGTAATCTCACCACCAAAGTGACGATAGCATTACAAGTATAAGAATTTATTAAAGAAAAAGGAAGTAACATTCTCGAAATTGAAAGCTTGAGCGGACCTGAGGCGGAGGATTGGGCCGGATTTGATGTGCTTGAACGTGTCCGAACGCCGGGAAGAAGCTCGCCAGTTCCTACAGCGGCGAACACAAAAGGTCAAAAACATCCTCTCCCTCCCTCCAAAACCTAGACACCCAAGACGCGCGCGCCGCCATTCAAAACCGAAACCAGTGGCAAAAAGTTCATAAATAAAAGCTGCTCACCGGTTTCATCGCCGCCTTATCATTGTTCTCATCCCGAAACCGCTTCCCGCCCACGGACCCATCCTCCGCCACCCCGAACGCACTCCTTCCTTGGTCCAAGCTCAGCCCCAGCGGGAACAAGGACCCAGAAAACCCTCCGCTGGCGCTGGCCAAGGAAGCAGCAGAACCCTCTCCGGAGCTGAGTTGGAGGCCAATACCGGAGGCGCTGGGATCGGTTCCAGCGTAGGAGGGCATGGATAGTATTTGTTCGAAGAAGTCGTCCGTTATGCAGTCCGGCGGGGGCTGCGGGGGGTTGGCCATGTGGGACGGGCTACGGCGACAATCTCCGGCGGGGGGCAGTGGAGGTAGCGAAAGGGCATCGGCGGGGGAGCTCGAGGGTATGGACAAGCTTCTGGGTTCTCACAAGCGTTTATATAAATATAAAAAAGGAAAAGGAGGGAGAGAAGAATGGGAAAGGCGGTGGTGGGAAAGGGAAAGGAATCCAAAAGAAGCGTGAATTTCTTCATTATTATTATTATTATTATTATTATTATTATTATTATTATTGTTATTGTTATTGTTTTTCTTTTTTTTGGTTTGATTCTGTCTTGTCCTTTTCAATGGTTTTTTTCTTGATAATAAAAATTTATGGTTTTAAATTTGTATTTTTATTATATGTAATCTACCTCCATAGAGTGTTTCATCATCTCTTAGAAGTTCTTTAACCGTGAGAGAAGCGGTTAGAATTAAAAATTTTTATAAATATTTAGTTTACTTTTTTTAAACAAGCTTACCAAGTACCACTGCACTAGAAGTTTTTTAGTTTTAGCTTATTTTTATATTCTACCTTTTTTTCTTTATTCTTTTAAATTTTGTATTTCAAGTTACAATGGAAGATAACTGTATATTTAAATAATATAATGTTTTTTGGTATTACACTAAATATTAATTTTTTTTTCTTCTGACTTCTAAACTTAAATTTTAATCAAAATATCCATTCAACTCCAATTTGAAATCACTTAAAAGATTTTGATCTATTTTTAAAATTACATATATAAAAAATTTTCTATCAATAAATGATATAAAATTATCAGCTAAATATATAGCCTGTCATACATATACTGACAGAAAATTTTTGGTATCTACATAAATTATAGTTTGGTGTCCTCCTAAAAAATCTATTCAAAAATTAAAATTTTAAAGTAGTATATACATGGAAATACATGAAAATCATTTTGAGGGAGACACTTACAATGATACGGGGGAATATATTTTAAAAAAAATGCCGCCGATCTAGTATTCTACCAGACTCTTATTTTATATTAATATATTGGCATATAAATTTTTACAATTTTGTAAATAATTTTTAATTTTTATAAAAAACTAAGGCCAAGCTGAAGGCTAGACCTTTCGCCATTAACCAATGATAATAAATTATTTATGCTAGAAAGTCGCAGTTGGGTGAGTTGATCACTCCTAAAGTGCAGTTGATTGTTCACTTTAATTTTTTTGTAAATTTCAAATAAAATATATTTTTTAGTTTTTTTAATTTTTTTAATTAATATTTCATGTAGCATATACTGGATGGAATACAGTCTCGTTTGTTTTTTTAAAACTCCAGGGTATATTTGCAAACAAACAACAAATAGTTAAATAAATTAATCCCCCGTGGCGGTGCCCGGTGCGCGAGAGCGGCATTTCTCATCCCGGAGAGATTCTTGTTGAATCCTTGGTGGATTCTCGAAATATATCTCCATGGAGATAGATTTCGAGAACTAAGAGAAGGCTGCTTGGATCTTCTCAAGAGACACCATTTTAGGGTTCTTTTCTTCTCAATTGGTATGCTTTGATCCTATCGAGCTTTTTCGTTCTCATTTGATGTGAAGTGTTTTCCATGGTTGATTTTAGGATTCATATCCATTTCCAATCGATTTCATATTTTTCTTAAGATAATTTCAGGTATATACTCGATTTTGCGAGTCATCTCTCTTTCTAATCGATTCTAATAGTTTCCTGAGATTATGATTATGATTTGTATACTTGATTGTGGGATTCATCTCAATTGGTAGCCTGATTTTGGAAGCCAAGATCACTGCACTGGCCTCATTGTTTCTTTTGGATTTGATCACCATTAACTATTTGATGGTCAGGCTTCTGAGGTTTCGAGCTGATTATTTGCTTGTTGTTGAAGTTTATTTATATCTTAGTATTGCAAACATGATTTAGTTCGCTGTTGTTGATGTCTAATGTAGTTTGATGCGAACAAAATTTCAGTTTTGCGAAATTAGAGGAACTGAACCATGCATGAAATGTCAGGATCATTAAGAACAGAATTGATGTCTAATCTGCTTCACTGCGTATAACTCTGACATTGCTTTTACATTAAGCTCTCTTGTTTTATTTTTTAATCATAAGAAAATTGATTTCTGATTGATTTACGAGATTGAGTTTGTTCAGGAACAAATCATGGTTCTTTGAAGATTTAATTGAGCTCATGTGGTGGTTTCCAATTTACAATTACAGTTTTATGGATTTTTTTTTTCTTGAGTAGGAAATTATGTTTTCCAAAGTAGTTGGGAGTTGGGATAGCTCAGCATGAGGTCCTGCAAAAGATGCATTGTCTTTTCAGTTGCAGTGTAGTGTATTAGTGTTGGTTGGATGTTAACACTTGGCCAACACTTAGATGAGAGTATGCAGGGATAGTTGAATGTGAGACCATCTTTGGTTTTGGGGGAAATAGAAATGTGGATTTATGTGTTATGTTTGATTCGATGCGTAGAGAGTGATGGAGAATAGAAGTCAAGTATTGAAAAGGATGAGGAGGAATGACACCCATGGATGGGGCTCATTTGATCATTTTGGCACGATGACAAGGCTGGTCCTTTATATGTTTGTCGTTCTCTTCAGACACCATGTAGTTTGTTTTCTATATTTTTACCAGAATGAAATGTGAACAATCATGCGTCAAAAGGTGAGATCAAAAGGACATTGATCTGTATCAAGTTGGAGTCATTTAGAACCTTTATGTGTTTAGGGGATCTCTAGTTAGTTTGAATTCTATTAGAATTAACTCCGTGATGATATTTAATCAAAATGCACACCGAATTAAGTGGTTCATGACTTAATCATTAGAGTCCTATGTTAATCCTAATTGACAATTTAGATAATGATCTCCTTAATGTTTTTTAAGTGGAGTTAATTCATGATGGTAAAAATTATATATATGACAACACCAAGTTTCACAAATCTGTCGTTCTTAGCAAATACTCAGCTTCATTGATAGGAGAGAATGAAATAGATTGGAAGAGTTTCTGGCTTTCTTTGTGCAGATTTTAATTTCTCGTAATGCATAGTTTGAGCTCTCGTCATCTTCTCAACTTTGCTATAGTCGGAGATAAGTAATCCTGCTTCCACAATTATATTGATCCGACACATTAAATATTGAAATTAAGTTAAAAAAAAACTATAACATCTATCTCTCTATACCAGAAGGAAGCTTGAGAGATTCAGCTTCCAGATAAGGATGCTAGAGATGATACTCTATTGCCATGGAACCAGATGAATAGGCTAATGGAGAACGGGATTGATTTTAAGCCAGTGCTTTATCCGCTATAATATGCTGAAGAGGATTCAACTTGAACTGGAGCAGCTGGATAAATAGAATCATAAAATAGACATGGGAGCATGTGATAACTCTTCCCTGAACTGAAGTTTAGCTCATAAATTTTTTTCTTGGTATCCTTTTGGATCCGGGTTTGTTACAATGGGATAAAAAAGACAGTGATATAGGGTGAAGTTATTAGATTATTTTGAACTTCACTTAGTCTTCACTTGGTTGTTAATTTATCCAGTGTTTATAGCGGACATAAACGACATGTTATGTGGCGTTGTTGTAAGCGGTCGCTTGTAAGCGGGGAACTAGCTTATCGTCTTGGGCAAAAATTATGAGTCAGTGCGCCCTGTGAACAGTAATTGTATTATTATATGCTTCCTTTTTCCACATTTACACGGTGGGAAATTGGTTGATTGTGCAAAAAAAACTAATGGTATTATTGAAATAAAACATACTTTTATTAATGGGCCAAAAGTATACTTGAGTGTGTATAAAGCGTAAGTAATGAACTAGTTAGATTTATTGATTTTGTGTTTTTGGGGAATGCAGACACGCTATCATTACCCAAACACTTGCTAAATACTCAAGAGTTAAAACCTCAATTTTCTATATACAGAATAGATTCACTACTTTCCAGTAATTGTCCGGTGGTAAAACTGAGACAACAATCAAAACAAAGAAGGAATAGTGAAGGAAACATGCAGTGTTTTTGTAATTTTCATATGAACCAAGTTTTTAATTTTAACGCTTCAATTTATTGATATTTCGAATTAGAAATTAAAAATAAGAATAAAAAAAACTTGGCCCATTTAGTTACTCAGCGCAAACTCTTTATTATTTTCTTATTTCTTTTTAGTATAAACTATTAGAATAAAATAGATCTAATCTTCATAAAAATAAATAATAGAAAAAGAAATACTTGTGATTGGACATAGATGTCTGAGAATCCCAAGGTTGAGATTATTCAAGTAAGGACAAAAATCTTTATATTGGCATGAATGATGAATCACTGCAATGGGCATTACAGAGAATCAAGGATAGGTTCTCTTGGTACACTGCCCACAGCTTGCTTTGAGATACAAAGTTGAGCAACTTTTTCATATGTACGTCCATCTCTTATTTTGTCTTAAAAATAAGTCCCTTTACTTTCCATATTATTGTGCCAACTGGGGCACACTTGTTTCTGCGAGGCCTGCATTTGTGGCCCACCTTGTTTAGTATCAGATTCAGGTTCATGTCACATCTTCATCTTTTATACGATTTTAACCCAGATTAGCATCCAATATATGCTTAAATGGGCAATCACCTCTAAATCCATGTTTGGAGTTTTCTTCTTTACACTGTTTTGTTTTTTAATTGAAATGTGAAAATATTAATTGTTTCTTTCAGACACTTGATCTCTTTATCTTTTGAATTCTGTAGTTTATGAACTACTTGCTTTTATTTGCCACCAATAAATTTCCCAGTTTATGCATATGTACATCTCAATTTTTTTGTCACATAGTAGAGGAAATTTTTGTCGTCCTCATCTAAATGCAAGAGGTCCCATTCTTGTAGTGTTTTTTTTCTTCTGTATTGAGAGTTTAGTAAACCTTTAGTACCTTTTGTGGTTCTTTATAGCCGTTATATTTATTTATTTAAATTTATGACTATATGAATAGTAGCAACCTTATAATTCTGTCCATATACATATATCATTCGTTTACCCCGGATTTGAGTGTGA
This sequence comes from Dioscorea dumetorum, assembly GCA_902712375.1. NCBI lineage: Eukaryota > Viridiplantae > Streptophyta > Magnoliopsida > Dioscoreales > Dioscoreaceae > Dioscorea > Dioscorea dumetorum. The sequence continues at coordinate 205,191 of CACTHL010000326.1, forward strand.
TTTGCACACACAAGAAATTTTTCTCTTGCTTTTCAATTTGACCCAGTTATCCTTTTTTCCTAATGATTCAGATGTATAAAACTCTCTAACATATATAGTATTTTTCCATTTTTAGTGCCTTTTGGTGTTGATAATTTTAGTGGCATTGACTACCTTTATACGGTTAGTATATTTATTTATGTATTGTATGTTTATGCATACATGAATTGCCCTGTAATTTTGTAGAGTTATGTATACTTACGAACTCAACTTCAACTGAATTATAAGATATTTGAGGAAGCTTTTGAGTTATGCCAAACCAAATTGTCCACTTGAGTTGAACTTTGTTAGAAAATATTCTCCAATGGATAAGAGCAGAGAATTGGACAGATACGTGGCAACTCATCCCGTTGGTAATGCCACTTAAAATTTATCAGCCTTAAAAAAGATCTCCTTCGCTACTATCATGCAATATTATCCTTTGATTAAATATCCCAAATGTTATGTTCCTAGCAACTATTTACTTCAACTAGATTTTTATTAAAAAAAATTTCATTTATTAAAAAAAAATGTAGATATCAAGTAGAGGTTATTACAGGTGAGGTGATAGACATGAAAGTTGTAACTTGTTAGTGGGTTGATAGTCGTTAAAAAAGAAAGAAAGAATGTGAGTAGAAATAAAAACCAGATAAAAATCAAAGGACTCATTATTAATTTTCAGAACTTGTCGTTGATCTTTATTTCTCCATACCAACTAAGCCAAAAAAATATATGTTCATATATTTATGTATTGCTTCAATCAAATCAGATTCTTCTGAACATAAACATGCCTAGGCATCCTACAATGTTTTTTTTTAAATACACACCCTTGCAAAAAATATTATATATATATATATATAAACTCCTAGTAAAATAAACTGAGATATAAATGTGTGTTCTTGAAGTTTCTAAATAATTAATTATACAATTTGGTATACATGAAATCAAAAGCCTTTTGTTTTTGCTGGCTGCGCTGGAAAAGTAATAAAATAAAAGGCGAGGGGTGTTTTGTGAAACTAACGACGCCTCCGCAGACTATATGATCCCCATCCTCCACGCCTGCCCGAGAAGACCGAGCTATTCCCAAAGATGAAGCTTTTAGATTAACTATTCCAGAGAAAAAGGATTCATGGAGAGGGTCTTCCCCGTGGATGAGATCACTGACCCCTTCTGGGCGCCATCGCCGGCGCTCTCCGCCGGAGCCGGAACCAGCCGGGGACTGATGAACCGGAGCCCTTCCGAATGGTTCTTTGAGAAATTCCTTGAGGAGGCCGCGATCCGTGGGAGCTCCTCGCTCCCTTCGATCAAGGTGGCGGGAAACCCCAGTCCTCATCCTGATTCGAACCCTATTTCTTCGAAAGGGGGAGTTGACGATGAGGTGGTCGAGATCAAGAGACCGCTGCAGCAGGAGGCTGATCCGCTGGCGGATGTTGATCCGGGGGAGTACGCCGTGCTTCTCAAGAAAAAGCTTGATATGTATTGCGCCGCTGTGGCGATGTCACGGGTATGCCTCTTTGTATTTCGAGACTTCACGTTTCTCTTGTTTCTTCTCGCGAATCAGAGGCTCTTGGTTCTTTGCTCATGAAGTTTGATTCTTTTGGCGTCTTTTCTATTCCCCATTTTCTTTGATGATAGCTTTTCTAATATGAAGCGCAACCTTAGTCGTCATGCGAGGACTCTTGGGTCAGGGTAGTAGATTTGTGGGTCGCTGGGGATTTGGTGGTTTTGTTTTAGACCTCGGGGATGATCCTTGCTTGGTTAAATGGAAAGAATTTCTTTGATATCAATTTTGTTATTCAGAGCACTTCCTTGCTCATAATACTAGTAAAATTCTTCGATGATAATGTTAACACATGCTTTTATGAAATAATTGGACTGTCTCTTTGTTAGCACCATCATCAGGTTGGATATAAATAAGCTGTGTTTTCGAGTTTGAGAGTGGCTATTTTGATAGATCAAGGGCCACCACATCACAGTGATCCTATTTGATTATTTTTGTCAGGAGGTTTAGTTGTCTTTTTGGCTAACATGTGTTGTTTTGTTCCTAAATAATTAAAAGTTAATCTCTTTGTATGTAGTTTTCTAGATATTCAATATATAACTCTGCATATCCGCATTTTTCTCAACTTGTTATGCATAGCAGTCAGCAATTTAACAAGGAGTGAAGGATACAGTAAATCATAACTTAGTTTTCTTAATGCAGGGTACAAATGTAAAACCTCAAGATTCTTCTTTGGCTGATAGCTCTCTGGCTTCACAGACTTCCCAAATTGGATGTCAAGCTCCCATTAACGGTATACGATTTCTATTACTGTTTCTTAATTTGTCATAACTTGTAAGTTGGAACTATGCTGAAGTAAAATGTTGAGGGGCAAGCATTTGTGTAATAATTTATTATTTAAGGCTTAGCCACCTAGTTGAATTTTTGTGAGATTATTTTCATTTAGTCGCATTGTGTCATTATAAATACTTGTTTGTTGTTAATCTTCAATGCTAGAAATCTTACAGTGACAGACTCTAATGGAATCAAAAGGCAAAAACTATATAGTATTGATATTTATAGAAATGCAATAGATTGGGCATAATAATGGACTAGATAAAGGGTCAGACAGGGTTCAGGTTGACTGAGTGTTCAATTTCATGCATGCACTTGGTCTGAAGGGACATGATGTGCCAGCAGGAACATGAAATTCAGTAAATATAGAAGGGAAATGGAACTGAATTGGTACTTTCAAGTTGTGGATAGTAGAGTGAATCTATCAGCTGTGACCTGCCCATTGAAGGAAAATGTCATGTTGTTTCAAGAGTGAGCCTGTGATTCCATGTCAGTTTTTTCATTTGATCTGTATTGGCCTCATTGTATTTTATTGTTCTTTTCTTTCCATACCTTAATGTTCCATGAGGTGTGAACTTGTTTTGTGTGGCCTTTGCGGATCAATCAATCTGGTGATATTTTTCTGTGGCAATTTTATTTTAATGTAATGCTCAAGAATTATTAATACAAGGAATTCTTGTGCATTTTCTTTATGTTTAACAAATAATATTATTCTTATAACTCAAATATATACTTCAGTTAGATCATTTGAATCATGTTCTAGTTTCGTTATAGTTTCTTATCTGTGGATGCTGATTCTGATTTGAAATTTAGGAGCTAATGCAGATGGTGGAATTCTGGGCACTCAGGCTATACCTGTTGTACAAGACTTAGTTGTCCAAGGTAAGTCTGCTAATAGTAGTTCATCAAGAGAGCAATCAGATGATGATGAAGGTGAAGGAGAATTGGAAACAAATGACAGTATGGACCCTGCAGATGCAAAACGTTTTAGGAGGTTGTTTTAACTTTAAAATTCATTACAAAGACTTTAGTTTCTATGCTTTTCATCCTTGATTTTCTAATTTCTATTTTTAAAAAAAATATATTCTCTGTAAAATCTGAGTGTTGCATAATAAGTTGTCTTAGCTTCAAATATTCAGATCAGAAAAATGAACAAAAGTTATATATATGCATTATCTTTTTTTGTGTCCATTCATTAGATCATACTTATTTCCTCTATGCTATATATTCTAATATGCATCTGAATCAAAACCCTTTTGCTTTGCCATGCGGATACTATTTATACGATAAAATTTTCCTTTAGCCTTTTGGGCATCTGAGTTAACGCTTTCTCTATTGAACCATTTGATTATTTGGTGTCTTTACACATCCATTATCTCTCAGGATGCTATCAAATCGGGAGTCTGCGAGGCGCTCTAGGAGAAGAAAACAAGCACATCTGAGTGAGCTTGAGACACAGGTTTGGATTTACCAGATCTGATTCAGTTATGTGGTAATTCTGTGTTTGTAAGTGAATGTCGTGAGCCATCTGACAGCTTTGAATTTCTCAACACACAGGTTTCACAACTAAGAGTTGAGAACTCATCATTATTGAAGCGCCTTACAGATATAAATCAGAAATACAATGAAGCTGCAGTTGATAACAGAATTTTGAAGGCAGATGTGGAAACTTTGAGAGCCAAGGTATTCTTTATAAACTCTGACTGTGTGTGCTTCCTAGTTTTGGAATTAATAATCCGTTAGTAGTGGAGTGGCATTTTAAGTATTGTCACTGTGCAAGATACTAATGGGCAGGGGAGAAGGCTGAAGAAATAGAGAAAACAATAGGCTACAAGCTTTTGCATATGGCAAGGCATGAAAAGTAGATTAATTTTAGGAAAAAATAGAAAGGTATATTGCAGTTGTTAAGATTACTATTTTCATTTATTATTATTTGCCATATGATTTGTCCTTCACTAATCAAATGCTGATTGAAAATTTATGGATTTGGCTTGAATGCTCGAGTAAATTTTTTTCATGGTGGATAAGTAGGAAGCATTGTATGATTGAAGAGTGGTAGAAAGTGACAGTACAGCCATAACTCATGTAGGTTGTTCCTTCTAGTTGTTTGAGTTATATGTTATAGAAATTCTCAGAATTGAGATAAATGAGGTGTAGGTTATATATAAGTAGATTAACAATGGGGTTATCTCCACAAGCTTTTTAATGATAGTTAAATCAAGGATTGAATTGGATTCTTCATTCCTTTCAAAGAGGAGGCCATTGATATACACAAATTCTGTGCTGAAGAAGGTTTGTTAGGAAGATGAGCATGGGAACATCCAATGAACCTGATGAATTTAGCATGGTAGATATCTGTTGGTTGATTAATTCTCTAAGATAATGCATGATATATTGGTGTTGATTTAATTTATTGTCATAACAAAGAGTTTTGCTAGCTAGACAGATGATTTTATGAGTTGTATCCTTTGAATTTTTGGAAGTTAATGTTTAATGTTACTTAGGGTGTGAATTGATGGTTTATAAAATCAATTTGTGTAACTCCTGGAATGTGTATTATGAAGGTTATCTTTGTATTCTTGTAACTAATGTTGAATTATCTGAATTAAAACTAATTATCTTTAAGCATGTGTTTAAGGCTATATGTGATTCATCATGTATTTTTTATTTTTATTTTTATTTTATTTTTTTTTTCTTGGGGAAGAAACGGTTCAACAGACCCTATAAATTTTTGGAGTAAGGCTTGATCATGTAGTAGATTTTGTTTTTTGGGGTGAGTTTGTCACACTATCTTACTAATGAATCTTAATTTAAGACAGCTTGTTCTAAACAGATGATGACAAGGTCCAACTTTTTAATCATTTATGTGAAGATCTTCTGATGCTTTTTAATTAATGTTTTTTTTTTTACTCCCAAACTGCAGAATCGATCTACTTCACAGACTGCCAATATATATGTTATGTTAATGTTGTATCAATGCATCATGTCTCCAGGTAAAAATGGCAGAGGATTCTGTAAAAAGAGTAACTGGTGTGAATCCTATGTTTCCAACCATGTCGGATGTTTCATCACTTAGCATGCCTTTCGCCGGAAGCCCTTCTGATGCAACCTCAGATGCCACTGTTCCTATCCAAGAAGGTCCAAACCACTACTTTCAGGGAGCCCACTGTGACCAAGCGATCAACCCCTGCCTTCCAAAGATCCCTCCTGTGGTGTCTCCTGCCGATGGTGCCCATCCTGCTGTCGATGTGGTAAAGATGGGAAGGACACCATCAATGCAGCGGACAGCCAGCTTGGAGCATCTCCAGAAACGAATTCATGGTGGTGCTAGCTCATGCACCCCTGTCCCATGGGATGGCGTTGCCTGTTGGGACCACGAAACCCCTGTCAACAACAAACAAAACCAGGCATAATGAAACATTATCATCTTTAAATTCATTTTGTGCCAAATACGCCAGTATTATTACATGAAACTACCACTTATGCTGTTGTATTTGTCATTGCACATTTTCAACAAGATGTGGCATTATTATTTACTCGAACACTACATGCAGGTAGTTGTATCCTCATATTTTACAGTCTTGAGTTATCGGTCAAGTTTGGCTGCTCTCGAGCAAGTTGTAATCTGCTAGAGTTATGCCAGTCCAGTATTTTTGTAATTATATATGAACTGTCACTTTAAGTCTTTTATATTACTCGATTTAAATGATCTCATCATACAATGAATTATTGTCTAGTTTCATCTGCATCCCCAGCTTAAGAGATTTTCTTTTTTTCTTTTTTTTAAATTTATTTACTATTCTCTATGAGGGTGAGTCGAGTGGGTGGGTGTGTGGAAAGGCGGTCACATACAGCGTTGTCATACATGTTGAATGTCCGTCTATTCGAGCGTCGATTTGATTTGATCTAATTGAAGGTGATTACATTAGCTAAAATGTATGCCAAATGTTATATATATATATGATCTTGGCACCCTCTGAAGTGTTGTTTGTTGTACTAACTCACGTCTATAGTTTTTTGGTTTTGTCTTTTATAATGCCTTCTTTCAGTCATCTATCTCGATTCTACTTCTGCGGTGGTTGTTTTGTTCTTGGTCTTAGCACAGCTTGTTTGTTTTGTTTTTGCTGAGTCATGTTTTTGTTGCTGTTTTTGTTACTGTTTTTGTCTTTTTAAATAAATTATAGTTTTTTTTTTTTTAAATAACACAACAAGAGGTACATAAACTAACTCATTCAGTATATATATGTTCAAAGAATTCATTCAAAATAAGTGAAGCTAAAACAAATTAAACTTGGCTTTCGCAAATGATCTTTGTTTGTGTTGAGTCAGCCTTTATTTAATGGGGGCCTCTCCAATAAGTGGGGTCCACCTCCATAAATTAAAAAAAAAAATTTAAAACTGTCATCAAAATGGATTATTGTTGAGATTAGTTAATCAATTGAGTGAGAATATTTCGCTCACATTTCAGGGAAGAACATCTTTGAAAGAAGATCTACAAAGCCATCGGTTTGATTTTTTCCAATTCTTTTTGAAATAATTGTGATCCATATTTGTAAGATGATGATGTTGTTTGAGTAGTTCTTTTCCTGAAATCTCTTATAATTGTATGTCTTTAGTTAGTTAAAAAGAAACTTACTGTTATCCCATTGTTGACATAGTGAAAAACTATTTTAAGTGGCCCTTAGGGTCCCATGGTTTTTCACCCCTCGATTTGAAAGGGTTTTACACGCTAAATTATGAGTCTTGCTTAGGGGCCGTTTGGTTCGGAAGTATATTGCCGAAGTGGTTGAAGTCTGGAAGTGGCACTTCGGGGGAAGTGAGCAGTTCAGCTGGAAGTGTCCACTTCTGTGTGTTTGGTTGAAGCTGAAAACTGAACTTCCGAAACCACTTCTTGTGTTTGGATGGTTGAAGTAGATATATGAAAAATCCCACTTCAGTCACTTTTTGGTGTTTGGTAACACCGAAGTGGGGATATAATCACCACTTCGATGAAGGATTTAAGTTACCCCTCATACCTTTTGTTGTTTATATGTTAATTACATTATGATATTTTCATAAGTGATTTAATTAATTTATCGCCATTGTAATAAATAATTTATTATTTTAAAAAAATATTGCACATCCAATATTAAGTTATTATGATGCTAATAAATTATGATATTTACTTAAGTGCTTTAACTAATTTACTCACATCCTAATAAAGTATGAGATTTACCTAAATGGTTAGATTAATCTATTATCATGGTATTAAATTATTTATTCTTTGTAGGAAAATATTGCACATCTAATATTAATTTATTACCATATTAATATATTATGCGATCTACCTAAGTGAGTTAATTAATTTATAAATTAAAAAGAGGAATATATATATATCCCTGAATATTCGTCTGATACATATATAATATTAAAAATAAGTTATAAATTATATAAATATTGATCTAAACTCAAAATAGGTAATATGAGAATATATAAAAAAAAAAAGGAAAATAATGCTCAATTCCAAGACAAACAATTACCAATCAAATGATTGAAGAGAGAGAGAGAGAGAGAGAGGGATGATCACGTGTATTTCACGTGCGCCGAAGTCAGGTGTCGAAGTGGTGGCTTCGGCCCATTTCTTCCCGAAGTGTAGCACCGAAGTGGAGGGGTGCCGAAGTTGTCACATCACCAGTTCGGTGACAACTTCGGTGAACCAAACACTATGAACTGGCCCGGAACTCTCCACCTCGGTGACTTCCCTCTCCACTACGGGGAAACAAACGGGCCCTTATTGTTGTTTGATGGCTTTGTTGTGTTAATCAGATCTCAAAACTTGTACTCAAAAAAAGGAAGATTTGATTCTCAAAATTCAGAAACAAAAAGTTGCACAGTTGCTACAGTGATTGTGCTTCAATCTACATGCCTTTGCAGATTGTAGGTTTCTAAATTTTTCGAGTGCTACAGTATTTTGCTACAATAACCGTGTTGCAGACTTGCAGGACCATGCTTCAGCCTGTACAGATTACATATTTATATATTGTAGAGAGCTACAATGCAAGTGCTACAGTATTTAAAAAAAACACTGTTTGGTGACTCTAATTGTGCCGTTCCTCCCCAAAAGTTTGAATGTAAAAGCCACGAGTAAATTATGACTTCAAAACTTTGTGTGAGTTTTGAAGATCATCATAATGAATGGGTTTCTAACAGCATTTCCAGACTTCTCCTTTTTCCAAACTCAACCCATTAATGATCCCATTGTTATTGTTGGATTTTTCCTAATTGTCTTTCCAAACAAGGAGAAATACTTTTCTTTTTAGCAAAATAAGTAAACTATAAATTTATTAAAAGATCATAAAACTAAGTTCACATGGAGAAATGCCCGGTTTGGAGTCTTCCATATAATATTAAACAATATCTTATAATGGATTTATATTTGGCAACTTCCACCGTGGAGGGATTGACAAATAAAACACCAATGAATAATCTCTCTTTTGTGTTCTTCGCCTAGTTTTTTGTTATCATATTTCCACATCATAGCATAATTATTTAATTAATTTTTGTAGCATATTTCCTTCTTTTCTTGTCTTCATTTGCTCGCATGCGTTCTGACATCATACAAACCTCTTGCACTCTGACAAGTGGCTCACTGATCCAGGCTGACTTTTATAAGTCCTCCTGATTATATTACCACTCAAAATAATGGCATTTCAGAGAAATAATTAAATTTTCGTTTGCTAATTTGGTATAGACTATTTGAAAGATATATATATATATATATATATAATAAAGGTCATTTCGATGACCATGAAAAAGGATAAATGCCCTTAGTTTTGACATGCATTGATTGTTAGGTTTCAATCCAATCTAATTAGAGTAAATTATCAAATACCCAACCAAATCTAAAGATAAATCCAGACTAATCCACAACTAAATCCAGTACGAAAACAAATGTGGATAACTTCATTTCCTATTACTTCATCAACAATTATAGCGATCATAATTATTATTGTAATAATTGTAATATTCTTCATTACATGGATAATGAAAAACAATAATGTATTCAATGTTGTGCTAGCTCAAAGGAGTGGATATTTTTTCACCATATAAAAAGTCCGAAAGTCAATTCTCACTTAATGTATGCTGAATAGAGTTCTTTATGCATAATTGGGGTCCCTCCTGTGTACATAGTGAGGTCATATGGTATATTCAAGATAAATCCACGCACATTCGTGACAGTGATTTATCCACTTTATAAAAAAAAAATATATAAAATATTTATTTTAGGAAAAACTAGATATAAAACTTCAAAACCCACATAAGATGAGGGTATATCTGTTTTTTGAATTTGCAGTTGAGTTTCACTCCTATGTATATCTTTGATTTCTCTTAAATGGTGTGCGTTTATTCTCAATTTATATATATAAAAAACAATAATAGTTATCTGTCATTACATAGGTTGTGCCATTATCATCAACATAAATCCACATATGGTCCTTTCGAAAGTCAATAAATGTTACAAAAAAGGTTGTAGCTTTCTGGTGGTTCTTATCCAAATTAACAATAGCAATAATAGTTATCTCCGAGCCTTATAAGCCTCTCATTTTATCACAACAGTCAACAAACACAATAAAGAAGAACATTGCCTTACAAATGAAAACTCTTTGCCACTTCCGCGTGTCCTTTGATAATTATAATTCCATCATTCTCATTAGCACAAGCAAGAGCCTCATATGCAAGCAGAGTGTAACCAATCATATAACAATGCAATCTTTAAAAATGTCAGTAAAATACTTTGAGAACTATAATTTCCGGCAACTTCAATGCTTTCTAATTTAATTGTAAGTTGTAACAGTAAAAAAAAAGAAAATGGAATTTGTTTTGGTTTTTTTTTATTTCTTGCTAAAAATAGAAGTACTATTACATTGCTAATATTACTTAAAAAAACATAAAAACATAACATTCCTTGTTTTTATTTGCATTTAACTTGGTTTATTTTCATATGGATCTTTCCTCTTATAAAAGTTCGGTTTGTCCAAGCATCAATAATTCATCAATGCGTATAATAAGAAGAAATAAGTGCACAACGTCATCATCCAAAGTTTACATGGTTTTTATCTTGATTTTTTTGTTGATATTGAATTTTTTCAGTTGCTAATATGAAAAATTATATCAAGCGTTGTTAATATGTAGTAATTGTAACTACATAAAAATTTTGCCATGAGATGTGACAGAAATTTAGATTAAGAAGGTCATTTTTAAATCCACATCCGTTTTCAATTCATATACTAATGATAGGCATACTCTTCATAATAACAAAAAAGACATTTTGTTTTTTAAAGTGAATAATGTGTGACATTGAATTGCTGATGGTAGTAGGTGAACACCACTTTGTTTTGTTTTCTTGATATTGGATCAACTCTCAAAGATTAAAAAAAACCACTAAATTAAACACCTTTCCGTGAAACAAGGCAAATGCAATGCAATGCAATGCATCTACTTCCCACGGCTACACCACCTTCCACTTTAGCAGCTGTGGCTCAGAAGGAACCAATCAAAGCCTACATTTACTTTTATAATTAATCTTTTTTTGAAAAAAAAGAAACAGATTCCATTCCAACAACAACTTTCAACAGAGCTTATCAATAGCCACAATTTGATGATAGTTTTTACACACAAAAAAAAAAAGAAAAGAAAAGAAAAGAGAAGAACAGAAAAACCACAAAAACAAAAACCACTAAAATCATCACAAACATTCTCAAATATTTACAATTCAAACAATAAACCAAACTAAAACTCAAAACAGATCACGTGTCATCATCATCATCATCATCATCATCATCATCACCATCAAGATTATGCCATGCAAACACAATGTCTGCAAGCTCACTTCTCATCTTCTCCCACTTAACACGTTCACCATGATCATCATCTCCATGATCACTGACAACACTCCCTTCCTCCCTTAGCTCCACCAGCAACAATGGCGGTGCCACCTCCGACACCTCCACCTTCAGCACCGACCCGGACTTCCCCACCCCAACAACACCACCTTTCCTGTTCTCAAACACATACCCAAGTTTCATTCCAAGCTCTCTAATCCTCTCCCACACCTTCTCCACTGTTTCCTTTGTAGTAAACCTCTGTTCTGTCACTCTCCCTCCCTCAAACATCCCTGACAAATCCAAGCCTTTCGACAAAGATATGATGTCAAAAGCATTCATGGACGATGTTCTGATCATCATCGTCGTTGTTGTCTCGTTTTCCATCATCAAGCTCAGCTGAGAATCAACACTCAGAGACCTCTTGAACCAAGGGAGCTCCATCACTCCTTCAATGGTGAGTCTTGTCTCCGGGTTGGGATCCAGAAGCCGGTAAACAACTCGCTTAGAAGAGAGAGGAAACCAAGGAGGGAACTCGTAATCCCGTTTCTGGATTTTCCGGTACATGAGCGGGAGATTAGCATCGTCGAAAGGCAAGAATCCAGAGAGGAGGACGAAGAGGATGACGCCACAAGACCAAGCATCGGCTTTGGCGCCGTCGTAGCCTTTCCGGCGGATGACCTCCGGCGCGGTATAAGCCGGAGTGCCGCAAGCCGTATGGAGGAGTCCGTCCTTGAGTTGCTCTGGCAAAGCAGAGAGCCCGAAATCAGAGATCTTGAGATTGCCGTCGCGGTCGAGGAGGAGGTTCTGGGGTTTGACGTCACGGTGCGAGACGCCGCGCGCGTGGCAGAAGCGGAGTGCCGAGACGAGTTGCTGGAAGTAGCGGCGCGCGGTGGGTTCGGGGAGTCGGCCGCGTCGAGAGATGCGCGCGAAGAGCTCGCCACCGCGCGCGTGTTCCATGACGAGATAGATCTTGGATTTGGTGGCCATGACTTCGTGGAGACGGACGATGTTGGGATGGGAGAGGCGGCTCATGGCCGTGACTTCGCGGAGGATGCGCGGGGCCATGCCCGAGCACACGGCTTCGGGTTTGTCGAGCACTTTGATGGCCACGCCACTGCCGTCCGAGAGCGCGCGCGCTTGGTACACCTTGGCGAACGTGCCGCGCCCGAGCACGCGCCCGAGCTCGTACTTTCCCAGCAACACTTCGTGCCCGTCCTTTCGACTCCGAGGCCCTGTCCCCATTTTTCTTTTTCTTTTTTTTTCTCTTCGTGAGAAGTGGGAGGAGGAGGAGGAGGAGGAGGAGGGGCGTGGGCGTTGATCTTAAATTCTTCTTAATGACTGATGATTTAGAATGGGGAAGGGGCTATTTATTAGGGTAATTGTTAATTAGTTAGTAGCTGTTAAGTGTGATTAGTTGGGCGAGAAAGGACGCCAAAGAGAAGATTCCACTCTACTACTGGTTTGGGTTTGAACTTTGATTGGGTATTTCTTCGGAAGTCGCAAGGTTGCGGCTGTGTGTGTTTAGCATGCTTGTACGATTGACGGTTGTTTTTACTTGATATTTGGGAGGGCGATTGATTGGTGTTCATTTTGATGCATAGGAGGCGAATATTTTGGTGTGACTAAAGATAAAGTGCGTGTTAATTTTGGCGTAAGTGGGAGGAAGTTAGGAAGGTGAGAAAGTATCACTTTCCTGAAGTGATGGAAAATGGTGGAAGTGATATGACTTCTATCACTTCTTGTGTTTATTTTGTAGAAAGTGTTTTTCCATGAAGTGCTCGTTTTTTCACTAATGGTGTTCATTTTCGGTGTAAGTGATATTACTTCCGAAGAGTCTTTGGAAGTGGGAGGAAGTGAGCACTCACTTCCCCCACTTCGGTGTAAAAAATGCTGAAGTGAGTTATAACTAAAACTCACTTCAATCTGAAGTGGGGGAAGTGGCCACTTTTCCACTTCAGAAGAAAATAACATTAGAAGTGGAGTAAGTCAGTCCACTTCCCTCCACTTCCTCTCACTTACACCCAAATGAACACGCCCTAAGTGGGGGGAAAATGGAATATTTTTTTATTTTTAATGTTTTTTTTCCCTTGAAGTGGGAAGTTGTCATTTTTTTCATTTTAGTATTTTTAAACACTTCAGTGTTTTTTACATCGAGGTGAAAAAATGAGTTTTTAATAAAGCTCACTTCCCTCTACTTCCAGAGACCTTTATTAGTGACACCACATACACCAAAATAAACATTAGAAGTGAGAAAATTAGCACTTCATGAAAGAGATATTTCCTGCAAAATGAATTATCTTTTTTATAAAGTGTTTATTTTCTCATTTCTGATATTTATTTTGATATAAGTGGTGTCAGCTTTGAAAGATTTTTGGAAATAGGGGAAGTGAGCATGACTTCTCTCTTTTGATGTAAAAAATACTAAAGTAATGTTTTAATTAAAATTCACTTCAAAAAAACATAGCATCATGGTGAAAAAAGTTAATCCACCCCTCTCCATCTACACCGAAATAACCTCCAAATGTGCCCGAGTTAATTTGATTTCGTAGATTTGAAGATTTTGATGATTGATTTGATATTGACTAGAAGTTGATTACAATTTCCATACTTCTTTAATTTAAAAAAAAAAAAGGACTTTTAGTGGTTTTTCATAAAAATATCAAAATTGAAGGGTTTGAACTTAGCAGTTATCACACTTAAAAAACGAGTTTCATTTAATTTATTTCAGTTCAATCTCAAATAAATAAATGATTGAGAGTTTGATCTCATAATTTATCCATATTTATCACACACACAAAAAAAGAAAAACTTAGCTATTGATTGCCGGAGTTATTATTTTCAGACATTGTTTTTCCTAAATTACGTTTCTCCATTCTCACTTAATTTTTAAGCTAAAGTATGGTAAGGATAAAGAGAATTTTCAATAAAAACCATGAAATGAGCAGCTATCAAGACATATACCAAAGGCGATAATATTCTCTTGAATTGATATTGAGACTGAGAGATGAAAGTATCCCCTACTCCTTCATTTATGGCCTATTTTCAATCTAACGCCAGTAAAAAGAAATCGTACAATGAAAAAAAAGATTTTTTATGTAATATTTAATAGACGGGTAACCATTTTTTTTTTTTTTTTTTTAATGAGGGGCTTTAACCTTCACCTATGATTGTGTTTTTCTCTATCATTAATTTTTTCAGTAATCTACATATTAGTAAAATTATTACAGTAAATACCAAAAGTTATATTATTGGGTTTTTTTTCTCTCATTTTAATATGTCAATGATTTAACATTAAAAAAAAATTAAGAAAATATTAATGTTTTAATTATAAAAAGAGTTTGACGCAATTTAGTTTGAAAATGAGATTTGTTTTTTTTTTTTTTAACAAATAGATGACAAGCATCCGCTATTTTAAAAAAAACCAAAAACATACATAAATATAAAATACAACTCCGTGGTGGATTATAGAATTTAATTTTAGATCTTCTTTAAAATAAGTTTTTTATATATAAAAAAAATCAAACTAAATTATAAGATTTTATTATATTTGATGTTAGTCATATTTTATTTAATACACACAAGTAAAAATAAGTAAAGAATTTTGTGGATATTATATAACTAAATTATTCCTATATTTTTGTGGTAATCAATCTTGATAAATTTATATTTTGTTTTTGGGTTAAAAGATTTGGTACAATGTAACTTTGGTCTAAAGTGATATCTTGAAAAATAAGTGTTAAATTAAAATAACGCTTCTAAAGTGGATGTAGCTATGATTACACATTGCAACATTTGATGACTTTGAGCGCACCATGGTCATTTTTTATAATTTAAAATTCATTTTGTGCTGCTAGTTTTTTGGATTATTAAAGTAAGAATAAAAAATTTGAGATTTGTGAAGTTTATGATATAATTAATTTTGTAACTGCTTTAAATAAAAATAACTCTATATAAGAGATCCGATACTAATATATCATAAGACTGTTATTCATTAAATTTTTTTATTTTTAAAATAATTTATTTTTTAAAAAAGCACTTTGCAATACGCTTGTTATATCTTTATCACCATATTTTCCATCTAAATTTTTTTAATGATTTAATAAGATATATTTGTACTCATCAAACAACACACCAATACTAAAATTTAAAATTATAAAACAAATTATTCTATATCTTTTTAAGTTTTTGAAGGTATTAAATACCATTTTTAATCCAAATACAAACCCTAACATAGTGAATATTCCAGTAATATAAATTAGCCGTTTTCCATATGGTGAAAAATAAGAACAAATATAAATAAAATCTTAATGTAAGACATTGACCAACCAATGTGGCATTATTTTATGGTTAAGATGTTAATAATAATGTTTTATAGTGGAGGGCCACTATTCATGTAATTTAATGGCCTATTTGGTAAAATAGATCGTCAAATGTAATATCAATCATAGTAATCAAGTCACTTAAGTCATTTTTAATTGTCAAACAATTTAGAAAATTGATGTTCATGCCATCTCAATGATTCATTAAACTAGCTAGTACTGTATTTCATAATAATTATATTATAATTTGGGACTGATAATTATTTCACTTATCATTTCAATTATTCATAATACATTTCATAATAAATTTATTTATTTGATAAAAATTATTTAATATATCTAAAAAATTAGTTATCTAACAAATGATAATGAATTGTTTGATAAAAACAAAAAAAAAAATTTATTTCTACATTTCATAACATAAAATAATTACTTATTTAAAGGAAAAAGGTGGGTGAGCTCACAGTTGAGCATTTGATAGCCACCAAACGCTTAGAAGGGTCTAATGCCATTAATAAATGCCCTTAGAATAACTTGCTTGATTCTTGATATTCAATAGACCACTAGCAAGAGAGGGTTTGATTTTCTCATAGTTTGTGTTTGTATCTTGTTATTGAAACTATTAATTATTTTGGTTTTTGTTACTTAATGAGTGTCTTTATTCCTAATGGTTTTAGTAACGCCGAATGATCATAAGTTATAATAAATTAAGTATCACTTAAATTTATTCTTGAGTTAGCTCTGTAAAATTTAATATCATAAGATGTCTTGTGGTTTTTGTTTTTAGTTATTCAGTGTTTTGTTTGTATAATTTTTTTTTTTAATTTCTAAATTTGAAAGATATAAAAAATAAATAAAAAAATATATATTCGGACTACGACGCGGCATGAGTTATTAACCATAAACAGCTTGCATAATTGCTAATTACCAATTATATTATCATACAACTGATGGCTTTTCCTTAATGCCAAAGGCTAATCACTTTAATTTCTTTGATCTAATCATGCTAGTTAATGGCTTTGTGCTTAGAAAGGCACCTCTTAATAGGACTTAAGAAAGCAACAAGGAGTAGAATGGCAAGAGACAAGAACAAGGCCTGTATTAATTATTAGATGTTAGCTTTATAATATTTGATAGACCAAGTCCAAACTCATACTTATTATTTCGTTTTTGAGATAGTTTCTTTATTAACTATTATTTTATATGTTTTTATATGTTTTTGATGAAGTTAGCAATGAAGCTATTGAAATATAAGTTGGTTCTTCATGAAATTTGTTGGTTTTCATTGATTTTTTGTTTTCAAGTTGCTAGAATTGGTTTATGGATACACAAACTTGCAGCATTGTTCATAAGAGATGACAGATAAAATATAAATTTTAATGTGAGATATGTTGATTTATCATGTGTGAAATTGATTTTTTGTTTTTTTTTGTTTTTTTTTTTTTTGACAATAGAGATAAATTTTATTTTTTATTATTATATTTCAAGCATGCATTAATTGAGAGTTGAACCCTGGACTTCCTGCATAAGAGTGAAGTGAGATGCTAAATTAATATATTATGTGTTAATGTATAAAGTGCAATGAGTTTATGATAATGCCATATTTGATTTTGAAATCTCTCAAGTTCTGTTAACTGTTATTAATTATTAGTATGAATTAATCCCTAACAAAAGCTGAATATAAATTTTTATTTGAAAGTCTATTTTACAATATCAACTCCTTAAATATGGATTAATTAAAAAAATCAAAGCAATAATGCTCAAAATAAGCATGCGTGGTGGCGGTGGTGGATTTGTTGCGTTAATTTGTTCACATGTAGTCATACACCATCGTCATAATAATATTTTAATAAATAAATAAAAACATTAGAAAAATTTGTGAAATTGGAATTATAATTTTAAAGAAAATCAAATGCACATCATTTTCTTGAAGTATGAGGGGCATTTCAAAATTTTAAAAGAATTTCAATGATGGTCACTGAAAGAAAAATAAAGTCACTTTACATATATACTCCTCATGGGAGTAACAATTGCAAATAAGGTTACCTTTGTAATAATCAAACAGTAAGATATTTAACTTTTATATAAAAAAAAGATAGTAGGTTTGATTTCCTCATAAATGCATAATTAATAAAAATAAATAAATAAGGGGGTGATTTGTTCATATTATTAAAAAAAAAAATAAAATAAAAAAATTGCAAATAGGCCTCAACATCATTTAAGGTGTGTTTGATTGGCAACATGGAAAATGGGTGGAAAAAAAAAAATTTCCACGGAAAATTGTGGAAAATGAAAAATAGCCGTTTGATTGGCATTATTTTCTAGCTAGAAAATCAAAATTTCTATTGTAAAATGGAAAAATTAGCCCTCCCATTTATTTTTTCACATAACCCCTTACATTTTCCATGGAAAGCTTTTCCCATGGTGGAGGTAGGAAAAGTTTTCCCTTATTTTGATAGAAAATAGAGTCATGTGACAACATAAGAGAAAAAATTTTTTATGAAAAATTTGGACAAACAAACAGTCTGGAAAATGACATGTGAAAAATTTTAGCCTTATAGTTATATGGTGAGATAATATAAATATTGTTGACCAAAGGCATGGGCCTACCACAAAATGGCCATTTTCTAAATAAGGTCCTCCAACTTCACATGCAACAAATAATTATATGAAATACCATATCATGCCAAATAATTAAACCAGTGTTATTATCAAATATAGAAAATAAGTATAATGATGCTCTGCTTCGTGTTCCTAAGGCTTATTAGAAAAGAATATGTTTCTTATTGTTTTTTTTTTTTTTTTTTGACAAGATAGCAACTTGTGTTAAGTGGGAGATTGAAGGAGTGGATTGCATTATTCTGTTTGTCATTTTCAAGGCTCAAATAATTAAAAAGAAAAGATGGTTCGCTTTATTTGAGAGATTATGCCATAATTTTGAGATGATTATGGTATGTTTATTTGTGCAACTTGTTACACATTGGACCCTATTTACTGTTGAAAACAATGACAAAGAATGGCCCAGTGAATGGGACGCATGGATTAAATAATTTATTTGGGAGAATCTAAAATATTTTAATTATAAAAACCCATGTTTATTTAATAATATTTTTTCTTGATTTTTTAAATTTGGAAGTTTACTATATATATATATATATTAAAAATAATAAAAGGCAGTTCCAAGGTGTGGCCAAAAATAGCCTTTTAGTTTCAGTTTATACCGCCCGGCCCATAAATCCTAAGACACATATAGGAGAAAATTGGGCTGTATGTTATTATTAATATATTAAATATAAGGGGTAAGTATTAACTTTTGTTATTATTTTATTTTGAACACTAATTTTTAATTTATAATTAAATAGATACTAAAATTTAATTTGACTGCATTGATGAGATATTTGAAGCTTTCTGGTCTATCGATATAGATACTAAAAATACTTGCGTGGATACCATTATATCTGCACTCGTGAAAAATGCCATGTTCAAATCAACATATTATCGTTGAAAAACCTTAGCTATTTTATTGATGCAATCAAATCAAAGTTTAATATTGATTTTAATACAAATTAAAATGTTGATGCTGACGGTGAAATAAAAACAAAAATTAATATTGATCTAAGAAAATTATCCTAAGCTTTCTTGACTCTAACCACCGCACGATAGTGAAATTGTTTCTTGCCCTTCAGTATGCTAATGTTAGGCTAGAAAAAAAATTTCTTTGGGGGTATCATGATAATTTTGATAAAAAAAAAAAATTAATGACAATTGAATTGAAAAGCATAAAAGAGGGAGAAGAGGTGTTTATAACAAAGTCAAAACAGGTTCTTCATTCATGGATTGTATTTTTATAATTAGAAGACCTTCTTGTAATCAGATGGGCCTTAGAATATAAAATAATAAAAAAGAAGGTTTATAAAATAACAAATTTTGTTTTCATATTATATGCTCTTGGCCACAAGGGATTAAAAAATAAATAAAATAAAGTCAGGTATCTCAATATAAATAAGATTTTTTGCAGGGGTAAACATGAAAAGAAAACTGTTGTTTCGCTTTGAAGATTCATGAGTACCTGTTTGTAAACTTGTTCGCTTCGTTCACGGCTCGGCAGCAGCTCCCCCAATTTTCGGTACTCTCTTGAATCTCTTCAATCTTTCATAGCTTCATCTTCTTTCCTTCCGTTTTTTGATTCCCTGTTTGTTTTGATTGGACTTGAATTGATTGTTGCTTGTCTCGTGGATTTGTGTAATGATGATATGTGGTCAATGGCTCTTTTTTTTTTGGCTCAATGAATTTTTGGGAGATGGTAATTGATTGATCGAGAAAATATTCTTTGTATGAATGCTCATAAGTTGTTTTTCTGATCTAATTTTAGTACTATTATGGAATTTCTGAGAGTAATTGGAGAAATTTTTGCTTCAGTGTGCAAATTGAGTGATCATAATCTGAGTGCTTTGAGGAATGGAGACGATGTTTTGAGGACATATATGTTTATTTTTATTTGATTCCTCATAAGTTTTGGCGACTATTTTGATTTTGATCTCAATGTGGTGTTTGCAATGTACAGGAGTGGTTTTGATGAATTTTTTTTGTTCACGCTTGCATAGGGAACACTCATGCTTAGTATGATTTAAATTTTTATTTGAATTATTGTAAGTTTTATTTTATATTAGATGTTAATCTGAGTGTGGGTTCCTCATCTGTAGTGTACTGGAGTTTTTAGTCTAGGCTGCTGTTCGTTCTCATAATTCTTTGCCTTTTGAACCACCTGCTAGTTCTCTGTAGGTTGGGTCAATGTAAAAGTAGCTGTTAAGAGAGAATATTGTTGAGTGGTTTTGATTAAGCACATGAAATATGGAGGAGTGGAGATGATATAGAAGTAGTGAAAAGGATTAGTTAAAACTGTAGCAATGAGCATAAGGAACCTCAGGAAGCATTTGATCATTATTGATGGTAAGTCCTAAAACTATGACAAGTTAAAAATATAAAATTCCTGAATTGACAGGTCATATGTTTTGGGCAGTTAACTGTGATTTAAAGTGTCTACCTCATTCCTCTGCTTCTCATGATTCCCCATATGTTATTGTAGATTCCAGAGGTTGAAATTGTTGCGGCTCCATTCAAATTTCACTGTCCGTGTGCCTTTTACTTGAGCTACTTGTCGCTTTATTTTCCTTTCACTTATGTCACTTCGTTCTTCTCATCCAATTTCTTGCTGATACTTGATACAGGTAAGACGGACTTATATAGTCTAGCATCAAGTGTTGGTTAAATATGAGGAGGCGACCTGGAATAGCTGGTTTGCAAACAGCAGCTGCTACTCGGGTACCCTTTCTTCCCAATTATTATTGTTGTTATTATTTTTCAAATGGCCCACTCTTTTTATTGTTCCATATCTTGGAAGTTTTGATTTTTTTTTATTTATTAATTTATTTTACTTTTTTAATTGTCTCATTTGATGGCTGTTTTATGGTTTTGGCCATACACTCAGGACCAATATAGATTAGTTGGAGAGAATGTTGCTAAGATTAGAACAGATCTCATGAAGGAACAACTGGAGACATTTAGAACCCAGTTGGAAGAATTTGCTCGGAAACACAAGGTGGGATGCTTGAATATGGAAAATTTTGATTTTTATCATAGTTTTGTTTTTATGTGTGTTCACAAATGCAAATTCCTTTCCTTGGGCCTGGCTGAAGATTTAGTTCTTTTTAGAAGAGCTATTTATAACTTGAAATGGAATATCTGTGGATGTATAACTCTTGCTATCTATCATCCTTTGCTTTTGTGTGTGATCTTTGTTGGTCTAAAAAAAATCTCATATTTCCTCCTGGATATTAATGAAACATGAGACATACATGTTCTTGTTAGTGCTTTTTGCACTTTTAAATTCCTTGAGAGATCAGGCTTTGCGGATGAGAGGATTTCATTATGACTGAATTACTTTTCTTAGTGAATTAACAAAAAAAAAGAGGCTATTTTCAGGGAGAAAGTAAACTTGCCCTTCCTTTTGAATTCCATGCTTGAACCCTTTCTATCTGCTTCTTATGATAGACATGACAAGGACCACTTTGGCTCAACCATCAGCATATCATTGTATGCAATTAGGTGGATTTGAAAGGTGTCAAGCAGTTCCCCATTTCTTTTGGACCTGTAATAGACTTGCTATCTGAAATCTGATTATTTTTCCCCATTCTGCTGACACCACATTTAGTTGGTATTATTTTGTGCATTTTGTGTCTTAGTCTTTAAAAGAGATTTTAAATAAGAAGAAAATCTTATTTACCCAGTGTGAGAATTGGCAAGGATCGGAAAGAGCACACATGGGAGTAGTTCTGACACCTCCTATCATGATAGAAATCAGAAAACAACTGTTGACCATGAACCACTGCTAATTAATGATGAAATTCATTGGCAGCAGATCTGTAAAGTGATTGATTTATAGATGCAATTGGCAGTGATTTCAATTAATATCCCAGATCAAAACATATTTTAAATTTCTTTAGCCCAAAATTGTGATTACTTCTATTATCAATTTATGATGTAACAGATGATAAGATTGGCTAGTGCTAACATGACCATGTTATTTGTTTAAAATTATCAAAAAGCATAATATATAAGCTTTATTGAATTGTGAAACCTTTCAACTATAGTAAAAATTTTGGTAATATATATGCTTGTGTTTATTTTTATTCCATTTTGAATATTTATGAAGTCTTTATTACCTTGTGCAATTTTAAATTTCCATGTTAATTTAAAGTAATTTGTTCATGCTATGCATATTACTATGAATGGATCAAGTGTTAAGCATTAGCTTCATTTATCAGTGCAGAATGACATTCGTAAAAACCCCACCTTCCGGTCACAGTTCCACGAGATGTGCGCTAAAGTTGGAGTGGATCCTCTAGCCTCAAACAAAGGTTTTTGGGCGGAGTTACTAGGGATTGGAGACTTCTACTATGAGCTTGGTATAATATATGTGTTGGATCCTTACATTTTTACTTTGGTTGACGACAACATTGTCTTTTTTATTTTTATAATTTGCTGAGTTATACTCTGAATATTGTCTATGGTTATCTTGAATCTGTTCTCTTGGCAACTTTTGAAAGCATCATAAGAGAATTTTAACTGGTATACTAAATATTGCACAGCTTTTCTCCTTTTGGAAGTTACTTGAACAGATCCCTATTTGCTGTTAGCCGTCTTCAATCTGTATCTGCTATGTGTGTGCTTCTTTGATGGGGAAGCATTTTTTAATTTTTTTTATCATAGTTTTATAATCTGACCTGTACAGTTACTAGATTGTGAAGGTTTGCCTTACGTTTCTATTATTTGATATTTACATGTCAAACATTAATTTTTGGATGAGAGAACACTTCCAGAATTGTAATTTTGGGTGTGGAATTTTTCACTGTCTTATTTATTTACTAGGTATCAACTGAGAAGAGGGTGATCATCCGCTAGAATTGTTATCAATAGGTTTTCCTGTTAGCACTGTATCCTCTGTAACTTTCTTAAACTAAAACTTTCTTAACAATAACAAATGTTGGTCCTATGTCCATTGATGATCTAATTCTAGCTTGAATTTTGAATTGCTTCATGATCTCACTTATCTTCAAGCTGAGTCATCACTTGCTAATGTTCAGTGGCTGAGCTCAGTGTATGACAAATATTGCTGAACAAAAGACATGAGTACCTGATCACATTGTTACATAGTCTACTGACTCGACTTTCTTAATATTGGTAGAGTGCCTTTTATGTGATTCTTAGGTTATCTTGTTCTAATACATGTAATTCTTTTTAACAAAGTTAGTAGTACCTGTGCACCAAACTCCATGAATTCTGAAAAATTGGATGTACATGTGATGTGATATTTTGGTTTAACATACTTGATACCTTACTTATTTTGACATATAAGTACCAAACAAGACAGAACATCTGAGCATGAAACCGGCTTAATTTCTAGCTGGCTTTCTTTCTGCCTCCAGAAAAGCCAAATTTATCCAACTCTGAAATCAGTCAGTTGTTTTAAACATTCAGAAGTTCAGATCCATATTTGAAATAATTGGTATCTCCCTCAACTTATACCATTACATGATCTAGTGACCTGAAATACGTCTTATTTCTTACCTTTTCTCGGCATTTCGTAAATAACTTAATCTGGCAACTCAGGTGTTCAGATAGTTAATATCTGCCTGGAAACAAGACCACAGAATGGAGGCCTGATTGACTTGCAAGAGCTCCGAAATCTGTTGTGTCAAAGGCGGAAAGCTGCCCGTGAATCCATATCTGAGGATGACTGCTTGCGAGCCATAAGTAAACTTAAGGTTTTGAAATGGAACTTATCATATGTAATAATATTTATGACAGGAAGATTGCAGCATAAGTTTTAGTTATCTAGCGTTATTTCAATTATTGTCTGTATGTGCATTCCTGTCCATATATTACTTGTTCTCTCTGATGCGTAGTATATGAATATTTGCAGGTTCTGGGTAGTGGTTTTGAAGTAATTTCTGTAGGGAAGAAGAAGCTTGTGCGCTCAGTCCCTACCGAATTGAATAAAGACCACAACGCAATTCTTGAGATGGCTCAGGTATGTTTGTTTGAAATTTATGAAAAAAAACCTTGTTATAATATATTTTTGGTATTTTTTTTTCCTTGGCAAAAGTAGCAAATTATGATTTCCGAAACCTTTGGCTATTCATTTTTGTCTCACACCTCTTCACTCATCCAGGCCCATGGCTATGTGACTGTGGAAGAGGTTGAAAGGAAACTTTCTTGGTCATCTGGTCGTGCCATTGATGTCGTCATGTCCCTTTTAGAAGTATGTTCTGCTTCATCTGCCCAAATTTAAAATTCTCCTCCTAATCAAATCAAATCACGACCTAGAACCTTGATCATGCAGGAAGGACTTGCAATGATTGATGATGGTCACAGAGATGGGAAGCGTCGTTATTGGTTTCCTTGTGTTTCTCCCATTTCAGCTACATCTGCATCCGATCAGAAGAATTGATGTTAGCTGCCTGCCAAATCTTCAGATGTCAAATGTTGCTCATTAGAATTAGGCGCTTTATCTATTTGCTCATGACATGGATCATTTGATATATTTGATGAAGGAAAGCAACACTCTACCGCTATAACATGCGCTAGTTGTGTGTTTATTGATTCATGACGAGTTATTTTGCAATAGGAATGAAAGAACGTGTTATCTGGTATGCATCACATGCATGCTTTTGTTTCATTAAAATTTTGCATAATTGGATTGGATACAGTGGCAAAACTGTATTTTACTGGATTAAACAGAGATATTTTTTTTTTATAACCAACATTGGGCAAGCTCAGTGGATAAGGTATTTGCTTTCATACAAGAGGTTGGTGGTGTTCAAATCCCACCAAGGCATAATGAGCAAGAATTCATTATGCATGCATTTATCGCGTTTGTCAAAAAAATTATTATCATATATATGTGTTATAGAAATAATGTGATTTTGAGTTTCAAAGAAATATGTACTTAGGTTCTCATAACATGTAAAAAACAAGCACTTTTAATATTTATATTTATAAATTTAAGAGATTTTCTGTATAACTGATGACCTATCAACTTGCCCTGCCATCACTGCATAAAATATTTTTAAAATATTTCGTTTGAAAAATCCCCACGTGGAATTTATATTCAAACTTCTGCAAGACAAAATCCCATTATAATCAGATGATGAGTGGCTAACCTGAAACACTTGAGATTACATATGGCATTGTCTCTCACCGTGCAATGGAACATAATCCCAGACATTAGACATAAACATATAGATATGAAAAAAAAACATATAGATATGCAATATCTATAGATAGCCTTTGGGCTCTTTTCTTCAAAAAAAAAAAAATAATAATAAATAAAGATATGAAAAACATGAATACAAACAAAGCAGCAACATATGGAAATTCAGATTCCACCATTCAGTTTCCGAGGTTACATAAGATTCCCCATTCAATTCCTCTCACAATGTCAGCTTTACATTTTTTTTTTTTTATCATTTGAGTTCCAACTACAAGGTAAACTCCACAGATATGCAATTCCATGTTTGAGTGACTAAGTCTCAATCACAAAAGACAATTGTGGGACAGATGCAGAATGCAGCCAAGGACTGATATGATCTTCAAATCTGGATGGCATTAGCATTGTCTGGGTGGTTCATAAATTTTCCATTGGCTCATAATAAACATGACGACGACTGCTTCATTGTTGCGTTTCTCAATCGGCGAATGAGGGCAAGAGATGGATCAACATTTACAACTGATGCAAACAAATGATCTCTAAAGCAGCTTAAGTGTGAGCAGATTGACTCATCAACCTGTTGTGGCTGTGCTCTCCTTCGTAGGTGACTATGAGCATTGAGGGGTCTTCCAAGCACCTTTCAACATGCTTTCTCGCAGGGCAGCCTCTCATGCTGCTACATTTGTAGTATCCCCTGCAAGGAACCAGCTGTTACACTTCCATAGATGCTCATCAGTGATAACAAAAATAGTGCTCTTGGATGAAATGTGTGATGTTGAACTATTTAAGAGAAAGTATAAACCAAAGACAAATGCAACCTTTCAACCAGAGTAACAAAAATACTAGTTTACTAGTTTGGAAGTAAGAATTTGGTTCAAAGTCTGACATTTTGAGGGAAGAGTGCTCCTAAAGTTGATCATGGGGTAAAAACTAACAAATTCACTTGTTTTTAGACCAAACAAATGAATAAGAGAGATTTTCCTTCTGAACAACTTCAATTCATGTGAAACATAGAAGATTTCCTTCCTGGCCTTGTGACTAATTTATGATAAGAGGTTGAACATTTGAGACAATCACTTACTAAACTAAATCATACGCTTTCAAAAGTTGTGCGCAGTAGAGAAAATAGTAATCCAAAACATGCCCTGTTGTCAGAAATATGTGCTTTGAAAGAGATAAAAAGTAGAAATGCAACAGGCGCACACAGAAAATGAGCACACTGGCAATCAGAACTTCATCAGTCATAATTTAGCACACAATATGAAGAAAATAATCTTGTTTGCATAATGAGCTATGTATGTACCTAGGATGGGGAGAACCCTTGATTGGTTTTTGACCATACTTCCTCCATGAATACTCATCGGGAGGGATATCTGCAAGCTTGTTACTGATAGCAGGCACCTTGATGGACCTCTTCACTCTTAGCTTCCTACCAATGCATCAAACATGGAAGGAATTGATCCAAACAGTAGCAAGAAATCACAAAATCAAGAGAGAGTGACCAAAATTTTCAAGCAACAAACCTCCTTTTCAAGCAATGGCATCTGCCAGTGGTGGCACATTTGCCACTTCCATCCTCCCCTCTGCCAGAGCATCTCTTTTTATGAGTTGCCCGCAGGTTCACCGGATCAGACATTTGCGACCCACCAATTAAGTGGAATGGTTTCCCATCCAAGCTAGCCGCACTCCTATCCATACTCAGTGATGATGCAAAGGATCTAGCAGATGACATGGATGGTGCACAACTGGAGCTGTCAAACTTGAGGTTGATGCCACTGTTGTTCCTCCTATACATGTCGGCTTGAAACCTTAACTGCTGCTGCTGCTGCTGCTGGAGCTGAAACCTCTGGCTATTCTGCTGCTGCTGTAGGAACTGAAACTGGTTGGAGGGTGTTTCTGAGCCAAGCTGAATTCTACTTTTACTGATGAAATCCATTTCCAACACCGGATTCTCCAAAAAGATGGTTTTAGGAACATGTTGAGGGATCACAGAAGAGGAATCCAACACAGTTGAAGGGAGGAGATGAGGGGGCGTGGAAGTGGAAGAAGGCTCTGGTTTTGGTATCACAGGGTTGTCTGAAAGGATTTTATGGTTGTCCAAAGAGGATTGTGACTCCTTTAATCTCCTAAACCTCGCATGACCAACAGTGTTGCCAAGCATGGAAACCATTTTCTTGAATTTGGAAACAGCCTCTCCAGTTTCTGCCAATAAATTTCTACTCTGCAGCTGGTCATCGGAATGGGAAAGCAGGCCCAAAACTCTCTGGCTGCTTTCAATAGCAGCTCTATGGATATCTTCCACTCCCTCCATCTCAATAATAATAATAATAATAGTAATAATAATAAAACTCCACAGAAGTGCTCACAAATCGAACAATCTCAACATCATCATCAGCAGCAGCAGCATCTGAGATATCCCAAGCATCAGTACACAACAAGGCAAAATCAAAATTAAAAAAAAAAAAAAAAAACTGAAATAGTAGTTGATTGAAGAACAAGATTGCAATCTATGAACCGGATAACATGGATAACAACAAACGCAACAATAAGGGCATGACAAAAAAAGCAATAAATCAAACAAAAGTCCAATCTTGGATGGCAGATCTCCAAAGGTCAATTAAATAAAGCAAAGCTACAAACAAAAAAGAGAGAGTGAACAATAAAAAGGAAGAAAGATGAGAACTTTGATGATCTGATCCAGCTCAAATAACAAGAATCGATACTGTTATTGATTGCGAGCATGAAATCCAATCAAAATTACAATGATTTTAAAATTGGAAAGCAAGCAGAAGGATACAATAAAGAATGGAAAAAAAAAACAAATAGAAATCCATGGATTCAAGAAGGACAGACCTTGGATTGGGGGATGGGAAGCCCTAGACTGCAGGTCCTCCTCCTCCCATGGCTGCTGTCGTATTGACGATAGGTGTGAAGGCTGAGAGAGAAAGACCCAAGTTTGAAGAAAATTGCCATCTTTTACTGAATATAAAACTCAAAGCTCAAGAAAAAGAAAAAGAAAACCCGGGGGACTAAAAAAAATATTACAATTTGGACTTCGAGGCTCGCTTCTGCAATGTCCCTTTTACCCTTCTCCTCGTCACTGTTGATCTGCCTTGAGATTCGTACTTTTAAATAGAATTTTGCATGCATGCCCTTACAAACGTCTGGAATTACAACTTTGTGTAGAAACTATCAATGTTTATCAACATGATTTTTTTTGCACCTGAATTTGTTTTTCTTTATTTTTCCCCTCACTTCTTCTGATTTACTTTTTCATAGATAATATATGAGAAATACAAATTCTAATATACACACACACACTTACTGCTTCTTAAATTTTAATAAATAATATATACATTGAAAAATACTTACTGATTATTTACAAGGAGAAGACAATTACAAAAATAATACTGCAACAATAAAAAACAAAAATATGAATGACAATGTAAAAAATAATTACAGATATTAAATATAAAATCACTAGCAGTATATAAATAGAATATAAACAAAAAACACAAAAAAAAACGTTTCAAAATAATGACATCTATAAATAGATCAGAAGTCTGTCATCTTTAGAAATACAAACAACTAAAATCAGTATTCGATTGAATCCTAAATCTAGAATATTTTAGAAAAACAACTAAATATTTTTTTTAGTAGAGATAATTAACTGAATATTTAAAAACATATATAATACAATTATTTTATGTTCTTGATTTATTTAATTTACTATATTGTATAATTATTAATTATTCTTTGACAAATCTAGGAATATGATATTATTGTCAATATGGTTTAGGACCAAGGCATACTGTTGTGCTTTTTTTTTATAGGGGTTCATATGCAAATATGTCTATTTTTAATATTACACTTCTCGAGAGAAGACGATAACCGTACATCGAGAACCAATGGTTTAAGATGAACGGTTGTGATACGTAATACTTTAGAATTCAGAACTTCGAGGTCTCAGATAGAGTACGCTGTGGATGAGTAGAAAGAAATGAAACTGGCGTCGCTGTCGCGGACCGACGGCGGGCCCCACTCTAAGACCTTTGCTTTTCTTTTAACTTTTCTTTTTTTTTTCTTCCGGGCTTTTTCAACTTTCAAACTTTGTTTTTACTTTATATTTTTTTAATTTTCATAATTTTTTTTTTAATTTAATGCAAAACCATTAGCATCCATGTGATCTATAAAATTCTTAAGAATCTGTTTCTATATCTCTCTATTTACATTGAAATGAAATTGATAAAAGTATAAAGGAATCCAGTGTATTAATTGAGTATGAAAATAGTTTCTTTGAAATTTTCCATATATAAAAAATTAATATATTTTTAGGGATATATATAGAAAGAAGGAAAGATAAAATGTTGATATGAATATATTTATATTATTATTTTCCAGTGGGGTCCACTAGTGGAGCTAGGCTAGTTATCTGGTGAGGTATATAGTGTATGGGGACGGGTCCCTGTGAAATGTTGCTGTCGTGGACACGTGTCAGTGTGTTTTGTTGACTAAGGCAGCCTTTGCTGCCCGTGAACGGTGGACAAGGAGGCCGTGGGCCCCACGTGAGACTGCACAGCGTTGACTGATTGCCAGGACCATCTCCGGGGACCACTTTATGTAATCACGCCTCGGATTGGCCCTAGGAGATGTGCATGAGAGATTAATTAATGTTATATATATATATATATATATATATATATAATAATTCCCCATTGTTGCTAGAAATTGAAATATAGTATTAATTATTTATTAATTAACTAATTAAATCAGACAATAATATATATACATATATTATGTGGATGGTGTGCGCCTCTACACCCATGGAAAGTTTTATTAAATGAAATTTAACCTTTTCTTTTTCAAATAAAATATTAAAACATATTAAACAAAATTTTGACATATTTGCAGGATGGTGGGGAAGCCTTCATTTCTTAATTATAATCATAGTAATAAACTATAACAAACAATTTCATCTTGAGTTTATTCAATCTAAATCTCGCACTTGAACAAGTGGGAAAAGCTCTATGTGAACGACTAAATAAAATAGAAGTGTAATTGAATTTTTTTGACAGTTATGTAGTTGTATCTTAGATTTTTTTCATTTTCTGTAAAATTTTTTTTTTATAAAAAAGTATTATTTCCGGTGCAAAAACAACTCTAAATTATATCAATAGATGTAAATATGTAATAATAATTACAATAATTATAATAATCACAACAACAAAGAACGGGCATGGGTGTAAGAAAACCTTCAAAAATAAGGATGAACTCACTGTGATGACAAAATTTGTAGAACAGAACAAGATCCAACTCCCCTTCACCTTTTCAACAATGACAATCAGAATTTTGAAGAAGATCTGAAGCTTTTGAAGATGGAGAACAATTAAGAATAGAGAGAATGAGAATGGAGAGAAGAAGCATGATGTGTGATTTCATTGATTGAAATTGAAATGAATACAAATTCACAGCTTATATATGTTGTCTGAATAACAACCATAATCGCCATAACCAACCGACGCCTTGGCATAACAAACATAACAAACCGATGCTTTGAAATGGGCCGTGAAATAGCTTCTTCTCTTCTTAAAATTAATAAATGGAGCTTCAACAATTCAGCAATTAATCAACCTTCTAATCGACCTTTAATATTGTTAAGTCCAACACCCCTCGCAAGTTGGAGGATGTCCTTAAGACATCCCCAACTTGGAAACAAAATAATGATGCAAAGGTCCGGGCAAAGGTTTGGTGAAGACATCAGCAATTTGATGTTTAGAAGGAGTATGTTCCAAGATTATCGACTCACTTGAAGTTGCTCACGAACAAAATGGCAAGTCCAATTCAATATGCTTGGTCCTTTCATGAAAAACAGGATTCTTTGCAATATGTATAGCAGCTTGATTATCACACTTCGTAGAAACAGGAGTCACGAGATGGAACCTTGAGTTCATGAAGTAGTCTTGTTAGCCAAGCCGGTTCAAGCACAAACTCTCCTCATAGATCTATACTCGGCCTCTCGCAACTTAGAGCAACAAGTGCCTTGTTTCTTCGATTTCCGGGAAATTGGAGAGCTACCCAAAGAGATATAGAAACCACTAACCGAGTGTCTTGTTTGGGAACATGCCGCCCGCCCGAGTCACAATAAGCTTGCAATTGAAATTTTGAATTTGAATTCATAGAAATTCCCCGATTTGGATTGTTCTTCAAGTATCTTAAAACATGCAAGGTCTGCTTCCATATGAGAAGAACAAGGTGCCGACATAAATTGGCTTAAATGTTGGACAGTAAAAGGATAAATCAGGCCTTGTGTTGGTTAGGTAATTAAGTTTACCAACAAGTCTTCGTATGAAGTAGGATCACTTAGAGGTTGTCCCATTTTAGGAATTAGTTTAAGTCCATGAACCGAGAGGACTTGATACTGCAGTTTTCATGTCACAGCTTAAACTCATGTAGTAAATCCAATGTGAACTTTCTTTGGGTCAAAACAAGATTCTCTCCTTGCCGTAAAGCTTCAATACCCAAAAAATAGTGCAGTGATCCTAAATCTTTAATTTTGAACTTTTGATCAAGAAAAGATTTCAGACTGGCCATTTCTTCTTCATTGTCTCCCGTCATGAGTATGTCATCTACATAAATGCCCAAGAAGATCACTCCGCCCATTTGACTCCTTATAGAACAAAGAATAATCATTCTTTGAATTTGTGTATCCTCTTGATTTCAAGGCATCCGACAGTTTAGAGTACCATTGCCCGGAAGCCTGCTTTTAAACCATAGAGGGATTTCTTCAACTTGCACACAAGTCTAGAATCATGAATTTCCATACCGGGAGGTACCTTCATGTAAATATCTTCATACAAGTCACCATGAAGAAAAGCATTGTTCACATCTAACCGGAAAAGGTTCCACTTTTTCTTAACCGCCACAAAGAATTAAACTTCTCATTGTTGTCATCTTCACCACTCGGTGAGAATGTCTCATTATAATCAATTCCTTTCTTTTGAGTGAAACCCTTCACCACCAATCTTGCCTTATATCTTTCAACACTTCCATCTCGATCGATGTTTGATTTTATAAACCCATTTACAGCTAATGGGTTTCTTCCCTTTAGGCAAAGGGGTTATTTCCCAAGTGTTATTTGTTTCAAGGGCCTCAAACTCTTTTTTCATTGCAATTTGCCCAGTTTGAATCAAGTACAGCCTCTTCAAATGTTTGTGGCTCATAAGAAATAGTTAGTAGTGCAAGCATCTCGTTGATTTTTAGGTTGCAAAGAAGAAAAACTAATATGCTTAGGTAAAGAAAGTGAATTGGTAATAGTGTGAAAACAATGGGCTGAACAAACTGTTGAGCAATGGTCCATTCGGGTTCGGCAATGCTACAAATGTAATCATTTAGATAAAAAGGAGGATTGTGAGTTCTATTTGACCTTCGACCAGATAAAGGAATTGTTGAAACATCTTGATTGAAAGAAGAAGAATTGGAATTATTTTTCTGGAGATTCAATAGAAGGGAAGTGAGTATGATCAGAATTTTGTAAAGAGACAGATCTATCTCGAAAGCAAAGTAAAATCATCCCGAATAAAATTGGGAAGATAATGTCTTGATGTGGAGGAAATTGGATGATGAAGGAAAGGAAAAATGAATTCATGAAAAACCACATTTCTGGAAGTAACTACTTCAAGAGTGTCAAGAATAAGGACCTTATATCCTTTTTTACCAAAAGGATAACCAATAAAGACGGCAGACTTTGCTCTAGGTTGAAACTTGTCCTTGTAATTGTCTGAATTTGTCACAAAGCAAAGGCAACCAAAAGCTCTCAAATGATTATATTCAGGTTTTTTACCAAAGAGCATTTCAAAGGGTGTTTTGTTATGTAAAACTTTGGAGGGAAATCTGTTAATTAGATATGTAGCTGTGAGAACACATTCTCCCCAATATTTGATAGGTAATTTGGATTGAAATAAAAGTGCTCGGGATGTTTCTAACAAATGCTTGTGTTTCCTTTCTACAACACCATTTTGTTGGGGAG
This sequence comes from Dioscorea dumetorum, assembly GCA_902712375.1. Lineage (NCBI taxonomy): Eukaryota > Viridiplantae > Streptophyta > Magnoliopsida > Dioscoreales > Dioscoreaceae > Dioscorea > Dioscorea dumetorum. The sequence goes on from CACTHL010000326.1 coordinate 238,522, forward strand.
TATGGACACAACTTGTTTGATGAATTATTCCCTTTTCAATGAAATAAGATTTCAAATCGAGACTAGAGCCTAATTCTAATGCATTATCTGATCTAACTTTCCTTACTTTGGTTTGAAATTGTGTTTCTACCATTTGAATAAAATTCTTTAAAGTGAATGATGCATTTCCCTTAGTTGAAAGTAAAAAGGTCCAAGTAGCTCTACTAAAGTCATCAACAATAGTGAGGAAATACTTATGGCCTTGATGTGTAGGAGTGTGATAAGGACCCCAGGTATCAATATGAATCAATTCAAAAACTGAAGAAGTATGAATTTGGCTTTTAGGAAAGGGCAATTTATGTTGCCTTGCTTGTGGACAAATATCACAAAAATCAACAGTAACATGAATCATTCCCTGAATTCAAGAAAGAAAGTCTGTTTCAATTTATGAAAAGAAAGATGCCCAAGTCTCGTTGTGCCACAAAACAGAACTAGAGCAAACAATTGAATTAGAAACAGGAAAAGAAGGATTTGTAGATGGAAAGTTATTCTGTGAATTGACAGAATCAATTACAGGATTGCAGGATTTAATAGGGTGCAATTCTCCTTGATCAGATTGTAGCAGAAATAATCCATTGCAGGCTTTACCAAGAACCAGTGGCCTCTTCATTGAAGGGGCCTGTAGAATACAAAGTTCAGGTGTAAAAACAATTTGACAATTGAGTTGTTGTATCAATTTTCCTATGGATAAAAGATTGTAATGGAAAGAAGGCACATATAAAACTTTACAGATCAAAAAGTCATCTGTCGTTTAATTGTTCCAAATTCTGTGACAGTAATTTCATGTCCATTGGGCAAAGAAATTTGGTAAGGATTGGTCAAAGAAACAAGGGTTTCAAAAAGGTTTCGATTATGACACATATGATCAGTAGCTCCTGTGTCTATAATCCAAGCATTAATAAAAGGTAAATGCTTGCTACTACTAAAAGTATATGAGTAAGAATTTTTGAGAGGATGTGTTTTACCCGACATTGGAGAAACCGAATTTGCATTGCCAATTGCATTCATCAATTCGGAGTTTTGGGCTTGAGCCGGGGAGTCATTGAGAAAATCCATCGGTTTCTTGTATTGCGTAAAGCATAGACAATTCGAGAAATTGTCCTTTTCCGTAATTTTGAGAAACCATAACCGATTCGGTCCGAATTGCTTGAACCGGTGCTGCAATCTTCCTTTCCTTGTTATTCTTATAACCACTTGGGAAACCATGCAGCTTGTAACACCTATCTTTAGTGTGTCCCGCTTTTTTGCAATACTCACAAAACAACTTCTTAAAATCTGGCCTATTCTTGAATTGTATTGGCATAACATTTCGTTAAAAGAATATCCAAGTCCACCAAAGATTTCCAAAGCATTCAATGATATAGCTTCAGTAACAAAAGGTCCTCCAGAACTGATTTGCCTTTGCCTCTCTTCTTGAATTAACAGTGAATAAGTCTGTCTCACTGATGGAAGAGGTTTCATCATGAGAATGGTTCCTCTCACAGCAGTATAAGATTCATTTAACCCCATCAAAAGTTGCATGAGTTTCTGTTTTTCTTCATTTCTCTGTAATTCCTGCACAGCTCCACAAGAACATTGTGGTGAATTGTTTAAAGCTTGAAATTCATCCCACAACTTCTTGATCTTTGTATAGTATGTAGTGATATTACTAGAACCTTGACTGACTTGACTCAACTCCTTCTGAATTTGATAAAGTTGAGGACCGTTTGATTGCCCAAACCTTTCCTCTAATTCAACCCAAATTTCACTTGCAGAGGTCATATAGAGCACACTATCTGAAATCTCTTTCACCAAAGAGTTCAAGATCCATGAAATCACCATACTATTGCATCTTTCCCATCCTTGATACTCATCTGAATCTTTCTCTGGTTTCTTACAAGAACCAGTAACAAAGCCCAATTTATTTTTAGCAGTTAGGGCTAATTCCATTGATCTTTTCCAAGAACCAAAACCTAAACCATCAAAGGGTTTAGAAACCAAAACTAATCCTGGATTATCAGAAGAATGAAGAGCAAGAACATCAGCAGAAAGAACAAAAGATGCTCCTCTTTCATTTCCACAATTGTCAGCCATGATGACAGAAATCAAGCAAGATCAAGGCAAAGATCAAAACAATGATCAAATCCAACAAATCAGCAAAGAGGACTCCAAAAATAACTGTGAGATTCTTTCAAGAGCACCAAGATCACCGTAGTAGCTCTGATACCATGTAAGAAAACCTTCAAAAATAAGGATGAACTCACTGTGATGACAAAATTTGTAGAACAGAACAAGATCCAACTCCCCTTCACCTTTTCAACAATGACAATCAGAATTTTGAAGAAGATCTGAAGCTTTTGAAGATGGAGAACAATTAAGAATAGAGAGAATGAGAATGGAGAGAAGAAGCATGATGTGTGATTTCATTGATTGAAATTGAAATGAATACAAATTCACAGCTTATATATGTTGTCTGAATAACAACCATAACTGCCATAACCAACTGACAGCTTGGCATAACAAACATAACAAACTGATGCTGAGCTGGCTGTGAAATAGCTTCTTCTCTTCTTAAAATTAATAAATGGAGCTTCAACAATTCAGCAATTAATCAACCTTCTAATCGACCTTTAATATTGTTAAGTCCAACAATGGGGTTCATCCAAAAAAGAGGGTGAAAGAGTGACCAATGTAAATCCTAAAACACTAGTCTGGAGAAGCAGACGCAAGAGGCAAAAGAAGCCTGTTCTCACAAAATTAAAACAAAAATATTTCAACATTAATGTTTTGTGACTAGAACTGAAATTAATTATGCAGATGGAGTGCATGCAACCTTGTTGTGGCTTCTATTATGATTAATTTTGGTGCTTCTTCTTGGAATTGATAATGCACATCCTCTGAATAATGAAACTGACTGCCTCACATGTCATGCACGGTACCATGGGTTTGGTATTGTGACAAGGGATCAACTACTTCACATGAATGAGTACTGCTATTGCTCAGGATTAATTCTACACATAAGTAACTTGTTAAGTTTGATATGGAAGTAATTGATGATCATCAAGACCAGACACGTAATTAATATTACAGAAGTTGATATATATTTCATTAAAAATTGTTCCACAATGCATATACAATTACAATATGAGGAAAATTAATATCATCTTTCCATTGAAATGAACAACTATATAGAGATTCACTGATGTGTTCATGTATACATCATTCAATTCAGAGAAGAACAACAAGTATCAAAACTTTCTGATTCTATGTACTGATATCGATCTGCTGTGCATTCATAAATTCTGAAATGTCAATTGTTGGGAGCCATTGATCAAGAGTCGTATTCCACCCGTCCGATAATTGAGACTGCCCCAATTCCTCTCTGTGATAGGACGATAGAAACTCATCCATGCTTTCTATTGAGAAACAAGGGATGTCATCAATGTTAAATCCATTCATCACGGCAGAGGCATCAATGTCGGTATTATGTACTGCTGTTTCCGGTTCTGCATGGCCTCCAATATTGATATCGTTGGGAAAGTCTTCCGGTATTTCATAGACGTCTTTCTGGGCTTGCTCAGCAGCAGCAGCAGCGACAGGATCAGGAGTTGTTGGGGTGTCAGAGTACTGCTGTAACATGTCCTCCAACTCCTGTGCAAATGGGTCATCATCATCCTTTGTCAAAAGGTCCATGTATGGAACTGCGGTGGCTTGTTGGGTGCCCGTGATTTCTCCAGGATTCACATAAACTTCAGGCTGCGTGATCATGGGCATGGACATGGGATAGGACGGTGAGGTGTAGCAATATGCTGATGCTGCTCCTTCTGCCGCATGATAGCATCCATTATAATTTGCTATGCTTCTTGCCTCTGGTGCTACTCCATCAGCAATGTTAATGCTGCCGTTGTTGTTAGTGTTGCTTTTGCTGTTAAGATTAGCCCATGCTCCATTGTTGTTGACAGGCAACAAGAAGCACCCCTCCTGACCTCTTTGTCTTTTTCTGGGCAGTGTCATGTTCGTATGTGTCTTTGGTACTTTGATGATCGCTGGACTCTCATTTTCAAGACTCTGGTGACTGTTGTTGATTATTCTATTGCTGCTGCTGCTGTTGTACTTGTTGTTAATTATTTCCTCTCCTCTGCCGGATTCTTGTATACAATAAAGCACCAACTCTGTAGCCTGACCACATTAATTAATTACATAATCACACGTAAATCAACCATTTCTATATATATATATATATATATATATACACACACACTAGTAATGAATGAGAAAGTTAATGAATTACCTGTGGAGTTGAGTACTTGTCATATAAAGAGTGATCAACCCTGTACTCATGCATAACCCATCTTGTTTTCTTCTTTTTTGATCCATGCAAGTACGTCAAGGCTGTTGTGCTGCCCACATGCACACCGTTTTTATCATGCAACTTCTTGGTGGTGCCGTTCATATGCCAACACCCATCTCCCGCTTGACGCAGCAGCCTCATGCTCCGTGGACTTGATTTTTTGGCTATTGTGAAGTAGTAGCTCTTGCCATCTTGAGAATATCTCGTGTTGCCTACGTCAATAATTAATCAACATATATGCATATATATATATATATATATTAATCAGTTTATCAATAATAAATATAATCATTGAAATTTCATGCATACATACTACACAAGGGTGGTTAGGATACATAGGCAATACCATATATACCAACGAACTTTCGCTGCCATCTATATCAGATATATGATTAAAGAAAAAAATAATACTAATATGATGATTTTTGCATACTTGGTAGATTCCAAGGCTCGGTAGAGTAGACATCATAGTCTTCAATCATATTTGGAGGGTATGGTTTTCCGAAAAATTTATTTAAAAGGTAGACCATCATCAAGTCCTCATCACTTGGTCTAAAATAGAAACCAGGAATAATTGCATTATAAGCTCCTCCTTCCATTGACGCCATGACTGATCACACTTCAACACAAATTTTCCCCTTCACCAAGAAGTAGAAAATCAAGAAACTGATGAAACTTTCTAATAAAATAGTAACTTCTATTTATATTTATAAAAATAATAGCGTACAAATCAGAAAAAAAAAATTATCTTTTTAATTTTGAAAGTTATAAGATCAATAGATTTTCAGATTAAAGTTTTAAAATATATAAGATAAAATAAATCATTGAATAAAGTTTCCACAAAATCTACATGGAAGCTTCTATCTATATATAGATAAATGAGAAAAGAAAACATACAATCTAAACAAATATTTTAACTTTTGCATTTATTATTTTGATAGATCATTTAAAATGTTAAAATGGATTAGATTTTTTTTTTAAGATTAGATAAGACATTTAAGTTTGCCCGAGATTGAAACTTCTATCTAGATATATAAGAAAAAAATAGCACAGGAGTTATAAACAAACATTCAAACTTTTATAATTTTGATGGTCGTTTAAAATTTTATACTTGAGAAGATAAATGATTAAGTTTCTACAAAATAGAAGCTTCTATTTAGATATATAAAAAAGACATATAAATAAAAAAAATACATATATCTACTTTTTAAATTTAAATTTATAATTTTGATACAAATTTAATATAAACATTTTAATAAAACAAATAACAGAATTTAATAATGAAACTTTATAACAAAATTGAAATTTCCGTCCATATATCTAAGAAAAAAGCAACTAGATTTTTTTTAAAAAAACATAGGGCATAGAAATACACAAATATATTATACCAAAAATTTGATAACAACTATGCTTAAATTGTGGTGCATTACTTTTTAGATTTCTTTTCCAATAATTTTAAAACCAATTTCTTACCCTGCCACTCGTAAATGAAACTTATGCCATGCATGGAATTATCTTCACACTGAAGCTAGCCGGGAGTCAACTTTGATTCTTATAATTAATTAGATTGTGTACCACTTGATTTTCCTAGAGCTCTATGTTGACCAATCAATCAATTCCCAAATAAATCCCACAGTGCCATAACATCACTTGTTTAGTCTCCACATGCAGGCAACCAAGTAACTTTATTGGTCACCCTTCAAATCAAGATTTGTTTTTAGGGGCGGTTTAGTTATATGTAAATAATTTTATATATAAATAAAATTACAGTATAAGTAAAAATATTGTATTTTAACTATCATATCTGTTTGTTTGTTGTAATTTGAAATGCTTTTTCTTAAAAATATTTTTTCTATATAAATTAAATAAGAATTAATATTTTAAAATATAATAATATATTAAATAAAACATAAATAACTATTTTTGTAATCATGTTAATACTACTAATTATGTTAATATTAATTCTAATTATTTAATACTTTTCATATTAATTAATTAATTATTTATTTATTTAAAGTATTTAAATGATAATATTTGGAAAAGATAATTTCATTGAATATTTTATTTATTTATTTATTTAAAGTATTATTATTTAAAATATAATAATATATTAATTAATTAATTATTTATTTAAAGTATTAAATATTTTAAATTAAATATTTCATTGAATTTTATTACTTAAAAATATGTTTATAATTAATTTTAAAGATAATTTAATTTATTAAATATTTTTATAATTATATTTAAGATAAAATGGTGGTGAGTGGATACCACTTACTTTACTGTATTTCAACTTACAACAAATTTTGATGTAAGTTGAAATGCTGTAAAAGTTGGTGAGATGTAAATCCACTTACATGTAAGTGGAACATTTACATCAAACCAAATACTCACTTGCATATAAAATCACTTACATCACAGCTACTTATAGCTTATCAAACAACCCCTTAATGTATTTTATATTTGTATAACTTCCCTCCAAAATTATATATACTGCAAGCACTAAAGAACTCGTTTGTTCTACGGAGGCAAACCTTCACTTGTATGGGCGGTGATGATGATGGCCAAATGTTACATGTTTTCCTATTGCAATATATAAACATGATAAATCTTTTTTTTTTTTTTGAATAAAAGTGGATAAACCACTACTTTATTAATAAAAAAAGAAAGTAACATAAAAGAATATAACTCTCACCAGAAGTGAGAAAAAGAAAAAGTACAAAGAAGAAAAAACCAACAAGAAGAAAAATAAGCTAGGAAGGCGGAAGACACCGTTTGGTACCTCGGGCCTGCCCAGGTCAAAAGAAGGAGAATCTACTTCTAAGCAAAGTCTAAACCATGATCGCCAAGTTGGTCTGTGACTCTTGCGCTTAGGAAGTTAAGAGAGCGCTTGATTTTCTGGAAGGCTTCGAAGAGATGCTGCTGTTGACTATCAGAGGCTGTTGAAAACCAAGAAAATAGCATGTTAGCAGCTTTAAAAATTATTTTAAAAAAAGGTAAAGCATTCAGTTGTAAAATGCGGGAGTTTCGTTCAAGCCAGGCATTCCACAAAATTGCTCTGGAAATGAGATCCCAGAGAGTTCGGTGTTGGGAAGGGAGGGAAGGTAACCAAGATGTCCAGAGAGAATGAACTGAATCTGGGAGGATGTTTAAGTCTAAGACTTGAGAGAAGAATCTCCATATTTGATTTAAGAATTCACAATCAATAAAGAGGTGATTCAGTTTCTCAGAGGCATGATGACAGAGAACACAGGTATTAGTGGAGTGTTGAGAGTTGCACCTTTTTTTTAAAGAGATTTGAAAGAGTGAGAATTTTATCCTCTCCAGCTAACCAGCAAAAGAGAGTTATTTTACTAGGACAACGAATTTTCCAGAAAGAAGAATAAAGCGGACTACCATCAATCAGATATTTGTAGAAGGATTTGACTGTGAAGTTTCCGTTTTTCTCCAGCACCCAAGTGTAAGAGTCTTCCTGGTTACTAGCACAGTCAGGGATTATTTCTAAGAGGGGGGATAACATATCAGGAGAAGCTGAGTGAAACAAGATCTCGGGATTGTTTAGGTGTTGATGAAAAAGCCTGATATTTATCCAGGGAGAGATGCAATCAGAAGAAAGAGTTGGCCAAATATCTTTGAGAGGTTGTCTGTTATGCCAACAGTCATACCAAAGGGAAGTGTTGGATCCATTTCTGACAGTTTTGGAAAGACAGGAGCTAAAAGGAGTTAAAGAGGAGCTCACTCCTGCCCAAAAAAAAGATTTGTTTCGAGGTGGGTGATGAAATAAAAATTCATTTGAAGATCTAATTGAATAATTAGCTTGAATGATTTTGGCCCAACTACTGTTAGGATTACAGGATAATTTCCACTACCATTTCCCAAGTAAAGCTTTATTAAAATCCTGAAGGTTGAGAATTCCCCAGCCTCCCATGTTCCGTGGTCTGGTTATCCTGTTCCACGCAACCAATCTGATTCCTTTAGAACCCAAATCAGGACCTTTCCAAAGAAATTCTCTTCGAATTCTATCAATTTCCTTGATCACCCAGGCGGGAAGCTTGAAGACCGACATCCAATAGACTGTAATGGTTGAAAGCACAGAGTTAATGAGGGTTAAGCGTCCTCCTAAGGATAAATAATTTGTTTTCCAAGATCCAAGTCTAGAGCGAATCACTCCAATAAGCTTTGTCCAGTCTATACGTCTTGGTCTTCTTCCGGAAAGAGGCAATCCTAAATAAGTAATTGGCAGGCTATTTCTGGAGCACTTTAGGATTCTAGCGGAAGAATGATGTGGCTGAAAGCCATAGTGTGTGGAGAATAAGCAGCTTTTGGAAACATTTATCGATAAACCTGAGGAACCCTAAAAAATGTAAAGAATTAGCTTTAAGATTTGAAGGTCTTCTTGTCCTCCAACTGAAAAGATTAACAAGTCATCCGCGTGTTGAAAGTGACAAATGTTAACAGATTGATCCAAAGGAACACCCACTAACACTTTAGATCTAAGGGCGTGAGAAAACATGGCACTCAGGACATCTGCAGCGAGGGCGAAGAGTAGAGGGGACAGTGGATCACCTTGTCTCAGACCTCTTTTGCATCTGATGTATCCCTGAGTAGATCCATTAATAATAAACTGGGTCTTGGTTGTACTAAGAATTGTGTGGATCCAAGAAAGCCATTTGGGTCCAAAGCCTCTTGTAGCTAGGATATCAAGTAGAAAATTCCAATCAAGAGAATCAAAAGCTTTTGCAAAATCCACTTTAAATACATATCCAAGTAGTTTCTGTTTTTACAAATTGAAAATTTCTTCTTGAGCACCAACAATGTTGTCCGCAATACATCTTCCTTTAATAAAGCCAGATTGAGAATCATCCACCAGGCTGCTACAGTGCTAAGCCGGGAAGCAAGGACTTTAGAAATGATTTTGCAGGTCGAGTTGATAAGGCTTATGCGACAAAAATCCGAGACATGTTCGGGCGCATTATTTTTAGCAATAAGAGCGATGTTAATCCAATTTAGTCGCTCAAAATTGATTATACTCTCATAGAAGTCCTCGAATAATTTAACTAGTGAACTATGGAGGAGGATCCAGTGTTTTTGGAAGAAAAAATTGGGAAACCATCTGGACCTGGAGCTTTATCTGCGTTTAGATCAAAGACAGCTTGTTTTATTTCATCAACAGAGAAGGGAGATTCAAACTGAGAAAGTTCTATTCTTTCCTTATAGGAGAATAGGAACTGCCAATCGAGAAGAAATCTATTTGAGATAGCTGTGCCGAAAAGGGAGTGAAAGTGATCATTAAAAAGCTTGCCAATTTGATTATTTCCAACGATCCAGATATCATTCTGATAGATATGAGGGATGAAGTTTTTATTCCTTCTTCCATTTGAAACTTGGTGAAAATATTTCGCATTTGCATCCCCTTCTTTGAGCCAAGTGATTCTGGATCGCTATTTCCAGTAAATTTCTTCCTGATTTAGAATGGAGTGAAGTTAAGTGCGAATTTGGGAAAGCCGATTAGATTCTTCTTCGGAGAGGGATCTACTTTCACCAATGATGTCCATAGAATTTAGTTCTGAAAGCAAGCTAAGTTTGAGAAGTTTATTTGCACCAAAAGTGTTTTTGGACCAGGTTCGAAGATTAGCTTTCAAGTGAGCTAATTTTTTGGAAATTAAGACAGCTCCACAACCAGTAGGATTAATTTCCATCCACCAATCATGGATTAAGGTTTCTAATTGGAGATTGGTGTACCAGAATTTCTCCAATCTAAAGATTCGAGATCTCTGAAGATGATCTCCAAAATCAAGGCAGATAGGAGAATTATCATATCCAAATCTGGGTAGGACATATTGAAAAGTTCTGGGATATAAAGAAGACCAATTGTGGGAGTGGAGGAAACGATCTAGACGAATCCAGATGTGATCAGATTGTCCATTGGTTCAGGTAAATCTTCTCCCACTGATGGGAAGGTCAATAAGATCTAGTTCACTTAGGAAATTTTGTGAAATAGAGATGTCGCGTGAGTTAAAGATTCCATTATTTTTATCCTCTGTAGAAACACAGTGTTGAAATCTCCACAAATTACCCAGGCAGTAGAGATGAGATTTCCAAGGAGTCTGAGTTCATCCCAGAAGGAAGATCTAATGGAAGAAGAATTTGGGCCATATACACTCGTACAAGCCCAATTAGAGTTGTCAAATCGATTAATAAAACCAATGGAAACAGAAAAGGATCCCTTAAGAATTAAAGATCCAGTAACTTTGGAGCTGTCCCAAGCAATGATAATACCTCCAGAAGTACCTTGCGCTGGCAAGTAATTGAAAGAGTCAAAGCGTTTACCTCCTATCGATCTCCAGTAAGAGCTATGAAGATCTTGCAATTTGGATTCTTGTAAGCAAACAATGTTAACTTGAGAATTAAAGATAAAATCTTTAACTAAATGGCATTTTGAGGATCTGCCTAGACCTCTAACATTTCAACATAAAATTTTCATGGGAAAAGCAAAAAGTCTAGGGTTTAGATCTCGAAGGAGATCCAGGAGTGTTAGAGTCTTTGGAAGATCTTTCCAACTCAAGTGAACGAATTTTTTCTAGACGTTTAAATTTATGTGAGGGGGAGTCTAGAAATTTAATGCCACAAGAATTACTATATTTAAGTAATTGAGCATCAGTCCAAGAAGAGAAAACATGATTAAGAAGATTAGGAGTACCTTCTCTTGGGTCTTCAGGGATTTTCTTCTTGGATGATCGAGGGGGAAGTGGAACAAAGCCTGCTTCTTCATTCCAGTGTCCAGAGTGTTTCTTGGGCCGTTCAATTCTTCTGATTTGCTTTGGAGCAGTGGAGTGGTGAATTGGAGAGCTTTCCAAAATACTTGTTTCTGGAGGAGCATGAGCCTTTGAGGGAGAATCAGTCATGGGATCAGACATCTGAGCATTTTCTAGATCAGTTAAAGGAGAATCAAGTTCAGGATGATTGAAGTTATCCTCTTCAAGAAAGAGATCCTCCTCTGCCATTTCATTATCAAGAATGTCGTCATCATCACCCCAATCTAGAAGTTCCTCATCAGAAGGAGCATCTAACTGAGTATTCTGAAGAGCAGGGTCTTGAGTAGAGAATTTTTCGGAATTGATACTTGGGATCAAAGTCCAGTCCCCATGAAAAAAAATCCATTTATATCCATCAGGAATTGTAATTGTTGGGGGTAGAGATTTCAGATGAGAGGGTAGGCTCATATTCGAAAAAGTCTCCTTAACTGAGATATTAGAATGTCTATCACTAGGCAAGTAATCCTTATCCGTTAAGAAAATGTTCAAGTCTGATTGTTGCTGATCTTGAGGCAAAGATACGTCTTCAATTGGGAGATTAGATTTTAAAACTGATTGTTGCTGATATTGAGGCAGCAAATCAACAACTAAGGGAATATCAGAGATTTGCTTATCTCGAGGAGGGATTTCTTTGATTGATGAAGGTTGTGAATCTCGAGACGAGAGATTAGGATTCTTAAAGGAGATGCAATCAGAGATCTGATCTTGAGGAGTTTGAATGGATGCAAGCTTGAATGGGTGCATCTCGAGGCTTTGCTGCAAGCTCATCTATAGGATCCAGTGAAAGATCACGTGTGGGAGATGAGTTTGAGTGGATGCAGGAATCACGGGAGATACTATCTCGAGGCGAAAGAGACGAGTGTAAGGATCCAAAAAGAAATTCAGGAGGTTTATCCCGAGGCAAATCAGCGGCTGAGGAGGAGCCGACCTTTACGTTGCTACTGCATGGCAACAGTGCAGTTTTCTTGGGGTTCTCACGAGAATCCGACGGATTCTCGGATATTCCGGCCAACGGCCGATCAACAAAGGAGAGGTGAGCATCTCCCTGATTTCTAACAGGGTTTGTCAAGTGGCTAAGACTGGAGCTACGCTCAACGGTCTCGCCGGGAAGAGCTTCGACAGGGGGAGAGAATAAAGGTTCTTTACCTTTAACCATCTTGGAGTTAGGCTGGGTGTTGAGAGGAAATGGCTGGCGCTGCGCTTCCTTAGAACGAAGAACATGAACTCCGTCGTCTTCCAGCTTAACTAGGAAGCTTCTAACACCAACATCCACCTTGATCTCCAACGGAAATATGATCGAAGGTTTAAGTCTTACCAGAGTTCTTAAGTGCTCAAGAGTTAACTGCTCCGTCTTTTGAACATAGATGAGATCGCCGATCGGTTTGAGGATCTCAACGATGGAATCCTAGTTCCAACAATGAAGGGGGAGGTTAGAGATGCTGATCCAATTGTAGTTGCCGGCAGCGATCGCATGCGATCCAAATTCAGCAGTCCAAGGAGAAAGACTAATGCGACAAGAACCTAGTTTAGAGTTCAGTGATAACGGACTTCGTTGGATCACCAATGTTGCATCTCTTGCAGTAGACATGGTAAGGACAAAGTCATTGTTAAAGGGAGTGATATGCTCGCAGGAATCCATATCCAAACAGTGGGGAAGAGAAGCATGTAGAGACCGAACACTTGCATTACCAGAAAGAACCCTGATGATCACCATCTTCTTAAGGTCTTCTTTAGATTTTAAAATGGCTTCAGTGATGGGAAGGGAAACCCGAAGAGAAGAAGATGATGCTCGGACTGGAACTCGAAGAAGAGGCTTGGATTCAGAGGAGTTGCCTGTAATAAAAAGCTTGGTTCTCACCCTTGCTTTTTTGGCGTCCGATCGAGGTGGGGGGGTGCGCAGAGGACACCGGATTGCGAAGTGACCTACGCCAGAGCATCTTTTGCAAGTGAGTTGGTGTCTACATTCTTCAATCTTATGCCCAAATCTCAGGCATTTTTTGCATAAATCGCCGGACTCCGAAGAGCGGCGACGCTTCAAAGGACCTGCGATAAAGGAAGGATTGGACTTAGAGGGAGGTGGAGAGCGAACGACTTCAGCGTACGTGACTCCATCCTTCACTGGAGAATCTTTAAACTCTGGAATGCTTTGAAGTTGCAGGTTTTGAGAAGAAGGATTAGGTCCACTTGAGGAGCTGCTATGAAAAACAGACGATCGAGAGTTTCTCCGGAATCCTTCATTGAGACTTCCACGAGCTCCATCGCGAGCTCCGCCGCGAGGTAGTCGGGATCCACCAGCACCATCATAGGATCCACGATAACCATCACGAGAACTACCGAGAAACCTCATCTATCTCCGTCGCGATCTCAGCCGTCTAAACTTCAAGTTTTAAAATCAGCCTTCTTATTCTATGCTCCGCCGTGTGCTCCGCCGTGCTCCGTCATCCCCGCGGTTAGAATCATGATCAGGATGCATATAAATCATTTTTACTTATTAGGAAACAATTGATTAATTCTGGATTAATTAATTCTCGAGGTTCAATCACCCTATTCAATTTAAATAGAATATATATCGATCATGCATGTTACCTAAAAACGATTTTACAAATGTAAAATTCTTTAATGTGCACTAGTGATGTTGTTGCAACTTTGAACTTTTGATCACTTTCTATCTTGAAGAAGTCATTGATTCTTTTGCTTTAAGTAATTAATGTAGATCTTACGATCTTTTTTGCATCAAGTAGTAAATCTTAATCTCATATCTCAAAAGGATAAGAGGATAAGAGATTTTTTTATATCTTTAGCAAATTAATCCTTAATAATTTTTATAATTACCATCATGCCCATAGTAAATTACAATTTAGTCTGAATATTTGAAAATATTTAGATATGACTCTTTATAAATTAATATTCCTTATAAATAGGGATGATGAGAAGTAATCAGAACTGTGATGTTTGTTAGCTAAGAGTGGCTGCATGAATGAAAATTAACATAATGGAAAGGCTTGTAGTCAGATCTGCTTTGTTAGGAATGGTATATATATATATAATAAAAGTGTTGATGTCTGATTATCTCAAAATTTTCATATATTATCTGGATAAGATTTAGTCTAATCTATCCCGGCTGGTCAAGGCTAAATTGCCAATTCTGACAATGCAAATATACTGTACCATTTGGAACCTGTTAATTTGCTTGCCATTTCTGGCCATTAAAAAATAATGCACCATTTTTAACTATATATATATATATATATATATATATATATATATAAGAAACTATGTACATATAGTTCAAATTAATCTAGTGAAATCGCTTCATTCTTGTTTTATTTTGTTTGCATTTGGCTTCAATAAAACCATGACAAGAACTTGCACTAATAATTTAGACATTAATCTCTATTGTTAAGTCTTAACTGTAAGTGTTGAATTGCATAAATATATATCTGCTGTTGTTGTATATGATTCTATGCATAAATAAGTTTTACTTTTACATGAAGATGAAGTCCAAAACTTTAATGAGAAATCAAAAAGCCAGGTCTGCCATTAACACTGGTGTATGACAATTTGCTCAGTGATATATATATATGTTACTTTCAATAAGCTAGAGAAAGAATATTTACTATATTGATGTCTGACAATTTGCTCGGTGGATTCTTAGTGGCATGTGATAAGATATCAACTTAATTATTGTGATGAATGAATCATCATATTTCAAAAATTAGAGAGCGTGACCTTTCTTCCAAGTCAAAAAGCCTTTTTCCTTCTTCATATATCTTAACCCAACCTCCACGGCGGAATCAAAATAGTTTTTTTTTTTTTTTTTAATTATATATATGTATATATAAATTTCCATCAATTAATCAAGCTATAAATTCAGGTAACTTAATTACTGGTCTCTCATTCATTCATGGTTCATCTCTCCATCCAAATGGCTTCTTTGTCAAACTTAATTGCCAAGCTCCTCCTCCTGGAAATCACTCTTTTGTCATTAATCTCCTCCTTTAAAACAGTACTACTTCATGCAGCACCAAACTCAACTCTCTTCAGAGAATACATTGGCGCTGAGTTCAACGGCGTCAAGTTCTCCGACGTCCCCATAAACCCACACGTAAATTTCCACTTCATCCTCTCCTTCGCCATCGACTACACGGCCACGTCCAACTCCCCCTCTCCCACCAACGGCCACTTCAACATCTTTTGGGACACCGACAACCTCACCCCATCCCAAGTGGCCTCCATCAAGCAAAAGCACAACAACGTCAAGGTCGCTCTGAGTCTGGGCGGAGACAGCGTCGGCGATGGCTACGCATACTTCAACCCATCTTCAGTGGACTCATGGCTCAGCAACGCCGTCTCTTCTCTGACCAACATCATCCAGCAGTACAACTTAGACGGTATCGACATCGACTACGAGCACTTCGACGCCGATCCCGACACCTTCGCCGAGTGCATCGGCCGGTTACTGACCAGTCTAAAGACCAAGGGGATCATATCCTTCGCTTCCATTGCACCCTTCGATGATGACCAGGTTCAGAGTCATTACCAGGCGCTGTGGAAGAAGTATGGCAATGTGATAGACTATGTTAACTTTCAGTTCTATGCTTATGATGCTGGGACAACGGTGTCTCAGTTTCTGGGCTATTATGAGACGCAGAGTGAGAAGTATAAAGGTGGTAAGATCTTGGCAAGCATCGCCACTGATGGGAGTGGAGGTTTGTCTCCTGAGAATGGGTTCTTTAGGGCGTGCACTACTCTGAGGGAGCAGGGTAAGCTCCCAGGGATCTTCATTTGGTCTGCTGATGATTCCATGGCCGCTGGTTTCACTTATGAGAAGAGATCCCAATCCTTCATGGCCACCACCAGAAGCCTTCCATAAATTTGTTTTAACTGCAAGAATGTGTTATACATATATTACATATATCCATATGTTCGTCATGTATATAGAAATATATGCTGTATACTTCAAAGTTTGTGAAAGTTAATTAATTATCTTATCTGGTTTGTGTTAATATATATATATATATGGATATGTTATTTATTTAAGCTGATTTGGTTATGGCAATTGAGATAACGGGATCATTAAATTTGGACTATGAATGAACGAATTTATCAATAAGCTGAATTAATAATAAACGTATTATTGTTATTTTTTATTTATATGCTTTTTTATATATCTAAATAAAAGCTTCTATTTTGTAGAATTTTAAATTATTTATCTTATCAAGTTAAAAAATTATAAACCACCATCAAAACTATAAAAGTTAATTTTAATGTTTGTTTAACTCCTATGGTATTTTTTTCTTATATATATATATATATAGATAGATAGAAGTTTCAATCTCGTGCAAACTTAAATGTCTTATCTAATCTTAAAAAAAAAATCTAATCCATTTTAACATTTTAAATGATCTATCAAAATAATAAATGCAAAAGTTAAAATATTTGTTTAGATTGTATGTTTTCTTTTCTCATTTATCTATACCTAGATAGAAGCTTCCATGTAGATTTTGTGGAAACTTTATTCAATGATTTATTTTATCTTATATATTTTAAAACTTTAATCTGAAAATCTATTGATCTTATAACTTTCAAATTTAAAAAGATAATTTTTTTTTTCTGATTTGTACGCTATTATTTTTATAAATATAAATAGAAGTTACTATTTTATTAGAAAGTTTCATCAGTTTCTTGATTTTCTACTTCTTGGTGAAGGGGAAAATTTGTGTTGAAGTGTGAGTCATGGCGTCAATGGAAGGAGGAGCTTATAATGCAATTGTTCCTGGTTTCTATTTTAGACCAAGTGATGAGGACTTGATGATGGTCTACCTTTTAAATAAATTTTTCGGAAAACCATACCCTCCAAATATGATTGAAGACTATGATGTCTACTCTACCGAGCCTTGGAATCTACCAAGTATGCAAAAATCATCATATTAGTATTATTTTTTTCTTTAATCATATATATGATATATAGATGGCAGCGAAAGTTCGTTGGTATATATGGTATTGCCTATGTATTCATGTATTCTAACCACCCTTGTGTAGTATGTACGCATGAAATTTCAATGATTATATTTATTATTGATAAACTGATTAATATATATATATATACACATACATGTTGATTAATTATTGACGTAGGCAACACGAGATATTGTCAAGATGGCAAGAGCTACTACTTCACAATAGCCAAAAAATCAAGTCCACGGAGCATGAGGCTGTTGCGTCAAGCGGGAGATGGGTGTTGGCATATGAACGGCACCACCAAGAAGTTGCATGATAAGAACGGTGTGCATGTGGGCAGCACAACAGCCTTGACGTACTTGCATGGATCAAAAAAGAAGAAAACAAGATGGGTTATGCATGAGTACAGGGTTGATCACTCTTTATATGACAAGTACTCAACTCCACAGGTAATTCATTAACTTTCTCATTCATTACTAGTGTGTGTGTGTGTATATATATATATATATATATAGGTATAGAAATGGTTGATTTACGTGTGATTATGTAATTAATTAATGTGGTCAGGCTACAGAGTTGGTGCTTTATTGTATACAAGAATCCGGCAGAGGAGAGGAAATAATTAACAACAAGTGCAACAGCAGCAGCAATAGAATAATCAACAACAGTCACCAGAGTCTTGAAAATGAGAGTCCAGCGATCATCAAAGTACCAAAGACACATACGAACATGACACTGCCCAGAAAAAGACAAAGAGGTCAGGAGGGGTGCTTCTTGTTGCCTGTCAACAACAATGAAGCATGGGCTAATCTTAACAGCAACAGCAACAGCAACACTAACAACAACGGCAGCATTAACATTGCTGATGGAGTAGCACCAGAGACAAGAAGCATAGCAAATTATAATGGATGCTATCATGCGGCAGAAGAAGCAGCATCAGCATATTGCTACACCTCACCGTCCTATCCCATGTCCATGCCCATGATCACGCAGCCTGAAGTTTATGTGAATCCTGGAGAAATCACGGGCACCCAACAAGCCACCGCAGTTCCATACATGGACCTTTTGACAAAGGATGATGATGACCCATTTGCACAGGAGTTGGAGGACATGTTACAGCAGTACTCTGACACCCCAACAACTCCTGATCCTGTCGCTGCTGCTGCTGCTGCTGAGCAAGCCCAGAAAGACGTCTATGAAATACCGGAAGACTTTCCCAACGATATCAATATTGGAGGCCATGCAGAACCAGGAACAGCAGTACATAATACCGACATTGATCACCGTGTAAACATGGCTGAAGCAGTAAACATCACAACCGATCAAGCACATCCAGTGACAGTTGATGCCTCTGCGGTGATGAATGGATTTAACATTGATGACATCCCTTGTTTCTCAATAGAAAGCATGGATGAGTTTCTATCGTCCTATCACAGAGAGGAATTGGGGCAGTCTCAATTATCGGACGGGTGGAATACGACTCTTGATCAATGGCTCCCAACAATTGACATTTCAGAATTTATGAATGCACAGCAGATCGATATCAGTACATAGAATCAGAAAGTTTTGATACTTGTTGTTCTTCTCTGAATTGAATGATGTATACATGAACACATCAGTGAATCTCTGTATAGTTGTTCATTTCAATGGAAAGATGATATTAATTTTCCTCATATTGTAATTGTATATGCATTGTGGAACAATTTTTAATGAAATATATATCAACTTCTGTAATATTAATTACGTCTCTGGTCTTGATGATCATCAATTACTTCCATATCAATTACTTCCTGAGCAATAGCAGTACTCATTCATGTGAAGTAGTTGATCACTTGCCACAATACCAAACGCATCATTCTGTGAAGCAGTCAGCTTCGGAGGAACTGATTTATTCCAGGAATAATTTTTCATGATAAAAGCCAGAACAAGACTGCATGCACTCACGCTGCATAACTTCAGTTCCGATCAAAGAAGAATGTTGAAATTTTGCATTTTTGCATTCACCCAAGATATGTCTGATTAATAGTGTACTAGATATAGCAGGACATCAAACAAGTAAACCAGAGCACTTAGACAAATTAATAGTTCCCCATTCAATCATCCTCCAAGCTCATTCAATATTCTTTTAAAGAATTTTCTCCAGCTCAGGCATTTCAGGATTTACATTGGCCACTTAATTTGTTAAATTGATGTAATTACCTCTCTTTTATGAATGAACCATGCATGTTCTTTGTTGTTGTTGTTGTTGTTGCTGCTGCTGCTGTTGCTGCTGTCTTTGTTTTATATTTTTCACTCTTTCATTGATACATTTAAGAGTCATTTCTGCACTATAAACAATATTTTTTCGAAAAAAAATATATATTTCGCACTAGCACTGTTCACAAAGGAGTTCAAACAATTCTTCATTTAATCACTCTACTCTAAGAAAGCAACAGGAACAAATTGGTCAAGTTTTTGTTAACACAACTATTTTATCTAGTTGTTCGGACTTTCCCTTCTTATTATTAATTCAAGGGCTAGATTTGGACTGATAAATTGACTATTAAATTGTTTATTGATTATTTTCCCCAAAAAATCTGTTGAACATACTGATGATCTTGAGAAGTGAAGTGTTGAAGAGATTGAAAGCTTGATACTGAAGAAGCTACTGAAGAATCTAGTCACAGAATAGTGTAGTAAGCTGGTGGTTTAATTAGTTAACAGTTGTGGCATGTCAGCATTAGTTAACTATGCTAGTTGTGACACATCAGCATTGAAGTTTTTCATTCTTTCTGTAACTTTTCTGAAAGATCACATTCAATAGAAGAACAGAGCCTTCTTTTCCATTGTGTTCAATACATTTTGATACCTGTAATTTCACCAGTGAAGAAGACTGATGATGTTCCTTTGTTTTCAATACATTTGATGCTTGAAATTTCTCCAGTAAAGGCTGATGAAAGATTGATGGAGAATAACAAAATCAAGGTTTCCCCACCAACCTGCACATATATGAATACTTTGTCTTGCTAGTGAAATGGAGTGTAGGAAATTGTGGTATGTGAAAGTAATATTAATGTTGAAGTTGTTGTGTTCAGTTTGTATTACTGAAAAAATTACATTGTTCAGACTTCGTGCTTTTAAATTGTTGTATTTCTTAATGCCTCTAAACAGTAATATTAGTGTTGGGTAATATATCAATATACTGCAAGTCATATTACCAATCAACTGTATGATTCAATAACATCAGCAGAAAACCAGACATCAGTTACAATTTTTAAATATATTACAACAATATTATTCCTCTGTAATATGGCCATCTTACTTAACTATACAATATATATATATATATATATATCTCTGAAGAATCTTGAAATCCTCAAGATGTTGGCTTATGCATTCATATGGCCAAACAAAGGGCGGGGGCCGGGCTTGCACCGTATTATATATCTCTTACTTTTAGGCTCTATGAACGCCTTGGTTTAACCTGAAAGGTTTGTTCTGCTTAGGGTTTTCCCATCCTATAAATGCTCAAATTTTATTTTCAGTTAACTAAAAACTGTATATATAATTGTTTTATTATTGACTAAATAATACATTTTTATTTATTAATATTAATAAACATTCTTTATTAATTAAGTATGTGACACCATTTTTATTTCCATTGTTCAATGATCGATAAATATCAATTATATATAAAATGAAAACAGTTAAGAAGATATATACTTAATTGAGTGTTTTTTCCATATATGTGTGTGTGTGTGGTTTATTTATTTTTAATATAAATATATATATATATATATACACACACACACACACACACACACCCAGGCTAGGCATTGGTGACAAAATTTTTGGGATATTAATATCCTATGTATAATGGCATGCATGATCCACATCAAGATGACTATGATCCTCTCATATTTGTGACTGCTATTTTCCTAAATTAATCTCATTGAAAACATCTCAAAAGTATTGTAACACCAAGAAGAGCTCATCTAATTTGTGAACTTGAAATTTATATCTTTGCAAGTATAAGACTGTTCAAGCGCTCCAATAAATAAACTGGTTGTCTTGAGAAAGTTACTGAATGGCAATAAAATCCTTTTAATCATATATGAGAGTTGGTCACTGTTGATTACATGTGTCTTTGTATAAAGTTATAAACATTCAAACCAACATGACTTCAAAAAACAAAATTAAATAATATGTTACAGTGAAATCACAAGTATCTATAAAGTGCAGTACATGGACATACAATGAAAGCTGATACAGTGGTTATTGTGAGTTTGTGTGAACGTATATGAAAGCCATAAAAGCTGTGTATATATTGATCTGAATCATAATGATCACTGGCATCTCATTCGGGTCCTTTGCATAGCTTTTGCTTTATTGGATTTTGTGACTACTTAGACCATGCATCAGGCCCACAGTGATCTGTGTCACTGTTTTTTTAGCAGTCTCTTTTTCTCTTTATGATCTTTTCTTCTTCTCTTTTCTCACACTCCCATTACTGAATGACTACGTGCCATGAGTTTAACCATGCCTGTATATATATATATATATATATCTTATTTTCTTAATTAGCTAGGGACATCATAATCTGAGATTGCTATACTTTAATTCAAAGTGAAGGAGGTGTGGTAGACTTCCTTTAGCTCCTGTCATGCATTTCTGAGTAAAAAGATTATTATAGCTGCAGTTTGGAGATAATGCGCACATATCATTTTACAATAAATCAAATCTAAATTATTTTTAATTATGAATGTTAATTGAGAGTCATTGGGTTATAATCGAGTAGTTATTATTTGTATAAAAGTTTTTTATAAAATACTGTATATATTGTTATTGTTTTATATTATTTGTTACTGGATCTAAATGAATTATAACCGTTTGATATAAATTTAATAGCTAGTGTAAACGTATGTCCTTTGATGATGGATTTTCATAACGTGTGCACATCATATAATTGAATATTTGATTGTGTGTTTTCACATATGGCATGGAATTAGAGTTACAAACACATCTATTATCATCGTTATTATGTCTAATGAGTTTTAAATATGAGAGATAAAATTCTTACATTAATACCTCTCTGGTTTAATATATATATATATATATATATATTTGTTGGTTCATTTATGTGGATTGTTTTCTAATCCCAAGGTGGTGGAGTGATGGGGGAGCAAAAGCTTCAAAGGTGGACTGCCCGGTCATAGAAAAATTTTGACTAGTAGTGAAGTGAAGGGGGACAAAGGAATTTTGGTGATGTCCTTTTCCTTTATTCTCTCTTCTGTGACTCCTCTGGTTTTGTATTTCCTCTGAGGCTCTCTCTCTCTCTCTCTCTGTTCTTTCATTTGAACGCATTTGTCGGTTGCTGTTGCCTTTAATTTTGAGATAATTATCATTATTAATATCTAATTAATGATTAACAAGGAGTTTAAGTGCCTATACAAATAATTAAAACACTCAGAACGTTGAGATAAAAAGAATGTCAGGGAGAAGGATAGAGTCCACAAATTTCTCATTATATATAGTTCTTTTTATTCTGCTGTTAGTTGAACGGCTTTTCATTTTGATAATTTAAACTTTTGCCATCGTATACAGAAGCATCATCAATCAGCTTTTAATAACTGAATTAAAGATGCGAAAAAAATTTTAAATTAAGAATTCAAATGTATTTACAGCATACTGGTTATTTTGTAATATGAGAAATAAAAATTTGTACATTTTTTTTTACCATGCAAATAAATCACCCCACAAATGCATATTCATGTATTGAAAGCAAGTCGAACCCTTAATTTTTCGTATGAGAGTAAAAAAAACATGTACATGAAAAATATGAATCAAAATCGCAAAAATAATTTACTTTCTTAATATTCACTTCTTATTATTAGGATCCAATTATGTGTAATCAATGAATGTAATATGATTATTATTATTATTGAGCAATGCGACAAATGCATATAACAAGCAATGACATGCTCACATTCAGGATTTGAACATCCAGCCATGCGCGGGGATTGAGTTATAAACCCTCTCCCACACTAGGAATCATATAACATTCTATGCACAAAGAACCCCCCATTGTTTATCCATTGAGCTAACCCAATTTTTTTCAATGTACTATAATTATCGTAACTTACTTGGTGGGAATATATATATATATATATATATATATATATAATTATTTTTTAAATCTTCTCAATTTTTTTCACGTCATACAGAATCTGGATTTTAATATTTTAAAACATTATTAAGGTCTGCAAAAAAAGCTATTTAAGCTAATACTTACAATTTATGCTTCATAAACCACTCCAACTTGAATCAAAATCATTGCCTGATTAAACACTCATAATATTAGTCTTAATTCCATATTAATAACGTAATTACTACCTAACTTAAGCTTCTCTCCACCTTCTTCCTGTACCCATAGATAATCACATTATCATTATATATATATGATGTGCTTGAGAGAAGTAAATGACTTACTGTTTGTTTGTTATGATACAAATAAACATTAGCAGAAAATAAGGCAAATCTATATATATATATTATCCCAGACCAAAATTCCTTGGCAACCATAAAGAAAAGTGGATGAAAAATAAATGGAAAGCAAGCCCCACTTAGCGCACCCCAACACTGAATAGCCAATAGGCAATAGCCAATAGCATAAAGCCGAAGGTGAGAACCACCTCATGATCCAACACCAACACCACCTCACTTGGTTCCACCAGCTTAGAGTACCACCTGATTTGCAGCATATACGCTTTATTGGGATCTTCATATATATATTCCCACCTGTCATTCTCTCAATCCACCCAATTTTGGTGCCCAACTACCCATTTATTATTATCATTATCATTATATATTATATGTCCTTCTTCTTCTTCTTTAAATTATTGCCACTTATACTTACAAGTTTATATATATCTACCACTGTCTTTATTAATTACTATTGATTGGTGAAGCATCACTTGGATCATCTTAGCATGGAGTAGAATCTATGTGGGAAAGATTTTAATTCCCAGTAGTATGATGTTGCTATAAATGGTAAATATTTTTCAATTAAAAATATTGAAAATATTTTGATTTATTGTCTTTAAGTATTATTATTATTATTATTATTATTATTATTATATATTCTCTGTTGTGTCAGTGTGGGCAGCTTTTGTTAGAGGGGAGAGATGATGTCTTAAGCACGCTCCCAAACATAATTTCCAACCAGGTCCACATCTAAATCGGAATATTAAGAGACCAAGGCCTGATATGCCATAAAGAGAAGCAGGAGGGGCTGATTAGAAATTTTCAAATAATGAACAAATAATTTTGGATTTTGTAACAAATTATAAAAAAAAAAAAAAACAATTGAGTGGGTTTAATTTTGTTAAAAGTTTGGGGGCTAAGAATAAAAAATCTCACAGAGAGTATGTCGGCTACGACAAGGGTTGTGGACCCCAACAGGTGACACCATCAATGCCACCACTCTCTCGTCCCACGTGGCCTCTGTGGGGGCCCATGACCGTACAACGGACACCGCTTCCCTATACTTCTTGTTTTGTTTATTCTCACTTCTATTATTATTATTATTATTATTATTTATTTCTAAATATTTGGAATCCGATCAGACAAAATATATGGGGTTTTTTTCCCTTATAGCCATCATTTTTTTTAATTATCAAAATAACCATACACAAAATATATTCACCAAACTAATCATAAAGCCATCACATCAACCCCTATCTCATTACCCATCCTTTTTAAAAATAAATTATTTATTAGAATAATGCTATATAGCACTACTTGATTACACTAATTCCTCACATGACCCATGTGACAAATAATCTCTCTTCTAATCAGTATAGGTTTAAAAAAAAAATCTTTAAAATCATCTGGGTCGTGTGAGAAATTAGTATAATCAAGTAGTGCTATATAGCATTACTCTATTTATTCTTAAATTTATATAATTATATATATACATAATATTCATATATAATAACAATAATTTAAAATGAATTAGCACAAATAACACCAATTAAATCAAATCCCCCAAACCACTTGACTCAAATCCTTAACAACACTAATTTTAGACCTTCGTGTGATGTGAGGAATGATAAACGTTTAAATTTTTGAATTAACTCATTAAAAGTTACTGAGAGAAATTAATAAGCATTTGTAATATTTTTAAAAGAATAATATTTAAAATCAAAATCAAACTCTGAATTCATGTCAGTGAAATCTCATAAGCTATCATACATAAATGATTTTAATTTTATTGTTATATTCCGTTTTGAATGAGACAAAACTCAAACTTATATATATATATATATATATGTATATAAAAGTTGCCACCAGCATATTCGGAACATGGTTAAATTACGAATTAAGAGAGATTTAAATCTTCAATTTTTATGAGAAAAAATATTTTACCTTTTGACTGATGTGATGACGTGATCATTTATAAAGTGATTTAAAAAAAATAATAATAATAATAACAATAAAAGATGTCTTCGTTGTGGTATGAAATCATGATATGCATAATATATTATTATTATAATATTGAACGAGGCAAAAAGCTTGACTTTCCACGCAAATTATATCCATAAATTCCGGCTGCAAATGGTAAAGGTTTATTACCTCGAGGCAAATCTTTACAAGCAAGTTAAAAACATCAGCAAAAAATGTGCTCTATCATTACATCATTTAATAAATAAACAAATAAATCAATATGGATCAAGTATTAAAATTTAACTTTTAAATTTTAAATTTAATCTCGCAGCAAATGATATATTGGTATAAAAATTTTATTGCCTAAGTTTAAAATCGCTAAGTAAAAAAATATAATCATATTTTTAATTTTTAATTTTTTCTATGCCGCTAACTGTATATGTATATGTAATAGACTCTTTTTATACTATATATTAAATACATTTTGAAATATATGTGGTTTTCTTCTTAGTTGATAATTCTTTTTTTTTTTTTTTGACAAATGCTACTAGCATCACTCTCATTAAGACATTATCAAAAAAATATAAATACAGTCGTGCATCAATTACAATGGCCTATCAATGACTTGAAAATTTATTAACCCAGCCATACATCATGCAGGTTGATTAAAGTTCTATCACATGTAAACCGGAAAGTTTTTCTCATGAACCAAATTGAACAAAAAAATTCATCTAATCTACCATACAACTCTAAAACGAAATGATATAACATCTCTCACAAGAGATTCATCAGATCCATTTTGAATAATAAAGAGTACTTGAGACTAGAAATAACAGTAAGCAGTTTACTACAGCACTTCCAATATTGGTTTTGATTCCGTGTCTAGTTCATCATCATTGTTACAATGCCCTTGAACTACGAGTGGCTTGTTTGCGACTCTAAAATTAGCCTTAATAATAATAAGAAAAAAACCCAAAAAAAAAAAAAACAGAAAAGGAAAAATACAAAAGAATTCCTCTCTAACTTTAGACCCCATGTTCAAATTTGTAAATTTGTATGGAATGTAGAAAACAAAAGAGTGTCACTAGATTCACAGCAAGAGAATAAACAAAGAAACAGAATAAGTTGGACAGAATCTGAAGATTGAAGAATAAAAAAAATGGTCCCATAAGTTAATAGATGTGATTCTCTCATCCTTCGTCACTTCCCAAACTGAGCACATTGATAGCTCTTGTTTGTTAGAGCAATAGAGTTTCCCATATATATTAATTGGAATGGTCTTGAAGAGAGAGAGATCTTTCTTTCTTTCTTTCTTTCTTTCATTCACTTAAAAACAAACGAGATGAAATATATATTGTGTTTTAATTTCTCAATGCAGAGACATCATCATCATGGATTTGCTGTGGGAACTGAGGTGAACACCAAGCATTCATGTTTAAAGTATGAGTGTTTTCTGTGACCAATATGTTAACCAAACTTTACAAATAGTTTAAAGTATAAATTGGATCAATTTGACACTGTGTAGAGTGGAGCCTTTCTTTGACCCAGGCCAGAGATCCTTATGAGAACAATGGTTTTATCATTTCTCACTAACTTAAATGTTTAGTTACTTTACCATTGAGTTGGGATAGCTTTGTAATCTGATTAACCTGTGTCATTCTTCCTAATTTTGACATTGCATATTTATATATTTTTACCATTTTATATTTTATCTTAAAATAGTTTAACGGTATATATTTATAATAAATTTTTTTTGACAAATATAATAAACGGCATTAGTCTAAGAATTAAAGAATGTGGTTCTCACAGGGGACTTAAAAAATTTTGGTATTTGAGTAATTTGAACTCAAGACTCCTCAAAATCTTAAGCATCTGAATAAACAATGGGTTATATCTAGATAATGATAACAGTTTTTTTTATTAAAGAAGACAAACTTTTATAGCAAATTCCAAGCATGCGCAAACAAATACCATCACTAATCTATGGCTAGTCCTCCCACCCAATCTTTCATCGAGCCCAAGTTCACAACTAAAAAAAATACAAAGTTTCACTCCAGGGCCCCACCAACACAAAGCACAATGGGGTGAACGCAAAAGCCACGTTGGAAAACGCAACCTAATCCCAGCCACAACCCATGCAGTACCAATTTTACCAGCCACTTTCAATCAATATCCCACAAAAAGCAAAAACAAACCATCTTTCTTTCCTCATCCAGCACTGCTTTAATTCCCAACTACACCCTCATCCTCCAAAACAATTAAGAAGGGCATTTCGGTACTTTACTCTTCCCACTCCCTCTAAAAACACTAGCAAATTACAGAGAGAGAGAGAGAATGACCAGGGAGACAATGTTCACAGGCTCCTCAGAGTGCAGATCTTATCAGACATCTCCACGTCTCTCTCTCTCTCTCTCTCCCTTCCCTTCTGACATTCTAAACTCTTCCTATAAAACACCTACAACTACTACAATATCTCCTCCCAAACCTCAGTAAACAAACACACAACCCTCCTCTCTGTAATTATTTATTCATGGAAGAGCAAGCAGAGCACTGCTCCGACGTGCTCCGTCCACCGGAGATCCCACGTGACCCAATGGAGTTCCTCTCCCGTTCATGGAGTGTCTCTGCTCTGGAGGTCTCTAAAGCTTTAAACTCCCAACTGCCTTCATCCATGGCCATCCCGGAGGACCCTTGTGCTGAAGTTGAAGAGCTGGTTTCTGGCAACTCCTTCACCTTTGCATCCTCTGCCACCTCTCAACTTGTTCTTGAACGTATCATGTCCCAATCAGTAAGACCCATTCATTCATTCATTCATTCATATTTATATATGTGATCTTTGTATGGTTTCTAGTTGAGAGTTAAAGAGGGTTTGTAATGGTTTGTTACCAGGAAGTGTCACCTTTGACGTCAGGGAGGCTCTCACACAGCAGTGGACCACTCAATGGTGGCCAGAACAGTGGTTCCCTCACCGACAGCCCTCCAGTCTCACCTTCCGACATGGACGACGTTAAGGTGTGTGTTTGTTTGTTTGTTTTTTTTTAAGTATATATTAATAAAATAATTTAGGTTTTTGTTTTTGTTTATAGTATAAGTGTTGGAATAAAATATAGGAAAGAAATGGATGCTTTCTTTATCTTCTCCCAATAAAACACCTGACAATTTATTTCCCTCTCTCTCTCTCTCTCTCTCTCTCTCTCTCTCTCTCTCACACACACACACACACACAAACAGCGTGTTGAATAAAGCTGTGTTTGTGTTTTCCGGGCTTTCCCTTAGTGCCCCTAATTGATTTTTATTCCCGAAATATCCACGGAACTTGTGTACTGGGGATGAGGCTTGGTTTTGTCTCCTGTGGTTTAGCTTGGTCAAAGTCAAAGATATTCTGGATATAATCTGAAGGACGGGGGTATTTTGGGTACAAAAGAGGAAGAAAAATATTGGGTGCATTTTGGGAATTCAGCTTTGTTTTCTTTTGTTTTTTTTATCGTGTCCACTTGCTCCGGTTCTCTCTCTCTCTGATCTTGTCCTTTGTGGGAAAGATTGGAAGAAGAAGAAGCTTTGATTCCTCGAAAACACAGCGGGTTCTGCTATGCTGTCACTTGATATGACTGTTTTAACCTTGGGGGCAAAGTCGTCTTTTTAGCCTCTCCCACGCGTGACGGGTTTTCCGGCGTGCAGTTTTGCAGGGGGAGCATCAACGCCGGGGTGGTGCCGGCGACGAAACCGCCGTACCGCGCCGGCGGAGGGAAGACCGTGGGCCGGTGGCTGAAGGACCGGCGCGAGAAGAAGAAGGAAGAGATGAGAGCCCACAATGCGCAGCTCCACGCCGCCGTCTCGGTCGCCGGCGTGGCTGCCGCCGTGGCAGCGATCGCTGCGGCGACAGCCGCAGCCACCTCGGCGTCCGGGAAGGACGACCGTGCGGCCCGCACCGACATGGCGGTGGCGTCGGCGGCGACGCTCGTGGCAGCGCAGTGCGTGGAGGCGGCTGAAGCTCTTGGCGCCGAACGCGACCATCTCGCCGCTGTCGTCGGCTCCGCTGTCAGTGTGCGAAGCCCCAGCGATGTCGTCACCTTGACCGCCGCCGCCGCAACTGGTACTGTACTGGAAGTGTTGCCCTTGATATGTTTGTTGAAATGCCCGTGTGAAGTGATTTGCCTGTGATTTTGATTGCCAGCGTTGAGAGGAGCCGCAACGCTGAAGGCAAGGGCGTTGAAGGAGGTGTGGAACGTGGCGGCAGTGATACCAGTGGAGAAGGGAGGATTAGGAATGGCGAACTATATCGGAAACAACCACAACAATGGTAATGGTGAACACCATAAGCAAAAAACGAAGAGTTTGAGCAATGATGATGGTGAGAGCTTGTGCGGAGAACTCGCTGGTGATGAGAACTTCCTTTGTAGCCAAGAACTCCTCGCCCGTGGAACCGAACTACTCAAACGAACCCGAAAAGGTCTGTGAATCATAGTAGTTGAAAAAGATGGAATGGATTTCTTCTATTAATGTTTCATGTTGATATCTGATAGTGTCTGTGAATTTCCAGGTTCACTTCATTGGAAGATTGTTTCCGTCTACATCAATCGAATGGGGCAGGTAATTACTAGTTTTTTTTTTCTTTCTTTTGCGCAATGTGTTGGTTGTTGTTCTTGTCTCAAATTAATGTTATTATTGCAGGTTATGCTTAAAATGAAGAGTAGGCATGTTGCTGGAACTATTACTAAGAAGAAAAAGAGTGAGTTTTGAATTGCATTCATCCCAGGCACCATTTGATAGTGTTACTGAAAGTCATTGTGTTTCTCTTCAGATGTTGTTACAGAGGTATGCAAAGATGTCCCGGCGTGGCCGGGACGGCATTTACTAGAGGGAGGGGAGCACCGGAGGTACTTCGGGCTGAGGACAGCCGAACGGAGAGTGATTGAATTCGAGTGCAGGAGTCAGAGGGAATACGATATGTGGACACAAGGCGTTTGCCGCCTACTCGATACCGTCGGTGATAAACGGCGTATCATCTGAAACTACTAAGTACAGCTGAGTATTGACAATGGTGATCAGCAAGCCTTAGCTGTGCTAGCTGGATAATTAGGGAGGATGGGATGAAGACAATGGGATGGCCCAGCTGAAAGCTAGCAAGCAAAGAGGTTTCTCACAAGAATGTTCATGGAATTGAGTGAATTTGTGAAACTGTGTATTGATTCCAATCTCTTCCCACTGTAAAGAAGAAAGGGAAGGATAATCAAAATTAGAGTGGTGGGGTTCTTTCTTTACTGGATTTGCTTTTTTCATTGTTCTTTCTTGTGTTGGGGTTGCTTCTATATATCTATCAAGGTTGAATCATGTCTCTCATCTTTCACTATCTAATCCTAGGAAAGAATCTTTGACTGAGTTACTTGGGAGAATTGCAAGCCTAGTGTTTAGTAGGGACCCTCTGCTTTTTACCTATTTGTCTAGATTTCAGTAAAAACGGTTGGATAGTTTTAGTTACCATGTCTGGTTGGTGGGTAGTATACAAGAAACATCATGTACACAAGCTATATTTCATCTTGTGAAGAAAGTTTGTATTTTTTAGCAGAAAAATCCAAGATTGATCAATTATGCAGGCTGGCCAGTTTCATTCATCTAATCAGAGTCAAAATCAGGTCTTATCATGATTCACAAACATTGAATTTGATAAATTTTGAATAGCTCATCAAGGCTCCACAAAATTATTGCCTCACTCAAGCAAGCGTGTGATGCTTCTTGACATGGACAACAAAATAAAAATAAAAATAAAAATAATAATAATAATAATATGAAGGGCCGAATCAGTATAAGTATTCATTCAGTGAGATATTGGCAAACAATAAAATTTCAGCACAGTATCAATGAAGGGCCCTCTTGTGATTCTGTCACTGTTACTACTTAAAACAAATGTGGCAACACATTGCACTCAAATTAGCCTTGCATCTAATGATTTAGCATACCAGAAAATAGACTCATGAATAGACATCCACTGCAACCAACAATGGGATTTGGACAAACAAAGCAAAAGATTTTTAAGTAGTTTGATGGCAAGGAATATCGGAATGCCATTTGGTTGGACAAAGAGTGATTTCAAGCTTACATCAAAGGCCCAAATGGCAACTTCTGGCATACTGAATGGGACTAAAAAGGCACCACTATGTTGAAACAATTCTCTGAAGACATGCTTCTCTGTTTGACTTTGAGGATTTGATCTTATCACTCAAAATCTATAATCACACCACCCACTATTATGTGCTTTTTTTTTCCCTTGTGGCTTTGACAATGGATCTCATTCTTTGCAAAAAGCAGCAAATATAACAAAGTGCTCTTGCTTTGCAAGAATTGACCAAAGTTCTAACTCCCAACTATTATTAGTATTCTTTTTTGTTAGCTCTTCTTTCTCTTGTTATGATATGTACTTGGACAATTTTTCTACAATCTATCTCCTTTTTTTTTTTTTTTTGTAAAGATTTGATTTCTGCCAAATTATTGAGATTTCCAATTTTTAGATCAGGTTTGTTTGTTTGAAAATATATATATATAATGGTTGCTCAAGTTACAATATTAGAAAGTAAATAAATATTTGAGTTGAGCTTAAACATGAGCCAGGCTCAAGTTTTATTTGCTTAAATTTAATAACAAATTTGAAACTTAAAATGTGTTTTATTTTGCTTTATAATCTATTAATGGTTAATAATTAAATATTAGATAATAAATTTTATTTCAAAAGATTTCGGTGAAATATTTTAGATGATTTATAAAAAAATAATTATTTATACATAGTACCTATGTATATAAATACATGCATACATATATATACTTACTTGTTAAGGTTCAAAACACTTAAAACAACTCAATAGTATGAAACCAAGTTAGGTACAACAAATCTCAAGCTCAACTCAACTCGAAATAAACTAGAGCTTAAGCTCAACTTGATGAACTTGACTTGACTTGACTCGATTACGTTTGCTATTATAAAAGGAAAAAATTCAAATTCTGGCCCAGTCCATGAAATTAAACCTTACATTAGCCCATTTATAGTTTTTTGGTTCTCTATTCTATCGTACTTTTCCAATTTATTTAACTTGATAATGAGATTTTTTATAATCCCAAAGTCAAATCTATTAACTTAGCATTTTTTTTTTTTTTTACAAAGCTCGCTCAACTAGGAGTTGTGAAAGGGATAAACATGTACAGTGGTGCATTCATTACGGTAGCTTAACAACCTTTTAGAGATTTATCATGTGAGACAGATTAAGAAACGGGATAATAATAGCTTATCACATGTATCCAGGTTAATATACCAGATTTTACAACTCACAATGATAAATTTTCATGTTTTGTAATTTTATTGGAGTGGAAAATATCACTCATTATACAAATAATCCAATGAACACCATCGTTACATATTTCTACAATGTTTGCACAATGCTGTGAAACAAGAGGATTTGACCTTGGCCATTCATCAATCATTACCATGACTGTTGAGGATCAGACAATTTGAGCAATAACAAGAAGAGAAAGCACACACACATAAGAAGTCACAAGAATTCACGTGATTCGGTCTTTAAGATTTACGTCCATGGCCGCACTAATATTAATTTATTTAGTACATTTAGTTTTTAAATTACATGGCTATTTATAGGAAAAAAAATAACATCATATCTTTAGGATATTAATAGGGAACATGATATCTTTAGTAAATGTGCAAGATGGGCCGGCCCGGCCCGGGCACGGTGCGGCCCGAGCACTGTTCGTGCTCGGGCCGGCCTGGCCCGGATTGCAACCGTGCCGGGCCGGCACGGCCCACCTTTCATGGGGGGTCGGCCCAGCCCGAAGCACGGCCCATATTTTTTAAAAATATTATAAAATTTATTAAAAATACTTTAAAAATACTAAAAATTAAGAAAATATTTTTTAAAAAAAAAATCTAAATATAGTAAATTTACATGAATACAATTATACAAGAAAAGATAATTTTTTCAAATTTAACATAATATTATAAGATTACATAGAAAAAATAAAGATAAACTAAAAATAAATTACAAATAGATATAGAAAAAATTTTGACATTTATTTAAAAACTATGACAACAATTTAGAAAATTACAAGCTTGGAACTTCAAATCTTGAGCCGGAGTAATGAAATGCTTGAGCCGAATTTGACAAACTTCAAATCTTGAACTTGAAAAGATTGATTAAAAAAGTAATTATATTTTAAAGTCTAAAATACCCTTAAAAACTAGCCGTTTTATAGTTGTTAAAGGGGCTAAAAATGTCATTTTTTAATGTTTAAATTAATTGGGTTAAAAAATAAAAAAGAAAATCCTGCTGGACCAGCCCAGCCCATGGCGGGCCGCGGGTCGCCATGGCTTGGCATGGCACGGCCCAATGATGTGGGCCGTGCCAGCCTGGCCTGGCACTGTAGCTGTCCGGGCTCAGGCTGGCACGGCCCAAATCGTGCTGGGCCGTGCCGGGCTCGGGCCGGCACCGCCCAGCTTGCACATCTAATCTTTAGGATATTTATGGAAAAAAATAAATCATAATCAAAATCAAAATTCCTATATAAGCATTGGATCTGAAAAGATAAACACTAATCAAGACTCCACATACCCAACAATCACTTACTGCAAGATTGAATGGTTGTTCTTAACAATTATTCACAAGTTGTTCTACAACCATATATTTATTATTTATACACGAGATTAAATTTATCAAATAACTTTTCAGTGAGCAAGATGCAAACATATCAGCACCTCCTGAAATTTTCATCAATCTTTAAATTTTGTAATCAATGTTTTCGAATAATGAATAAGAGTGGAAAATGATCAATTATTTATTTTTATTTTTTGTTTATTGGAGATGTTCCCAAGTCTATTACGAGTTTTTGAGGGCATAGTATTGAAACTTTTACCAAAATTTAATGTATAGCTCTTCCCGGTCTATTGTTTTTATCAAAAAAAAAAAAAAAAAAACTTAATTCTTTTTGCATAAAAATTGTATATATTATACGTTTGGATAAACATCAATTTATACTAGGAGGTCTGATGTTCCTCAAGAAGACAAAAGAGCTAACGTTAATAGCTCAACGCCACGGCCTTCTGACCGTTCGTACTAAAATCCAAGGCTTGGATCATCTGACACGTCATTCAATAAAAGCGTGGGACCCACTGGGAATGGGGATAAAACACAGCTGTCAATGGCTCTCCACGTCAGCATCACGCCGCTGTCTAAGGACCAAAATACCCCTACTTGGATTTCAAGTCAAAAAATTGATGTTTACCTTTAATGAGCCTATTATAAGTCAAATCCGGGCTCATTTTTAAAAGGATTTATATATTTTTCCATTGATTAGTACAAGTTTTGGATGAACTGCACTTAATTTATTTAAAAAAAAATTGTGAAAAATAAGTTGGATAAATAGAATATTTATATTTGCATTAATTAAAAAAATGACTAACTCTCATTTGCTTGAATGAAATTGAATTAGGCATGAAAACCTTGTCCTAAACTTATATATATATAATTTAATTAAGAATTACAGCAATTATTCTATTTTAAATTTTTTTGTAAAATTAATTTTCTAATATAGTTTTATTGATTGCATTTTTTATATTCATAAAACAAATTCATAACTAATTTGCATAGCATTGTACCAGTAACCACCTCTTCACACCCAACAACTCAGAGATGTAACAATATAACATGACAAAGTACAAATTTTTATAATTGCCTGCATTTATTTCTGGGATTTTATTAAATTATACATCGAGAATGGTTCAAAGAGATTATCACAATTTATTTTTTTAAATTTATTAATTATCATTCAAAAATAATGATGATATGCTTGTGATAAAAAAGAGTCTTAATTTTGTTGCTATTTGTGACGAACACAATATCTTCCATAGTGATTATTAATTGATCCATGATTTTTTGAAGTAAATCACTTGATCACATTATGTGATGATATATATATATATTTTTTTATCGCTTTTTGTGTAATCTATCCATCTTTGATGGATGATTTTTTGCTTATTTTTGGGTTTCATTTTATAGTTTTATGTTGTAGTTATGTTGCTTTTTATCTTTCAATAAATTCTAGTTTACCCACTTTTATAAAATTTTTTTTGTATAATTCAAAGATTAAAATAAATTTTTTTCCACTCAATGGGCTAAATAGAATATTAATTTAAACTTAAGAAAATATTAAATATTATTATTACAAAGTAAAATGTTTCTATACTTTCCGGAATAGATGTGTAGTTGAACAAAAGGTTATATCTTCCCTGAAAAAGTGATGCATGGCATAGTGTAATCATATCATAAGAGTTTTTTGTTATTTAATCTTTATTCTGTTACAAGGTGAACAAATTATATATATATATATATATATATATATATATATATATATATATATCTCATCTCACAAACATTTCCACTCTTATATAATATATGGTCCTCAAATGTTTTAGTGCTTAATTTTTGGGGTGGAGACAGAGAAAACATTTGATTTTTTTTCTTCATATATTAATGACATGCCATTATGCAATACTTACTAAATTTAAATAACCCTAAAAAGCACCAATAATATCAGTAAGCTAGAGGATTACATGTGATAAGATTAAATCAAAATTAATAATAACGAGATTTATAAAGTAATTATGAAATGTAGGCATGATACCCGTAGAATAAAGCCATTTGATATGTACATACACAAAATACCCTTAAAATTGAAAATCAATCAGATCTAATCCCAAGGCTATTTTCGTCTTTTTGGGCAACGGTGCACAAGCTCTGCGCGTCGGTTCGGTAGACTATTAATTTCCACGCAGAGAAAAAGACAGAGAAATTGAAAAATTAAGCCAAAAATGAAATCCTCGTCCTGATTTCTCCTACCTTCGTTTCCAAGTCTCTCACCGCTTAAACCCTCCCCCGATCTCGTCTCTCGATGCGCCCATCTCCTCAGATCCATACCTTCGCCCTAGATCTCAGCACCTTCCCATTGATCATCGGCGTCAAGCCTTCTCCGGCGAGTCCTTGGTGAGTTTTTGTTGAGTTATTTGCAATGGGAGGCGTGCCGTCGACGCCGCGGGCAGGGAGCCAGCGGGAGGACGCTGCGGAGTATCTGATCGGGGCCTTTGTCGGCGATCGGGCTTACCCCATTTCTTCCGACTTCTGGCAGAAGCTGCTTGATCTCCCCCTCACCGTCCAGTGGCCCCATGACCGTATTCTTCAAGCTTGCGAGATGTTCGGTGAGTTTCTGGATCTTTATCTCGTGTTTTGATGGGTAATATGAGGATTTTTGCTGAAATATGTGTGGCAGTTTGCTGGAAAAGCTCATTTAGTTGTTTCTATGAGTTCTTGGATTTGATCTTATATGGAGCATGGATGATGTAGAGATTTAAATGTCTTCCTGCATTGTTGGTATCTCTAATCATTTCTGGTGAATTGGAAGTAGCCTTGATTTAAGGAAATCCTAATTTAATTAATGTTTTTTCTTTCCTCTAATTGTAAGTAGGGTTAAAGGTGTTTGAGTATGAGGGCTTCTGAATGTAGTGATTTTGTATAGCATTCAATTATTAAAAGTATTCTGGATGTATATCCAGCAACTCAAGCACTTGTTGTCTTGTGGCAATACAGCTAATTGGGTATCTACCTGCACGGTTGATATTTGTTGCGAGTAGTACATCAGGCTTCACAGCAGATGGGCATATATTTTATCTCATGCTTGTAAGTTAGGTGAATTATGGGTGGCAATGGTGAGAGCAATGGTGAGAAATGATAAAAGTTTGCTGAATGCTGCTGAAGCTGTTTATCCGAAAAGAAAAAATTCAAGGCATTTGTTCTTCAATTTTTTCTTAATTTATCCTCATGTTAATTGGGAACTGCCAAAATGGTGATTTGATACAATATATGGTAGTGTGTCTGCACATAACAAGAAATGATGTCAGAGTGTTAATGGAGATGCTACCCAGCTGACTTTTTCACTAAATCTGCAGTTACAATTGTGGTCTACAATGAGTTCATAGTAATGCTAGGGCAGGACTTCATCTTAAATATGTGATGTTAGGACTTCATCTTTTTCCAAATATATTTTTTTTCTTTTATCAACCATGCTAATAATCCTTTGTTGGGTCCTCCTCTACCCTCTAGGAAATAAAATATATTTACTTGGGAGTACTTGAAGATAAATGAAAAACAAAAGAGAAAGGAGAATCTTCTTGTTCAGCTTCTCACAGAAACTTGCATGCATTACTTCCCTTCATCTTTTGCTAGACATAAAACATTGCAGTTGGATTTTGAAGCATTATGTAATCTCAAACTTAAAGAAAAGTTGCAGGCGCTCTCGCATAATCCGAGTGAAGCCTACACAGTGTCCACTGACCCACGAGGTTCTGTCATGAGGTGGCTTAGAAGATTTTAGAAAAATCATAGTGTCAAATCTTCATTTTGTCAAAGTCCTACGTGAAATAGACTACCTTCATCGTGATTCCATAAAGTCTCTATGTTTTTGACATTGTACCTAACTAGTTCAATTGACATAAATACTTTAGTCGTGATTACGTGCTGTCTCTGTTTGATTGAATGTTAGTTGCCTATATTCACTGACTTGTTTATTTATTAACATGCATCTGCAGCACAGAATAATCACCTCACAAGGCATCTTGTGAAGGTTTTGATTCATTTGGTTCTATGTTTGCAAGACTCTATGTCAAGTTCTACTGCTTCCTCAGCGAGCTATAGGAAGGCTGTGAATGCTACCTACATATCATCTGTGTTTCTCAAGTACATCATTGAAAATTCAAAAAGCGAGAAATTTGAAGATCTATGTCTCAGTTTTGATGAAGATATGAAGATTCATGTTACCTCTCCAATGGGTAAAATTTATATGATTTTTGTGAAGTTGTAACATTTTATTATATGTCATTTTGCTCATACTTATATCTTGATTTTCTAGCATTTAAGAGCAAGTCACTCAATAATCAATGCTAATTGCTACTTTCGAGATTTGTAAAATCTTGATGCTGTTTTCATGCTGAAAGTCTATTTGTTTTCCTTGTTTGCTGACTTCATTTTCCCTAAATTTTATTTATTTCTTTATTCATTTTATTTGGTCCATTGTCTTATTTTCGCTTCACATATTCATGTTGAAAGCATTATTGAATATTAGTGATTTTTGATTTATAAATGGCTTAAAAATAAAAAATAGAAAGCAGAGCATTCTTTCTACACAAAAAGGCCAAAATTCTATTTATGTGTAGTTTATTATGCTGTAGTCTCTATAAGTTAATTACATATTAGGTAGGTTGATAACACTGAACTGCACATCATAATGTTCTCTTGTTCTCTTTGTTTTAGACCAAAGCATAGAGAGTTTTTTTATGTGGGGTGTGCTAAGTTTTATTGGTGCGTCGGATGTAAGGTATGTTTTGTTATTGTCTTTGATTTTTCTTATTCTTCTTCTTCTTCTTCTTCTTCTTCTTCTTACTTTTGTTTTTTATTTTTTATTTTTAATTATTTTTTGTGCACTTCATGTCTCTAAGTAGATTACTTTATTGTGCATCTGATTTCTTAATATATCTCTGTTGCAAGTCCTCACTCATGCCTCCTGCATCATGAACTTCTAAACTTGATGTTCGTGGTCATGTCCACTCAGCTTCGTTCTGGGCCATCCCCTGGTCCAAAAGATGTGCATCCTTTCATTGATGCAGCAATGATGCAGGTGATTATGAAAGTCCTCAGATTTCAATTGTGACTCTTTTGTTCGAACCCTTCTTTCATGGTTTCACCTCATCATGGCATTTTCTGATGATGCAGGAGAGCACTGTGGTTGCTACTGTTGTTCGCAGATTATTGCTTAATTTTATCATGAGGCCACGCATTCCATTTAATGGTTCAAATTATCCTGTTTTCCCTGAAGGGAGCCAGCCTGGCGTACTACAAAGAGTTAGTTCTGCTGCTGGTATGGTTATCTCATTTTTTAGTGTGTATTTCCAAATTGTTTTGATGTTTTTACATTCATCATATACCAGATTACCTCAGGAAAAAGTTTATTGTCTTCATTCACATGGCATTTTTTGACAAACATTATTCTGAACTTAAATTTTATTTCCTTGTCATTTTGGTACCCACATTCATGATAGGCTGCAGAAATCAACTAACAATCAATCTGATTTATTTCAGAAGCCTCTCTTGATAGCTAGCACTCAAATTACTATTGAACCATCTCCTTGATATTCAGCATCTGTTTTTGGTCCATCAGTTGATTTGTGGTTGCATGCTGTTTTCATTCAGAGTTGCATTTCTTTAGTCCTCTATATCAACCAAGAAATTACTACATGTGCTTTTGGTTATGTCTTATCAGTTAACTTCTTTTTGTTAAGGACTGGAGCCAATCCTCACAGGCTTGGATTTGTGTAGTTCATACTTGACTTGTCTTGGCTTATAGCTCCTTCCTTATTAGCAGGGATGATTAGATCATGTCTGTGGTGATAAGAAAGCCATTTTAATTCACAGTGAAATCAAGCCTATGTGCTTAATGTGTGAAATATACTTAACAACCTTTTACATGTGATCTATGAAACCTAGAAGTGAATAGTTGACCTCTCCCTATTGGCCATAGGAATTTAACTGATTTAGTTGTTCTTTCTGCTTTATTTTGCAAAATATGCTTATCCCATATGTTCAATTTTTGTATTGCAGCCAATTTTGTTCTGCTGCCCTATTACACATTCAATTACCTTGTTAGTTCAAGCAGTGAAGGTTTGAGAAGTCCATTGGCTGATAAAAGTTTACTTCTTTTGCTCATCCTTGTTCATTATCGTAAGTGTGTTATTGAGGATGAATCCATCACAAATACAAATGTGGACGCTATTGGCGGTAACTCATATATGAAAGAGACATATTTCTATGAAAATCCTTACTGCAAGGCATTGAATAGCGTGAGGGATGTCGAATGTAAGGCCATAGCTGTTCTGTCTATTTAACCTCTTATTTGCTTGAATTTTGAATTTGACCTATTTTTCTTGCAGTTGATCGTGTTGATATTGAGGGGAATGCACAGAGTGGACCAGTTGTGAGATTGCCATTTGCCTCCTTATTTGACACTCTTGGACTGTAAGCATAGCTTTTATTGGACCTGCATTGTGCGTGTCTATACTCTGCTCTGTTGTTTATGAACTTTATAAATTGTGCTTACCCTTCTTTCTTCTGACAAGTTTGAGTATTATATCAATATATCTAGTTATGCTTTTTAATGATTAGATTTTTAAAATAATTTGGATGGGTTTGAGAAGTAGAGGCTTCCTCATCTGTCTCTAGTTTGCATTTAATAGGTTCTTACTATATTATTTGAAAACTAATTAGTTCAATTGTGCCGTGACAACTCATCTCACCTTATTCTCCTTCCGATCACCCTTCTTCCATATTCATTGTCCAATGGGTCCAACCTTGTCTAAGCCATTGAAACTTTTCAAGAAATGGCTAATTAGTGGACTCGTCAACCGGGCTCATGAGGTTGGTAATTCTGCAGCCAATCTAAACGTGGGATTTTAAATTTCTTGCCTGTTTAGTTCTGAATTAAATTTGGCATTTAAACTTCAAAGAGGTCGAGTTCATCATGACTGTTTTGCTAGTAAGCAGTTCCGTTAGAAATATCACTGAGTCATGAAAGATGTCTGTAGACAATACTGAAGAGATTTATTGTTGGTTAATCTAAGATGAACTTCTCACTATTTTATAAAATTTTATATTGGAAACCATCCATTTTTTGCATCTCTAGTCTCTTTGCGCTTCATGCCACCAACAATTTTTTGATTCCCTCGTTTGTTTGTTTCAAAGTGTGACATGCTTTTTAATGGTGGATTTTTTGGTTTGTTATTTGTTAGAATGCATGCAAGAAGAACAAATATTTCAGAAGTTAGATATAGCTAACTAAAATTTCCAGAAAAGCTATC
The DNA here is from genome assembly GCA_902712375.1 of Dioscorea dumetorum. Taxonomy (NCBI): domain Eukaryota; kingdom Viridiplantae; phylum Streptophyta; class Magnoliopsida; order Dioscoreales; family Dioscoreaceae; genus Dioscorea; species Dioscorea dumetorum. The sequence goes on from CACTHL010000326.1 coordinate 280,043, forward strand.
ACCACTCTTCGTGCCTTTTTTGTTGTCCTTTAAATCATTATGACTCTTTCTTTGTGGTCAATCTCCCCTTGTATGATGGAGCTCTCACCTTGTACTAAGAAACAATCTTATGTTTCTTGAATCAATTTACATGGAGATGTCCTAATTGGTTTTGCTTGCAGGTGCTTGGATGGTGAAAGCTCTGTCCTCTTGTTATATTCTTTGGTCCATGGAAATTCTGATTTTCTGGAATATGTCTTGGTGCGCACTGACTTGGATACATTGGTAAGCATGTGTTTTCCTGCTCAATATGCTTTATAAATTTGATATTGTAACTTTTGACCTTTGATGACTGAGTTAAATTCAACTTGGAGGATACATTCCGGTTTTAGAGTGAAGCAAGAATCGTGCTACATAGTCTATCCTTCTGTTTTCTTTATTAAAGATGATTTGGTTCTACTACATTTGTGCATAATTATGACTTTTGAGTTAATTTTTTTTTTTGGTCATATATGAGTAACAACACTGCAGCCGGTGATAATGTACTTAATGATCCCTTTTTGTCAATGCTGTCAACAGTTAATGCCAATTCTGGAAACACTTTACAATGCTTCTAAAAGGACACCCAATCAAATCTATATGTTATTGATTGTCCTTCTCATATTGAGTCAAGATTCATCCTTCAATGCAAGCATTCATAAATTGGTAGGTTTCTTTTCTTTTCCTTTCTTTCTTTCTTTTTCTCTTTTTTATGATAATAAAAGTTATAATGCAGATTCTTCAAAGTGTTCCTTGGTATCAAGAGCGACTTCTGCATAAGACTTCTCTTGGTTCTCTGATGGTTGTGATACTAATAAGGACTGTGAAGTATAACCTCTCTAAGCTGCGGGTATAATTTGCAGTGCCTTTTTTCTTTTGATTGTTCCCTTAAAATAGTTGTTGGTTACGTACCCATAGGAATTTTCTTAAATCCAATGACCCCAGAATCTATTGTCAAGAGTGCAAAACTCTCTCTCTCTCTCTCTCTATATATATATATATATTCTAACTGCTAGATTCTCATGATTGGACTCTTATCTGTTTCTATAAAGCAGTATAAGTTTTGAATTTTTAGTGAATTCTTTGAATGAAAATCAAATAAATGTTTTAGTTTTCTCATCTTGCGTTGGTATCATCATAGGACGTGTACCTGCATACAAACTGTCTTGCTATTCTGGCAAACATGGCTCCTCATGTTCATAAGTTAAGTGCCTACGCATCTCAGAGGCTGGTTAGCCTTTTTGATATGCTTTCACGCAAGTATGCTTCTTTCTTTGAAACTTTAAATGGGTTTTTCTTTGTAAATATTGAGTAATATCATGTTATTGGAATGACGTATTGTGTGTCCTCTCGCCTCAGGTATATCAAATTAATTGATATCAGGGACGATAGTGTCCTTAAAATTACACCAGACCAATTTGAGGGGAACATTACAAAAGAAGACATGGTATTCTTCTTTGATCTTCAACTATTTTACTTTGAGCCTCTTGAATCTTTTAGATACTTCTGTCTCTTCTTGCAACTCTTAATGTATTCTTTTATTTACTGAGTAATTTCTTGCAGTCACCAGAGCTTCACATTTATACAGATTTTCTTCGAATTGTTCTGGAAATTTTCAATGCAATTCTTACATATGCCTTGCCACGAAATCCTGAGGTAATAATTCATAACTTAAACATCTTCTGTTCTAATGAATAATGTAGTAGATGAAACCTTTTTAATCTTAGTTCTTTCGCTTTTTCTAAACAGGTGGTATATGCAATAATGCATCGCCAGGAAGTCTTTCAACCTTTCAAGAATCACCCACGATTCAATGAACTGATTGAAAATATATATACTGTATTCCTTCTATATCTATTTCATTTTTGGTTTGTTAGTTTGGTCAGTTGAAAATGTATACTTGGGTTTGACATTCTCCATTTGTAATGTATATAATCTGCAGGTATTGGACTTCTTCAATAGTCGTATGGATATGCAACAAATGGAGGGTGAATGGTCTGTAGACAAAGTCCTTCAAGTCATCATTACAAATTGCCGATCATGGCGTGGTGAAGGAATGAAGGTAAATATCTTTTCTTATTTATAGTCTTTGCAGAAACAAGTATTAGTGTCAATGCTGAACTTATGGGAAGTGACAGACTTGATCTGGTTTATCTTTCTGCTCACTTTGTGTGGACAGATGTTTAATCAGTTACGCTTCACTTATGAGCAAGAAAGTCATCCCGAGGAATTCTTTATTCCATATGTCTGGCGACTAGTTGTGTTCAACAGGTACCCATCTTGGACTTCGTTTGTGTGCTGATCTTGACTTTAAAGTATTTAGTATCATTAAATCAAAACTGAACCAGTTCAAGCTTAAGTTTCAACTTTAACTGGTTAACTGATTTAAGTTCCCCACTGTATGTATACCCTACTTTTCCTATACATCTTCTCAAATGTTAACTCTACTGCAGTACACTTTTTTGTCTCTCTATGAATACTATTAGTTTCCTTACTAATATCTAAACTACCACTTAAATTAAAATCTGAACCAGTTCAAGCTTGAGTTTTAAATTCAGCTGGTTAACTGATTTAATTTCCCCACTGTATTTATACCCTACTTTTCCTATACATCTTCTTCGCAAATGTTAACTCTACTGCTGTTCACTTTTTCGTTCCTCAATGAATACTATTAGTTTCCTCACTGATATGGAGGCCATCTTAATGTCTAAGACTAAGCGTAATATTTATGTAATTTGGTTCCTGCCAGGAATTTTGTTAAGAGTTCAGAAAGTGTTTGCTTTTGCTTTTGATGTTGATGTTTTTTTTTCCTTTTCATTTCTACTAAAGCAATGGATTTTTGTTGTGGTCCAAAAACTAATTTGCTATTTTTAAATCTTTCTTAAAGCAATATTTTCATAATGATTTGGAAAGATGAGAAGAATAACAACTGTAAATAAAACCTCTCTTTTGATATGTACAAATCAGTTCCTACTTGCTTTTTTTTTTGACACAACTCCCACAAGAAAGAAACCCAAAATCAGATATCAAGAGTGAATTGAATTGTCCTTGCCCAGTATAATGAAAGGAGTGCATAAATTGTACTCACAAGTTGATGCTCCAATCTATACATATATTGAGCCTCTAGTTACAATCTTGCATAGTATGGAAATACAATTCTAGATTTTTTATTTATTTATCATTTTTTTATTTTTTTTGAGATGTTTCTGATTGATTCCTTGACACTCGTCACATTGATGTTGGTGAATCAACCAGCAATAATTTACTGGTAAGAAGATGATGACGATCTACTGTTAAAGCCTTTGTGAAGATATCAGCTAGTTGATGTTGATAAATCACATGAGGAAGAGATATTAGTCGTCTATCAAAGATATTCTGAACTTCTTTTTTATATAATGACATACTATTTCAATATGCTTAGCCTTCTCATGAAAAATAGTATTCTTTGCAATCTTTATAGCACTAGTGTTATCAGCATACAAAGAAATGGGTGAATATTGTGGAAAGCCAACTTTACCAAGTAATCCACATAACTGTTCAATCTCAGAGCAAGCAGAGGACATAAGTTTGTAGTCAGTTTTTGCAGAAGATATGGAAGCACCATCCTTTTTTTACATTTGTATGAAATAAGTGATGTGCCCCAAATGTATACACCAACTAGTAGTTGATCTTCGAGTGTTTGGACATCCTTCCCAGTCAGCATCAGCATATGCAGTTAAGTTCAAAGAAGAGCCTTTATAAAAGAATAATCCACAATTGGGTATACCTCTGAGATATCTTATAATCCGGTGAACAATAGCCAAAGAGAAATGTTATGGAGAAGTCTTAAATATTAAGATCAATAGTGTATACGATAGTAGGACGAGTAATGTTAAAAAGAATACTGACGTGTTCTCTATATAGTGTAGGATCATTCAGCGAATTGATTTCGTTAGTTCTAAGCTTAATACTTGTTTCCATGGCAGTATTTATAGTAGATTTGTCAGTCAGTCGGACTGTAGCAATTAAACCTTGAAGATATTTATGCTGATTAAGAAGAATGCCTCTTGGTATTGATAGACTTCTAGCATAAGAAACTATTGTAGGTGACCGAGATCTTTCATCTTAAATGACTGTTTGAGAACCTTTTGAATATTTTGAATGCCTTTGAAGTCACTGTTAGTGATCATAAGTCCAGTAGAAGAGGTTTGCAAAAAAAAAGGATCATTTTTTATTTGGAAAAAATCTGTAGACAAGAAATAATAACACAAAATTTTGCGAACTGTGCTCTTGTGGCTTGCTTTGACCTGTATAAAGATTGCTGTAATAATACAACTTATGTCACTCTCTTGAAGGAAGATGAACAAAGCAAAGGCAACAAAAGGCATCCAAGAAGCTATAGTCGTGTGACACACATTTGTTCTTAAACAAGTTAACATAAGGAGCTTCATTGTAAGAACAGGAGTTGTTTGTTGATCGATTAAAAAAACAAAAACAGCAGTTATTGCAGCCTCATCCTGAAAATTTAGGAACAAAAGAATGAAGAAGTGTTTTTCCGCCAAGCCATTTGAAAACTAGCATGCTAATTTTCTTTTGGGCTTTCTTCAGTCTCATCCACATAATCCCATAGTTCTTGGCCCATGATAAACAGTTCAAAGTAAACTCCCATAGAAAATGATTTTTACCATTGAACTACATAGGAATGATGGCAGATTTTTGTTGGGAATCCAAAGAAAATAAATGACAAGTGCTCCTGAAATGATGACTGGAAGAGGAGATGAAAACATCAAAGTAAACTCTAAGTTAGAGATGATAAACACCAGGACAAGGTTGTAGCTTGTTCACAAAAGCAAGATGATCTCTAATCGAAAGAGATCTCCTATCTGATGACCAATATATCAAGCAGACATACCATACTCAGATAGTTGAGGTAACAACTGGAACACAGATGCAGATACAGCCAATCAAGAAATCTTGGATGGTTTTTAAAGACAAAGCTCACATACTATGACAAAAATCCCTTAGGAAAAAAAATGCAAAGCAAGAGGTCGAGAATGAGTTGAATTGTCCTTCCCCAGTGTGGTTTTCCAGACCTATATTATTGATATGAAAGGAAGACATAAATAGTATGCACAATTTGAGGCCCCTATCTGTATATATTGAGCCTCTAAGTATGATCTTTCTTAATATGGAAATATGATCCTAGACTGATTCTATGACATATTTCTGATTGATTCCTGGACAGTTTTTCAGTGGCTTTAATTCATTTATTTTTATATACTGTTCTAAATAAGAATCTCTCCTTTAATTTGGACAAATTAGTTCCTATTTGTTTTTTAGTTGCTTTAACCAACTTATCTATATATATGTATAATATTCCTTTTCCTCTGACTAATGTGTTTTTGTGTGTATCAGTTTCTCCTTCAATCTTGATGCCATAAGTTTGTTCCCAATTGATCAACCTGTATATGTAAGTACTGTTGAGAGAAAGTAATGCTTGTTTACTTGCTATTAGTTAATTTATATTTTGTGTAGTTTATTGTGAGGTTTTGATTGAATAGATTGCTGAACATGTAAAATTGCTGCAGTTAAAACTTTTTGGTCACTGTCGGTGTGTATCTTCATATGCATGTCATGTGTTTGTAGGTATGCTGAACGTGTTTGTGTGGGTACATTTATGCATGTGCATGTGTAGGTTTGGATCTATGAGATGAATAGATATTACCGCCCTTTACAAGCTTATATCACTTGCCTGTTTGAACTCTTATAGTTGAACCACAGGAAGATTTAGACAAGCATTACTCTTATTAGCTTTCAGTGGTTAATTGTTAGGGTTTCAGGCATTCTATTAAATGAATAGATTGAGAAGATTTTAAGGGCCTCTGGTGTGAAAGCACACCATTTATTTTTTCTAATATTTACATGACTTACATTTCTACTTAACCTTAATCCTTGAGCTTGGCTATGTTTAGTTGTTTGGTTAGTCGTTAGAGTGTGTATAAGAGATTTTATTTTATTTGTGAAAATTGTTATGGAGGAAAATTCTTATATGAATCGATCATAATTTGACTTATTTTAAAATTTTACTTTAATTTATAAGAGGTATTTGTGAATACTAATATTTTTAGGCAAATAATTAGCAGATATGTTTCTAAACTAGTAAATCTTGTAAAAAAATGGTAAATGGAATAACTTCGAGGTGTTTGGTTGGAGAATATGGGTGGTATCTTCGTAAGTCTGGCTTTAGTTTTTTTTTTGTCCTATATAAATTTCAACAGCAAGCAAACACTTATTTTATTGCTTTCTAGAGATAGGACAAGATGTTGAATAGCAAAAAGTTATCTCAGCTTAATATAGGCACAAATGGTGTAACACAAAAGATGAAGTGATGACATGATTGGTGGATATAGCTCGTCATGTTTTCTTAGCAGGTACGGCTTGTGTTGGAATTGCAACTGTTAGATTATCGTACAAGCAAGTGTATGGCAAATGTATGCATATGCCTATTTACAGAAGTACCTGATAATGTGGATTGATTATGGCTCATCTATTTGTATTTCATGGCCTTAACAGTAGAATCATATATCAGTCACCTCACCCAAACCTTGGTTGAAGCTTTTTTTTGAATATTCTTTTTTGTATTCAAAAGGGATAGAATATTTATAAGTACAATAGTATATCTATCTGTTGCCATCCATGGCCATGTTATCCCTCTTTTCTTTCTATCGTCTATCGGATAATTTACATTTTGTGAAGAGATGTCTTTGGAGTGAATTTTTTTTAATCTTGATTTTATTCAACATGAAGATCTTCTCTGCAGGAAACTCAGTCTGGTGAATTAGATGTATAGAGCGAATATCACCTGCCTTTTACTCAAACCAGCGTTTCATACTGCAAGCATCTGGATGATCAGGAGTACCAGTGTACATAATAACAGGAAATATTCATCTCATTCTTTATGTTCATATCAGTGTGACTCATCAATGTAATCCTAGAGTGTAGAGGTCTCATATTGAATAGCGAGAGAATTTTTTTTCCCGTAAATTTTCTTTCCTGGTTCTATTGATCATTTTAGTTATTTGACTAAATCTGGAGCTATATTTTGCATTTATTTGACGACTGTATTAAACCGAAGATGTAATTGTTTCATTAGTAGTTATGGTGGGAGGGGGAGGAATTTATCATGAGCCTCCATGGTATTTTATTTTATTTTGCAGTTCAACCGAGCATAAGAAACTCTGAAATTCATTGGTTTAATCTTATTTTCTTATGTTTTTCATCAGTCTCAAGTATTGATGAAATTGCTTGGAAAAGATGGGCAAAGAAGTGCCATTGTATTGAAAGAAATGATTCCCTCTATTTTGGCACAGGAAGCTCTTGCAGCTTATATGCACAGCCAACACAACACATTGTCGAAAGAGGATGTGGAAATCACTGCCTGAGCATAAATGGGAAAGTCATGTTTTTCTTTTACTTCCTCTGGGGCTGCATAAGTTTGAACCTCTCCTGGTGTCCTTAGTAAGGACAGTCATTTGAAGTCTGGCTATCATGCTCCCTTTCTCTCTTTAATTAAAAGACCTTCCCTGTTTTTTTTTTTTATGTCGACTTCTCTTGCATTTTAAGGTCCCGCCGACTTGCACAAAGTTGAAAGGCATCCTCTTTTAAAAGATAATTAATTCGAACGCCACAGTTATTGCAACATCAAACATTACAAACAAGCCACGGATCATTTATTGTGAGAGATGCAGTGTAGCTGCATTCTAAACCATGATACCCACACACAACAGGGCTTTTAATTCTGTTTGTTGCTCAAGGGTTGGGTTTACAGTTGCAACATTGTCCATCCCTTACACTAATGCTTTATTATCTTTTTTTGGTGGAGTAGATGCAAATTGCCAAGAAAGTCCCGAAAAATGTCCCACAACTCTATCACCAGCTACCTCATTCACATGGAATGCATCAGAAATTTCCTTCACATCGCCTTCAGTGAGGTTGACATCCAAGGATCCAATGTTCTCATCAAGATTCTTAATTTTTGTGGTCCCTGGAGAAATTTTCAAACATAAGATCATAGTATGCGGAAGCGTGATATGATGTTATAAAGGTCATGTGAAATCCAAACACAGCAGCAGTGAATAGAAGAGAAACTTGGAATACATATGTGAATATAGAAACTCAAGATTGAAGGGAAGTGACTTATACTAGTAATTGACATCATCATACTACAATCTAACTAACAATATGTGAAACCATAGGGCGGGCGTTTAAGTAAGCTCAAGAATTCAATGGAGGGAACCTCTAGATCAAAAGAACATACGTGGGGCTGTCAAATGAACAGGCTTTGATGATGCAAGTAAGGGGAATATACTTAATATAACTTAATAAGAATACCTGGAATGGGAATCACATCGCTCCCTTGATGTTGAAGCCAAGCTAAAGCTAACTGACCGGGAGTGCACTGATGCTTTGCAGCCAATTTATCTAAACGGGCATATAAGATTCTGTTTCTGCCCAGATTATCTCCAGAGAACTTGGGAAAATAAAGGGTCTGATGAAAGATGAAAATCATTTGAGAAAATTTTCATCTTATATGAATGTTCTTAAAATGGTTAAGTATCATGTTAGAAAGGGCATGCCGAAATAAATTTCCTACCAATGGACTTTCTTCAGGCAGGCCTTCTACACTTGCTCGCCCAGCGAAGAAGCCCGAACCTAGAGGACTATACGCAACAATACCTATTCCGAGTTCCCTGCATATAAGAACGAATTGCATTCTGTGTAATTTGTGGCCAGTTTTATCGACGTGACAAAAACTCATTGAACATCCGAAAAGATAACACAGCAATAAGCTAAAATGGCCACACAAACAGCACAGGTGTGTGTTCTGGTTGAAGAGATGTAGAAACAAAATGATTAAGCAAGGAAATGAAAATATTTTCCTTAATTTGCTAATCAATCTTGTTCCTTCAGTTCAATGAAACACAGGAGGACAATTTTAGAATTTTTTGTTGCAAATCATCACCCAGATAGTAAAACCAAACAATGCAAATCCAGTAAGAGATCAAACAACATGTAGAATGAAGCAGAATATAAGCATAGAAAAAACAGAGCTTTGAATAATGAATTCAAAAGGCAGCATACTTGCAAAGTGGAACAATCTCTGGTTCGATATCCCGAGTCCAGAGAGACCACTCCATCTGCACAGCAGTGATCGGATGCACTGCATGAGCACGACGAATGGTGTCGGGGCTCGCCTCCGACAACCCAATATACTTCACCTTCCCCTCCTCCACCAACTTCTTCAGCTCCGCAATCTAACAAATCACACAAAAGAAATCCAACAATCCAAGCAAACCAACAAACAAACCAAAAAGGCTCAAAAATCACTGACAGTGTCCTCAATTGGCAGAGACTTATCAACACGATGCTGATAATAAAGATCAATGTAATCAACATCAAGACGCCGGAGACTGGCCTCACAGCTCTCCCTGACATACTCCGGAGAGCCTTTAATCACCACAGAATCAAGGTCATACTTCACAATACCAAACTTGGTTGCTAACTGGATCTTCTCCCTCGGCAACTCCTTCAGAGCCTATCCCAACAACAATAATAACAAAAAGGCACAAACTTTCATATTTTGCTTTGCAAGTGACATAGAACAGAGGACAGACAGACAGTGTTTGAAGATAACAAAATGCGACCTTTCCGATGAGAATTTCATTGGTGTAAGGGCCATAAAGATCAGCAGTGTCAAAAAAGGTGATGCCTTTGCTGAAGGCGTGCTTCAGGACACGTATTCCTTCTTCTTCCGGGAGTGGAGCGTTCCAAATTCCACTGAGACCTGCGCAGCCAAAGCCCAGCTTGGATACCTGAGAGTGCCATCATCATCATCATCACCAACACTAAAATCCAAAACAATAATACTAGTAGCAATAGTAGTAATAGTGGAGTTGGATGAGAGAATGAAAAGAATGAAGAAGAGGTAGAGAGGAACGTTTGGCATACCTCTAGTCCCTGGCTTCCTAACTTTACTCTCCGAGCTTGGACCTTGCTCTGCTCTGCCATTGTTGGACCTCTGGTTCATTGATTTGAGAACACAAATACCAAAAATTGGAATAAAAAGGAGGTGTTTTTGATGGAGTTGGTTCAGTTGTCAGATCGAGATTATTATTTCTAGTTTGGACTCATTTGCATTAGAGTTTATTTTTCAATATATATATATAGTACTTTAAGAAAATAATTTTTTTTTTGATAAATATGGAAGAAAAAATAATACTTGAGGTTGTGTTTCAGATGTTTGGTAAAATTTAAATAATAATATTTTAGCAAATAATGAGGACATTGTGACTCAATCTGACATCATCAGATTTAAGTCAATTAAAAGAAAATCAAAGAGTTTTATTTCAAAAATATATTTTATTTAAAAGTATTTTTTTTAATAAAGAAAGTAAGTAACTTCTTTTAAATAAAATAAACATTTCCATAAGCGAGTTTCAATCATCATGACTAAGTGACCAATGAACAACCAGTAGGATTTGTGCTTCAATCATTGTAACCAATTGCCAAGACGACTAATTAGACTATTCCTACGATATTTCTTAAGATTTATTTATTTAATTATTTATTTCTAATGTTGGAATGAATACAATGGGAAGGAAATAAACAAAAAAGACAAATAAAAAAACCAACAAAGCTAATTTTTAAGTTTGCAACAATAATGTCAGATGCATACACAAAATGAGTAGTTATCCAGTGTATTTTTTGCAAAAAAAATTATTTTGGATGTCTCCTCACACTCACTAATAATACTTATAAATTTCTTGACTAAGCATTTAACTGATGTTGTCTTGTCTCCTGTAAAAAAAATTATATATATACAGTAACATGAAGTCTACAACTAATTAAGAGGCGTATTTCTCAATTATTATATATATGATAATAAATTATCCAGATAAAAATAAAAATGTTAATTGAGAATCGTTGAATCACGATTTAGTAATAATTATTTATATGAATATTGTATAAAGTACTGTATATATATATATTTTACTATTTACACTATTGAGTATTGTTTGACACTGTTTGTCATTGTATATAAATGAATTGTAGCCGTTGAATATAAATTTAATGGTTATTATAGATGCCTTTAAAATTTAAATCTAAGGATGTTTTTGGATGATGGGTATATATATATATATATATATATATAAAATGGTTATCCTATGGAACTATTTTGGCTCAGTTTTGAGAGGCACACTGCATGATTATATTGCTCAGCTTAGTTAATTAGAGGTTTTTGCTGTGAAGGTGAGGTGACAAAAGGCTTAATTATTTAATTATGAGTAAATGCCAATCACTGATCTCTCATTTGTATCAGTGATTCCAATATATGTTGCAGACTAGAAAACCAGATACAGCATCATTCTTAGCATAAATCAAGAGGATTGACTTACTTACCTGCATGAGAAATGCAGAGAGTGTATAATTAATTCACTATGAGATCATATTAAAGCCTGTTAATTAATTAACATACTTTCAGATGAGAAACTATGAGCTAAATTTGGAGACTTGGGCGTGGCAAAGGTAGTTGGTAGAGATTAAGGATATCTGGTTGTGGGAATGAATTTGTAGCTCAATTTTTGCATTGGTCAGGTGACAGCACATGGACGGGTCTTCATTGCCCTATGCGCACATCCCTGACTTACGTTTATCACATTTGTCAAAAAAAAAAAAAAAAAGTTCACATAAAATGTGAGATCATCTGGAACATAAAGAGCACCTTGTTTCTGTGGATTTTGAAAGTTTTATATTAATTTTTAATTAAGAATAAATTATTATATATATATATATATATATATATATATATATATATATATATGGACTCGAGGCCCACAATGGGTTTTGAGCCCAAGTTATGGGCTTGATAACATATATGCAAATAATTGTAAATTCAGAATCACTCACTCAAGAAAAATAAGTACTTTAGATTATATATGGACTTTCTTTCTATAATATTTTATAAAAATATCTTGTATGTGTATGATAATAAGCTAATAAAATTAAATTTTCAAGATAATGTAAATGGGTTTAACCAAGCAGTTAATACACCTTTTGTTTTCTTGAAAACCACTGCTGATAAATCTCCAGAAATACTTATACACAAGCATATATGTTAAACAATTACAACATTTCTAATCCACCATAATGATATTCCCCAGATAAAAACAAAATAAGAAAAAAGATATTTAATTACTAGTCTATAGCAAAATTTAAAAGATGATATTTGTAAAGATAATAAACATACATATACGTAACTCCTAAATTATATAATAAGATGGACAATAAATCACTAATCCTTCTAATTGACCTTTTGTGGAAGTCTTAATGCCCAAATTAAAGAGCCAATGTTATTGTCGAGGTTCTCGATCTTAATTAAGTCCCCCCTATAAACACTAATTAATCACATACTAAACAACTGCATGTGTATATATATCATCATACATATTCCTAAATTTTTTTATTTTCTAATTCAAATTCAAATTATATATATATATATATATATATATATATATATATATATATATATATATACTGACCAGAAATTGATGATTTAACTCACGTTTTTTATTAATTTTTTCAAGTCACCCATTTATAACATAACATATTAGAAAGTTTGTAAATATGGATATAACTATATCTAAGTTTGGATCTTCACATGCATCTAAAAATGAAATTAGATTACAATATTTAATCTATTGGCACTCAATTATTTATCAACTCGGTGTTGACACCAGATATCTATATATAATGTATTCCACTCAAAACCTGCTGAGGCTGGCTTCACTGCATTCTCTGGTGAATTCTGACTTTCCATTCACCTCCTGATCATTTTCATCAACTTTCCAAAATTAATTAAAATAAGCATCACAATGTAATTGTTATTAAAATTTAACCATGTATATATAAGATCACATGCATATATTGCCAACCAAAATCTTGTTAGTGAGAGAGGGCCATAAATATGTATGATCAGCATTAATATCAAAGAGGTGATTCAATTCCTTTGTGGAATATTGAGTCCCTAATAATTAATGGCTATATATTCCAGCTTCATCAGACACTCTGCAAATTGAAGTTCTCAGTGAGCCCAACATATATATGTGCACCAAATTTCCAATTCAACCTGGATACCTATTTGTCATGAACTCAAAACCCTGAGTAATTCCCAACTAATTAAGTACTTACTTAACTCTTGGAACCTTCTTCATCTCCAAAACGAATGAGGAAAATAGAGATGTAACTTTGGTTTTAGCTTCCAAGTAATGTGTGGTCAATGTCTGTATGGCATGCTCCATCTAACGTAGACTTTTTTAGTTGTTTCAGTTAATGTTAGAAATTAAGATGATAGGGATTATTTAATGGCTTCCATTAATTACCTTTGCTTTCAAGTTTACTTTTGGTTGGCATAATCTTTCAATTATATTTCATTCATGACAGTAATATTACATGGTTGCCACAGATTTAATTAAAAAGGAAAAAGAAAAATCTCCAAATCCTTTCTAAAATTCAAAGCACACTTGATGACATTTGTTTAACGCTATGTTTTGTGTTTGTTTTGGTGTTAATTTCATCTTTTCATGTTCCAAAAAATTAAACAATTAATCATTTCTTTATAAGGTTTCCATTCTACCATGTGATCATGTGCTACAACAAACATGCATGCTTCCATCTCTAATTAATTTCCTTATATTTAATTAATTCCATTAATGCTATATATATATATATAACATCAAGAAGGTTGAAACATTCAATGCATGAAATCCACAACACTATAGCATAATTGTCTTGAGGCTCTTGAGTTTTGGTGTTCTTGATGTTTGCAACGTAAACTTGTCCACATCCAAAAAGTTTTCTCATACTCCTTAAAATCTTATAATTAAGTTGAAACTCCTAGTCTAGCTAATATCTTAAAATCTTTTGCATGATCATACATGCCAGTCTTAAAACACTAGCTAGTGTACTGTTTCCAAATTAAGTCCCACACCACATGATCATGTGCTGCAGCTGGTCCCTGTTGAATTCTTTTGGAGGAGTTTGCAAGCTGATGCACTGTGAAGAGAGGTTTATTAAATTAAGGAGACAAGCTCTACATATGTCACTAGCACTGTGGGTGATGATATACATTGGATATTTAATGTGGCCTCTTGCAGGCTGCACAGGCTGTTTTATGTGATGGTGGGGAGTATTATTGATAGTGTCAGGACCACAATCTTTAAGCACTGGGTGACTGAAATATGGAGAGAAGGCCATGCATGGACCACAAAGCCATGGTTTCTGATTCTAGGGTTTTTCTAGGGTTTCCAAAGGATACCAGGGAATGCTGCATGCTTGTCTGCAAGCCATTTGCATGGGACTTGTGAAAACTGGCATTGCTTTGGAATTGACTCACAACTGATTTGGCACTTATATAAATAAGTATATATATATATATATATATATAAGTTTTTCAAATCAATATTATTTTGTATTCATGCTATATAACCTTAAAACGATGTATATGACCTCATGCACAACAGTGACCACACATTTCATACTTCTTGTGTAGGGAAAATTAAAGCTGGTGAAATCACAACAATCTTTGTTTTCTTTTGCAAAATAATTGAGCAAGTAGATACAGTGAAGAAAAAACGCCAAATGGCCATGAATGTGTTCTGTGCTCCCAATTCAAGATTTGTATTTTGGAAAAAATAAAAATGGAAAGAAATCACTTCTTGCTTCACCTCATTTGAATCACAGGAGTTCAAAAGCTTCTTTTATGTGGAAAGAACAAAGAAGAAGATGCACACATGCATGCCATATATATCAAAGATAGAGTACAAAAGCGCACGCATGCGTAGAAAGAGGATCGAAGACTTGGTTAATACTTATTAAATAAAAGCAAAATTAATTAATACTTAGAACTAGTTGGTCATGTACAATGGTATATTGAGTAGGATGACATATATAATTTACATGCTCAAAATTTCACAACATAACCAATATACTAGTTTGTTCTATGTTTTTGTAATACAACTTGTACTAATGATAAAGCAATATTGGAAAAATAAAAGGAGATTTTTATAGTATAAGTCGAGCACTTTGGGATGCTTAATCCTTAATAATTCTTTTTAAGAAAAAAGTATTTAAAAATCAAGTCATACTACTTGGGCTCTTATGCAACCTCATTCATTCATGGAACAAATTTCAAATATAAGATTAATAAAAAAAATTCAGATCCAAAAAACCTCAAATTTACATGGATTTTTAATTGGATTATAATCCAACGTTTTATCATTTTACATTATTACTATAATTTTAAATAATAAAATATATGATAAACAGTGAAAAGTGGGATGGACAATCACAAATAGGATTACTATATTCTGACCAACAGTGACTTGAAAAATAAAATTTGGATAAATCTCGACCGTTGGATCATAGATCGTATAGTATCCCCCGAGCTATTTGGGCCATTGGAGTTGATTTTTGCCCCTTCTAAAAATTTTAAAGCTAACTACCACCCTAATATACATCCGTGTATAACCAACGAACTTCCACCCCGTTGGTACAATATCTCACTGACATTGTACATGCGGTTTTCTCTTCCTCATCTCTCTAGTTCTTTCTTCTATTTTCTATATATCTCAAGATTTTTGTTTCTTACGGACGTTTCACAAGAAACTTAAACCTGATATATATAAACATGAGATTTTTCTTCATATTATTTAATTTATATCACTTATATATATATATATATATATATATATATATATATATATATATATATATTAACAAAATGAACAAACCATGTTAAGAGTATGCAAATATGAAAAATTAATACCCAACCTACATAAGTTAATATTGGAACTTCTCATTAAAGACACAAACACTTATACAAAGGGCTCCGGTACCAATAAACCAAAAGATCATTGACATGTCCCTTAATATATATATATACACACACAGTGACACACACAATAATAATAAGGGATTACATAGCTGTTGACACAGTGAAAAGATTATATTTTATAAAAATTAGGGTTAGGGTTTAGGATGTAAGATATTTGTTTGTATATATGTACATGTATATATGAATAGTGTTACACAAGTGTAGTATAGTGCTCAAAACCAGAGATTTCCTTGGTTGTGGAACCAAAAAAAAGATAATTTTGTTATTACTAATTAATTTGTTTACTAAAATAAAAATAAATAAACTACTTTAAGTACATATTTGTTTTTCCAGCAAAGACACAACACCTAACAATAGATTGGAGGTCATTAGCCATGCATATAAAACTCACAATTATTTATTAAATAAAGTTTTAATCATACTAGCGTGTGCGCATGTACGCACATTTAGTAAAAATAAATTAATCACAAGATTAACCACCTATGTGAGTGAAAACAATTTCAGAAAAAAATAATCAAAAGAGCAAGAGGATGATCCATTTGACATCACAAGTACAAGAGTGAGAGGTTGATCCATTTGCCACAGCAAATCTTTTCACTTGCGCATCTATGTATACATGTGATTTCTCAATAGATATAAGAAAGAAGAAAGAAAGAAAAACAAAAGGTAAATAAATAGAAAAATTGAAAGAAGCATGGCTTGACTAGACAAAGATTCGGTCAAACAATAATGAGATGAGAGATGCATGGCATGGCAGGGTGGGAAGCCTTTCCGGACTCTCTCCAATGGCCACGTATCAACCTTTCTATGTTCTTTGTCTTCCCTCTTCCCCCATTGCACTGAACCCCTAACCCTAACCCTAACCCTAAAGCCTTAACTTTGCCAACCAACACCAATCCGTAGCGCGCGCGTGAAACCTTGGTCCTTGTTTCTTTCTCCCATAATAAACAAATACTAGTAAATATCCACCCACCGTTCAACTTGTTTCCATAACTAAAGCCTTTCAAAACCTTCTCGCTATCTGCGTCCGCATGGGAGTACGGCCCCCATGTCTTGCTCCCATCCTTTGCTTCTGTTCCTATCTGCATCCCTATTCCTCCTCTTCTGTAACCCTAACCCTAAACCCTAAACCCTAAACCCCTCACCCTCCACCCTCCTTCTTAATTTATGGCTTTGCCCACCTTCCTTTCTCAGTACTCCTCCCTCTATAAATCACTCCTTTCCCTTGCATCTTTTCTCCGTGAGTTTTTCAAGTTACTGTCTTTCTCTATACTGATATGTTTAATATCTAAGTTGGTGTTTGTTTCTCTCTCTCTTTTTATGTTTATATTTAGTTATGGTTTCAGACTTGTTGTTTTAAAGGAAGAAGGCTTCTTCTTCTTCTTGTTCTTGTTGTTGTTGTTGTTCTATGTTCTTCTCTAGCTGCTTGTTTTCACCGTTTTGTTAGTTTGTTACATGATAACAGTAAAACGAGTTTTTGTTGGAGTGCTTGAAGACAATTAAATTGGTGACATTGATGATATTGCAGCAATGCAGAATAATTGCTGGAGCTTCAGGCGGGAGTCAAGCGGCCTAAAGTTAAATTGGCATTAGTATTATATTAAGAACTTAAGCTAATGTTGTTTAAGTATGTAAACATGTGTAATCCCTAATAATTGAGTGCTCTGAAAACTGTGTCCAGTGGAGTCATGTCATGTTTGTTTGAATGCATATGTTTGTATTGTGTGAGAGATCTTTGTGAGTGATTGGGGTTTTAGTTTATGTTGTAGAAGAAGTAAAGTTTTTAAGGTCTTGGTATGTACCAGAAGTTCAGTGAATGAATATATGAAATGGAGTGTGTATGTTTTTAATTACAGAGCATTGCTGAACTTCAATTTGAGAATGCTGATTATTCTCAACATTGGTATCAGAGCTCTTAGTACCTGATATCTTCTCAAATCCTCAAAAAAAAAAAAATATTCCTTTATATCATCTTTCCTACTCTACACAAGAAGAAGAAGGAAACAACAGAAGCTTGGAGTAAATATGGCTTCAAGTAGCACCAGTACTCCAAATCTCTCTCAAACTTCTGTTCCAGTGTTTGATGGAGAAGGCTATGATCATTGGAGTATAATGATGAAAACATTGTTCAGATCCAATGGCTTATGGGAAATAGTAGATCAAGGTTTTTCTGAAGAGGTTACAGATCCCAAGCTTACTGAGAACAAGCAAAAGGATGCATATGCTCTCTTTCTAATTCAGCAAGCATTGCATCGTCCTCTATTCTCTCGTATTGCAGCAGCTAATACTTCCAAAGAAGCTTGGGGAATTCTTAAAACCCAGTTCCAAGGAAGCCCCAAGATCATGGCAATGAAAATTCAGGCCTTGAGACAGTCCTTTGAGAATTTGCACCGGAAAGAAAATGAAGGAGTGCAAACCTACATATCAAGGGTGAATGATCTAGTGAATCAGATGAGAGCTCTAGGGGATGAGATGCCTGAACCATTAGCTGTTGGAAAAGTACTCAGAAGTTTAGGTCCAAAATATAACTTTGTTGTTCCAGCTATTGGTGAATCCAAGGACCTTACAAAACTCACCATGGATGAATTAGCAAGCTCACTTCAAGCTCATGAAGCCTTGTTATTCAGTCAGGATGACAAGCCTAGTGAAAAAGCTTTTGCAGTAAAACCAGAAAGTTTAATTGTGAAGAAGGATGCAAAGATTCCAGTCAAAGAAGATTCTTTGGTAATTCGGGGCAGAGGCAGAGGTATATGGAGGGGAAGAGGTTTTATCAGAGGAAGAGGGAGGAACTCAGGTCAAAGGCAAGGTCCTGTTGAAGCTAAGTTCTCTAAGAGTCATATTCAATGTTTTAATTGTAAAAAGTATGGCCATTACAAATCAGAATGTTGGTATAACAATAAAAGTGCCAACATTGTTGAAGGCCAGGGAACATCCAATTTATTTATGGTGAAGCAAGATGATGAAGATGCAGCTAATCATGTTTGGTTGGTTGATAGTGGATGTTCTAATCACATGACAGGCCAAAGAAACTTGTTTAAGGAACTTGATGAAAATAAGAGGCAATCAGTGAAGCTGGGAGACAACAAGGAGTTGAAAGTTGAAGGAAAAGGTGTGGTGGCATTTGAAACTCAACAAGGTGAAGTAAAATTACTGCATGATGTTCAATTTGTTCCTAATTTGGCTCACAATTTATTAAGTGTTGGGCAACTCTTGAATACTGGGTACTCAGTTAATTTTGATAGTGTTGCTTGTCAAATTATTAGCAAGAAAACAGGAAAATTAGTTGCTTCAGCACTTAAGACAGAAAACAACATGTTCCCTTTGTGTTTGTCTGATGTGAAGACTTATGGTCTCACTGTGAGTCATGCAGAAAATACCAAACTCTGGCATCAGAGGTTTGGTCATTTAAATGTGAAGAGTTTGATTCAATTGAAGAACAAAAATATGGTGTTAGGCATACCTTACATAAACAAGCTGCAAACTTGTGAAGCATGTGCACTTGGGAAGCAAACAGTCAACTCATTTCCAATTGAAAGAGCATGGAAAGCTTCAAAACCTCTTGAATTGGTCCATACTGATTTAGTTGGGCCTATGCGAGGCAATTCATTAGGAGGAAGTAAATACTTCATCTTATTCACGAGATGATTATAGTCGAATGAGCTGGGTGTTTTTCATTAAATTCAAATCACAAGCATTTGAATGTTTCAAGATTTTTAAAGCTCAAGCAGAAAAACAATCAGGATGTTCTTTGAAGACTCTCCGGTCAGATAGAGGGGGAGAGTATTTGTCTAGGGAGTTTTGCAAATATTGTGAAGATAATGGGATCAGAAGACAATTTAGTGCTCCATTTACTCCACAACAGAATGGAGTGGCAGAAAGAAAGAATAGGTCTGTCATAGAAATGGCAAGATGTATGTTAAAATCCAAAGGATTACCTAATAGCTTCTGGGCAGAGGCAGTGTCAACGGCTGTCTATCTTTTGAACATATCTCCAACAAGAGCATTGCATAATGTAACTCCATTTCAAGCATGGAAAGGTTATAAACCATCAGTAAAACATTTGAGAACATTTGGTTCCATTGCATATACAAAGATCCATATACAAGGAATGGATAAATTTGATGCCAAGTCAGAAGCTTGTGTATTGGTTGGATACTGCAGTGAATCAAAAGCTTATAGGGTTTACAATCCAAACTCAAAGAAGATCATCATCAGCAGAAATGTGATTATAGATGAAGAAGCTAGTTGGGATTGGAATGTGAATAGAGTTTCACACACTTCAATTCAGTTGCCTAATATGTTGCAATCTGAAAATTCAGACACTTTTGTAGAATCACTCACTCATTCTCAAAATACTTCACCAATTACTCCAGTCGAAGAAATTAATGCAGGACAACCAACAAATAATTCACTCCAAGAGTCAACACCTCAGGGGGAGCATACATCAAATGAATCACCCATTAGAAAGGTTAGATCCTTAAAAAGCATATATGAATCATGTTCTTTTGCCTTACATGTTGCAGATCCTACAAACTATGAAGAAGCTGCACAAGTTGAAGTATGGCAACAAGCAATGAAGGAGGAAATTAATGCAATAGAGAGGAACAATACCTGGCAACTGGTCACATTACCAAAAGGAAAGAAATCAGTTGGAGTGAAGTGGATTTTCAAAACCAAGTTTAATTCAAATGGGAGTATCATGAAGCACAAGGCACGGCTAGTAGCAAAGGGGTATTCTCAGATTTATGGAGAGGATTATGATGAGACTTTCTCACCAGTTGCTCGTCTTGAAACAGTGAGAATATTCACAGCTCTAGGCAGTACATCGAAACCGGAAAATATTCCGGTTGGATGTAAAATCAGCCTTTCGAATGGTGTCTTGAAAGAGGAGGTGTTTGTTGAACAACCAAAAGGATTTATGATTGTGGGAAGTGAAGAGAAAGTGTATAAACTCCATAAAGCTTTGTATGGTTTGAAGCAGTCTCCTAGAGCCTGGTATGAAAGGATAGATTCATACTTCATTCAACATGAATTTGAAAGGAGTTCAAATGAACACACTTGTGTATATCAAGAGGAAAGGAGATTTGGAAATTCTACTTGGTTTGCCTATATGTTGATGATATACTCTATATGGGTTCATCTCAAGAACTTATCATTGAATTTAGAGAAGAAATGAAGAGAACATTTGATATGACAGACCTAGGAACATTGAAGTATTTTCTGGGTTTGGAGTTCAATCAAAGCATGCATGGAGTGTTCATCTCACAGCAAAAGTATGCAGAGAAGCTAATTAAAAAGTTCAACATGCAAGGCTGTAAAATTGTCTCAACTCCAGCCAATACAAATGAGAAGATTCATGAAAATGATGGGTCGGGCAATGTAGACACCAAAAAGTACGAAGCTTAGTTGGAGGTCTTTTGTATCTTTGTCATACTCGCCCTGATATTCAGTTTTCTGTTGGCATGATATCAAGATTCATGTCAAACCCTTCAAAACATCATTATGGAGCAGCTAAAAGAATTCTGAGATACTTGGCAGGAACTTTGGACTATGGCATTGTATATGAAGCTTCAAATGATCTCAAATTGTTAGGCTTTACTGATAGTGATTGGGCTGGAAGTTTGGATGATCGAAAAAGCACCTCTGGTAATGTTTTCATGCTAGGAGGATGTGTTATCTCGCTGGAGCTCAAGGAAGCAAAGTATTACTCGCTTTATCATCAACCGAAGTTGAATACATTGCAGCAACATCTCGCCGCTTGTCAAGCCGTTTGGTTAAAGAGATTGTTAAAGGATATGGGAATGAATCAAGAAGAAGCCATACAGATTATGTGTGATAACAAATCTACAATTGCGATTGCAAAAAATCCAGTTCATCATGGGCGCACCAAGCACATAGATACAAGATTTCATTTCATAAGAAATCTTATAACTGAAGGTTCAATTGAATTACATCAATGCAGCTCAAGCAAATCAAATTGCAGACATTTTTACAAAAGCCTTGTCTGTGCATACATTCAACCATTTGAGGGATAAACTTGGTGTGAGAAGTCTTCAATCAGGGAAGTGTGTTGGAGTGCTTGAAGACAATTAAATTGGTGACATTGATGATATTGCAGCAATGCAGAATAATTGCTGGAGCTTCAGGCGGGAGTCAAGCGGCCTAAAGTTAAATTGGCATTAGTATTATATTAAGAACTTAAGCTAATGTTGTTTAAGTATGTAAACATGTGTAATCCCTAATAATTGAGTGCTCTGAAAACTGTGTCCAGTGGAGTCATGTCATGTTTGTTTGAATGCATATGTTTGTATTGTGTGAGAGATCTTTGTGAGTGATTGGGGTTTTAGTTTATGTTGTAGAAGAAGTAAAGTTTTTAAGGTCTTGGTATGTACCAGAAGTTCAGTGAATGAATATATGAAATGGAGTGTGTATGTTTTTAATTACAGAGCATTGCTGAACTTCAATTTGAGAATGCTGATTATTCTCAACAGTTTTAACTGTTAGAGCTTGCCAGTCTGATGCAAGATTATCCTTATATTACTGCTGACGCTGTCCTTGATTCTACTTTTGATTGATTCTTGGGTCTTTGGATTTTTCGTTAAATGTATTTTCTTGTATTTCCACTTCTCAACAATGTTCAAATTGGCTGAAGCCTGAAGATGTGAAGTGGCAAAGGGAATGAGTGAAGCTGCCAGCATGATCTAGCTTTGAATGACGGACCAAGTCATGTGTGTTTTTGTTATGACATAACAAAACCAACAGTCAATCTTTGCTAGGTCATGCTCTGACAGCCTCACTTCTTCCCATTATGAGCCACAAGAGAAGAAGAAAGAATAAGCATCAATGTAAGTTTCAAGTATATATATATATATATATATATATATATATATATATATATATATATATATCTATTCGCCTATAATTGTTCTTTTTCCAAGTTTTTTACCTTTTCATTCTCCAGGACACCATTAACTTGTTTCAGGGCCTATATAATATCATTTCTTTGTACTTGTTGCAAGATTGTTTTCGTCTCATTTTATGGTAAACGAAAGTCCGGTTTTCTTTTTGTCTGGTTTAAGTCTTTTGTTTTAATGTTGTTCTTCCATAATATGACCTGCAGCGGTTTGTTTGATAGTGTTCTTTCCTGTCAGCATTAATGTGTGAATTAAACATATAGCTTAAAAGAGAACAAAGGACACCGAAATAGCTGCCACTTGTTGTAGTGTCGCTGCTCTTCTGACAAGCAACACTTCAATTTTTATTTTTAGTTTTTTATGTCAATCTTTGCAAGCAGAAGAAATCATGCACACATCCTTGAATGAGCGAGGAATAAATAAGGGACAAACATCTAAAGAAAATGTTGCAGAAATCAATCAAATCAGTGGAATTAATTTTTTTATAAGATTAGTTTTATCGCTTAGCTTGATGCACTAATAATGTTTTTATAGACAACAAAAAAGTTGCATTTGGTTTTCAACATCCTGCACCTATTATGTTTTCATTGTGGAACATGATGAGGATTCAGAATCTACTGCTAAGTTTGGTAATCTGGAACTAAGTCCGTATTCTTTTCGGTACCTCACATATGATTTAAGCATGTGCTATTGGAATCATTTCTTCAACATCCATTTCCGAAGACTTCCACAATTTACTGATGAACAATGACGATGTACATTTACTCTGAAGTTTGTAAGTATGTGGTTCATGTTCTTTGAAACATGTCTTTCAATGAGTTTTCCTCTGTGATCCCAAGTGTTTCAACCTTTATATGAAAATATACAAGTCAAGATTAGAGCCATATATGCACCTCTCATTACTTGATTGAATCCTCAAGTTGTTCTTCATATCTGTAAGCTTAATGTCTCATTTGGAGGTCCACACTTAAGCACTGAGTTATTTGTCTTCATCTACTTGTTGAGCTTGTGAAGATATAACATTTTTTTTCTGCGTTACTGGTTGAACTTAAGATGGAAAATATTATAACTGATGAAAGTTGGTTTATCCTGAATGTATTTCTCACCTGGAAATAATTAATGTTTTAATGTTATCTCACCTGGAAGCCAATTGTGACCTCATGTCCAATGATGATTGGTTTTTTTTTTTTTTTTTTTGTAAAATGATATGTACACAAGTTGCTTATTTCACTCTTTAACTAATTTTATAATTATTTAAGTGGTCCGATAATAAAACAAGAATCGTGACTCTTGAGAGATGAACGGAATCAATCGTTTATGACAGAACAGACAAAATGTGAGTTGAATGGCAGCAACAGTGTAGCACTTGAAACTAATGTGGTGGCAGATGGTAAACAATCAAGTTTACTTCTCTTTGAATCTGGCTTGTTGTCCAAAGTAAACAGTTAGTTTATTGATTTTTTTAAAGTATATCATAAATGATATGAAAAAAAGTTTTTGTAGAAGAATATGTTAAGTCTCCATAAGCCAGTTATCTGAATTTAATAAATAGTATCTGGATTCGGAACAATGCGTAATAAATATTGTTACAGGATCACCACATTATTTGGTTGCAAAAATTTGATTATATGTTTGCCCACACATGACTTGATTACTAGCGTTAGGGGGGTCAATGGTTGTTGATCACATACATAATCTTTGAGTTGATGGGTGGTTTTAATTAAACTCTAATTATTCATTTGAAAAAACAGTATCACAAAAACAATTCACACCTAAGAAATTAATTCATGATGAGAAAAACCAAAAAAGAAAAAAATAGTTTGCTTTGGAAAAGGGAAAATCCTCTGCTTAATTTATTGGTCATGTCGTACGAGCATGTAAGGGCTATGCAGGTTGTTTATCTTTCTATAACTTTCTTTTTTCTTTCCAGTGTTTTTATTTCAATTTTTATTTAAAATGTGACAAAGGTCTAAGGTGGAGGTGTTCATGTGGCACAATCATTAAAATGATTTGATAATTGTTCTTAATTATTGATTCCATAAAGAACATTAGCTAGGAAAGTGTAGGATCATATCTAATTAATTCACCTTTAAGAATTCATTGAACGATTGATTGTGTAATCATTTGAAGCATGATGATTATTCCAAGATTAATGAAAACAATTGGTCTATTATTGGATTTGAATGGTGAGATATATATCGAAAATTTTCTTTGATGCCAAAAGGATTTCACTTTAGATTGATATTGTAGAATAGGGGGAAAAATCTTGAATAAATCTGTTCTTTTATTTGATGGTTTGTTTGGGACTCTATGTGAAATCATTTATTTATGAAAATTTTGTATTTATTCTCATCAACCTTACATATATTCTTTGTTCTTATTGTATTTTCTCTTCGATCTAATGTTCCCTTTTGTTTTTAATGAAAAATATGTAGTAAAATATAAAATCATGTCAAAAATCTTGTAGTTTATAGGTAGTTCAACTCGCACAAGGTGCGGGCACAGTTGATTAAAGTATTAACTTTTCCTTTGTGAATTTTTTTGATACAATTAATTCACTTAGTTATGTATGTATATAAAAATTATGAATTTGTATGTAAATTATGTGAGTAAATGCTAACTACTCTTTTGATGGATAAAAAAAAGAAAGGTGAGTTTTAACATTTATAAGAAATAATATGATGTATTCATAATGCGTGTATTGTATGATGAAACATTCGACTGTGATATAAGAAAGACATGTATACATCTGTGTGTGTGTGTGTGTGTGTGGTACACATTCCTATCTTTATCTTGTGAGAATAAGAACAATTACAAGTAAATTAATGTTATTCTTCTTTTTCATTTTTATTTTTTAATGGTTAAGTCCCTATTGTGCATGCAAGGCCGGCCACCAAGAAGTTTGAAATAATACATTATATTTTGAATTGTTTAAAAATCTTTGGTAGAACAAAGGAAATGAATTTTTCTAGTCAAAACTTTGTTTTTTATTTAATAAACGTACTATAGATTCCTCAATTATTTCAACACAAATGATGGGAAAAACATACATGTTCCAATGCTCATACTCTTAGATTCTTCAAGGATTGGCATGTCATTACATATAAAGAGATAAATGATCAGACCAAAGAGAAAAGAAATTAACTAATAATGACAACCGAGATACCGTCAATAACAATAGTCCAAAAAAAATTGATCAATTGATAAGATAAAACATTTTTTTTTTTTAAAAAAAATATAATATTCAATTGATCATGGGTGACTTGAACTCAAATATCAAGAAGCACAACCTCAAATCATCATTTTATCTGATATTTTAACCAAATAAATTCATGTTATGATCCAAGCGTCACAACCTTTTACTTATTCACCAATTTTCAAAGAAAGAAATTGGTCAGATCTTGCAACTTCTACCAGCTAATTAACACTATTTTTTAATAAGCATTACCTAATCATTTTGTATCTTTCAACTCCTAAGTTTGATTCTCATTGACAATTAATATCAGTTTCATTTTTAATCCAATTAAAAATGGAGCAGGATCTTCAGTCAATCATATGTTTAAAATAGTGCTCAATGCCTTGGTGTTGTTTCTTCAGCTAGCCATGTAATCAAAACATGTCTTCAATTAATATCTTCTCAATATATCACTAATTTTATAATTTCATTAAATAATGCATGAAACCTCATGATGCATCTCATGATGCATCATGTATAATGTGACAAATTAAACATGTCATGGCATGACTAGTGACTGAGAACTGTTCTCATATTTCACTTGTTCCCTTACTTTTATAATTTTTAAAAAAAATTATTAAAATTAGTTGATATATATGATCTACCATATGTTCTTTTTTTATAAACTCTATGAAGAAATCCTTTTCTTGAATGTTCCAAAAGTTGTCATCCAAATATATTATATATATATATATATATATTTGTCGCCTATATCAAATTAACCTAATTATTAGCTTAAGAAGGTATTTCATTTAACATTTTCTAGATATCATTTTCAAGATATCTAGAAAAAGGGAGTAGATGGTGCAGGCTGATCTTGCAAAACTTACCAAAGAGAAGGTGCAGTCTTTAGCAGCTACTTATGAACAACACTGACACCAACTTCAAACAGAAACAGCATGCTTTCATGGGAATAGTGGCCAAAGACATGCAAATTGAAAAGCAATTAACTCTCTTAACAAAGCAAAGATGCCACTTTAGAAATATCAACATTCAATGTCACCACACAATATATATATATATATATAGATAGATAGATAGATAGATATACAGAGAGAGAAAGAGAGAGAGAGAGGTTAAACAAAGACAAGAATGGAGTATATAACAAACAAAGGAATGCTGCAATGGGGACCATAAATATATAAGAAATATGCAGGATGGACTCTTGTGTTCTGTCTAATTAGCTGGTTCACAAGGGAAAGGAAGATGAGAGCATCTTAACCTAACAACAACATGTGATCTCTCTCTGTTTCTCTGTCTGGCTCTCTTTCTCTCTCTCTCTCTCTCTCTCTCTCTCTCTATAGAGTAGGGCATCTGGAAGAAGGGGACGTGGAGATGCATGGAAGGGCCCCTCCAAAAGCCAATAAAAGCGAAATAGTAAATATAGAAACCCTAACTGCATGTTGGTGGAGTGGACATGGTATTCAAATATATTCTTTGAAATGAAAGTTAATTATTAATAATGATATTATTATTTTCTTAAGAAAAGGGACCACAAGCTTTTCAATATTCATGGCCACCCACCATTACAAAAGTCTAATGAAAAAGAGATAAACCACCCTTCATCTCTACTTCTCTTCCCTTTCTCTCTTCTTCCTATATATCCACCCTCTACCCAACCCAACTCTTCTCACTATACTTGCAAATTTTTTTTTTTCTTTTTAAAAATTTTCTTTTCTTTCTTCTTTTCTCTTTTCATGGCTAGCTTCTTGTTTTGTGCCTTGCTAGCAGCTGAAGCTGCCAGCATGATCTGATAGTTCTTTTATTTATATGTATATATACTTGCATATCAGATCATGTTGCAGTTTCATCTGCTGATGGGAGCACAGGAAAACCCTAATCATATCTTCCTGCCTACATCTTACTTTAACATCTCAAATTTCAAGCTTTTGATTTTCTTCTTTATCCATCTTTTGTTCATGTATGTTTGTGGTTCTTCTTTCTTAATTTGCATGTGAAGGAAGAGTACTATTCATGGAAGTTAAGGTTTATGGCTCCTTGAAATCCATCACTGTGAGTATTTATTTCTTCCTTGGAATTAGTTTAAGGTAAAGATTCAGTTTCTTATAAGCTTTACTGCATCAAAGATGAACAGAATTTATCTCAATTTTATATGTGTGTGTGTGTGAACTGATCAAAGTTTATGAAAGAAAAATTCAAAGAACAGACAGGATTTGTCCTGGAAACATATGCCCACTCTTTTATGTGTACAAACTTGTACCAGATTTCCTTCTGTGACCCAACTCTTGTACCACCCTTTTGGAACTATTTTTATGGCCCTCAAAATATAATATACCAATTGCAGCAGCAGCCATCCATGTCCCTCTCCCTATCTCTATCTCTTTTTCTGTCTCAGTGTGTGGAGGAGGAAGTTACATGCATGCAAAGTCATTTGTTATATTCTTTGACATCATATAGTTATGCTTTGATCTCATTAGATTACATGATCAAAAAGCTAATCAAGTTTTCCCCAAGTGTTCCTTTCTTTCTTTCTTTCTTTCTTTCTTTCTCTGTTATCTTTAATTTGTGCTCACTTTGATATTTCATTCACAGTCTATGTCTTCAACTTTGTTGAAATTTCCACCATAGTGACTTAATATCTTGTTCTTATATACATATATTCTTTATCAACACTCTGTCTTGTAGTTTCATTGACTCTATCTTCCAATTCTTTTATGTCTATTTGTGCATAAGATCCTGGAAATAGCTATTCCTTATCTTCTCAGTCCCAAGACTAACAACAAGAAAAGAGAAAGGTCAGAGAACATCTACACCGAAAGAGAACTAATTAGAAATTTGGGTAACCAAAAATAAAAATCCAACTCGATCTCCCAATTAAGTCTAATTTTGTTACAAGGACTTATCTTTCACAGCTTAATTAGATTGAGAAAACATGAAACTTGTTTTAGATCTCTCTCTTTCTCATGTTCCTATATATACATCCATAATAATTGTCTTATATATTAATGAACCTTCTTCTAATTTTCATAGGTGTGAATGCATAGCTTCCTTCCTCTTAATTAGCTTAATTCCCACAATAAAGACTCTTTCATCCTTCTCATTGTAATGTTGCTCTCATTGATGTTTCTTTGTTCTCATCTCGTAACCACCTTCTCCCATACTTCCAAGAAACGTCACATATATATGACATCTCCCCACCACCACTCACTCTCTCTCTCTCTCTCTCTCTCTCTCTCTATTGTTTGTAGAGAGACTAGTACTTTGTCACATCTTGGAAACTCATCATTTGGCTGATAAGTAAAAGTCCATGCAGCTTTTGTAGATTAATTTTGTTGTGTGTACTTCAAACTCTCTCAACCCCCTAGTTCATCAATGGAGGACACATGGACATACACACACACACACACACACACACACAGATATATATATATAATATAGATATATCTCCTCTTCCTTCTAGTGTTTGTTTTCATGCAATTTTTAAGGTTGTTCTTATGAAGTCTAATTAAGGCCATGCCGCCTTGCTTGACCTTATCACCAAAATGGCATGCCTTTCTTTGGTGGACTGAAAAAGCCTTAGCTCATGCCTGCTTATATTCTATCTTCTAATTGGCCTTTTGTGGTGGGGGAGGTGAACTGGTTTCCTTGCCTTAATTGCACTGTTTGAAAGCAAGACACTGTGAGGATATGGAGAAAAAGAAGTAATGCCATATTTGGCAAGGAATCAATATCCTTGGGAACATAAAATTATATGTGAGACATACATCCATGTTCGTTTGGCTCATGAATATCAATAAAGTTCATCTGCAAGTTTTAATTCTACTGTTTCATTGGATAGGTTATTCAATTCACTCTTGTTAGCCTTTAGGCAAATTAGAAATTAATAATATATATATACCAGATCTATCATTTCATGGAAACCAACAAGCTGCATGTGATCATTTAACAAGTTCATTTTTAATTGATAAGAATTAATTAATCTGCTGTAGTTGCATTTCTTTTGCTTGCTTTGCATGAGCATGTGTAAATACAGTAATTAATTAGAGCCTGACATTGGATGTAAATGTTGGATGTTATATGCAATTACATATTCAGATTCTCAAATTACTGCATTAAATTAACTTTTGACTCTTTCTCAGCTTTAGATTGAATATTGTATACAGTATTTACTGTGATGCATGCGGCTAATTAAAGTTGTTGTATGTATGAACAGTGATTGAAATCATGTTAAATTAGTTAATTTAATTTGAAGAAATACTTTTGCCAATGTCTTGCAATGATAACAGTAGGTGCTTTCAAACAGTACCTGTTCAATTAATCAATATCTACAGTTCATCTGCAACAGTACTATCCTTCCCATGATCTCTTTGCTTTAATCACTGCATTCTTTCAATGATTTACTTAATATAATTCAAGCCCTATTTATGGTTCTTAATTTTTTTTTGCATGCAATAATCTTGATATATATGCTTTCTATATTCAGTGTAAAAAGTTCTCCACACTCAACAAAACGGAAAAAATAAACTGAAAATTATATGCACTGATGCTTTAGTTTTATTCATGAGTACTTTTATATATAACATCATGAGGTCGCCACACAAAATATCAACTGTATGACATATTCAATCGATATCTTTAGTCGACACAATGGGCAAGATATATTTCTTTTAAACCAGTCAAGAAGGCAAGATGCATGGAATTTATGAGAACACTCAAGCACACATGCTTCATCTCCAACGCCAAACTCATCCAGGCAAATACTGCAGTCACTAATTTTTTCAGTATCGCCGGAGTTGACGATAACTAGTGCTGAATTTCTGAGTTGTTGCAGAAATGTGCAGCTTTTATTTTTCTTGCGATAATGCATGAAGTAGAGAGTGAACTGATCAAGATATAAACTGAAGTGATCCTGTGAAAATCCGGTGGTACAAAGAGCTGAAATAAGTACATCATGAAAAGTCAAAAGCAATTCATCAGCTGCAAGATGTTCTTCTTGTTCTTGTTGTTGCAGTTGTGAACCTTCAAGAGTTGGAATTTGTTGATCATCAGCCATTATATATATATAGAATTAAAGTTCCTGTTTAACATGAATGAATAATTAAGGTGAATTAATTATATACTAGATTTGCCTAATTATATAACCCATATATTTTATAACAAATTAAAACCTAACATAACAAGTTTGATAAAGCTCATTTATATATCCTATTTGAAAAAAAAAATCAAGAATATAAAAATCATAAAAAGAGACTTTAGAAGAAATTGTAGCAATTTGAAGAAAAATTATAAACAAAATAATATTAAAGAGAAAACATGATAAACTTGGCTCTCGTCGGCACCAAATAGAAAAAAGATGTTATAAAAGAAACTATAAACAAATTATAACAAATATAAGACATCACTTTAGTGATCAAGTTTCAACCTAAGAAAGTGCTTATGGAGATTACAAGGGCGTGCTAAGAGTTTAAGCTATCCTTCAGGCTCTCATTATAATCCAAAATCAATCCTAATTTGGAATTGTTTTATAGATATAGATATAGATATATATATCTGATAATTTTTGAATTAATGAATTATTCTTGAACTATCATGTGTGTTTAGGATATGTTTAATATATTTACATATTTAATGATATGTTATTTTATTATCAGAATACTCATTAGTTTTAATTATTAATTTATTATATTTATTTATGTACAGGGGTGGTAACATATTAATATATATATAAAAAAAACATATTCGTATAAAAATAGATCATATATATGGTTTTATAAAATTAATGATAAAGTAAAAGGGTGAAAAAGCATAAGACCAAAGCTAGAGTTTTGAAAACATACAACTTACGAGGGAAAATGTCAAACAAATTGAAAGCCGGTCCCAAATTTGGCCAGAGATTGAATTGGCGAGCAAGAGAGGAGGTTTCGATTTCTGAGTTTTGAATTCAGATTCGAAAGAGTGATTTTGCAATCCCTAATTGATGATTCCTTGTGAGTTTGTGAATTAAATTTCAATTTTTTATGTAGTTTGTTTTTGGAAAATTTTGTTGATTGAGAGCATGGAATTGATTTCGAAGAAGAATGGCCAATCAACCAATTTCTTTGATCTGGTCCTCTGAATTTGTTGTGTTGTTTTTCCAATTTAGTTTTTTTGACATTCAGTTTCTTGTAGATGCTGTATTTTATGAGAGAGAGGAAGGAGCTACATCAAGAGAAGAAGTTTTGTTGATATTGGACTATGTCAGTCCTGTTCCAAATTCACTTTTTTTTTCTCTTAATTTATTTTAATCTTAATGGTTATTTACGGGTTTTTTTTTTTTTGGCAATGCAAATGCAAACAGACTTGTGAAAATTTGGATAAAAAACGCTAGCAAGACCAAAGTATTCAATGATGCAAATATCTTTACCTGTGGCTCATATCATCTAGGGTGTACTCATATACACAATTCATTTCTTAGGATTTATTAGTCTTTTGACATGAATTTAGATGCCATTTATAGAAAAGGAACAATTCTGCAAAAAGGGTTGTTTCTGTGTTGTAATGTGAGGATTGCTTTTAAACTCTTAGGTAACATGAACCTTTATTAGATATCAAAAATTATGCAGCTGTTCTTGTTATGCAGTAAGGAAAGTGAGGAGTGAGAACCTCTCCTTTGTTATTGCACAAGTGAATGCTGCTCTTTCAAATATCAGCAGTATTTTGGTGATGGTTATTGCATCTTTTCTGATAGGAAAAACTATATTTTGGGCTTCATAATATGTTAGAAGAGATGCCACGACTGTTGGAACTCCATCTTGTGTCTGATGCTGATGTACCTTTCATGAGGTTTGAACTTAATTGGGTTGCCATTGATCTTCATTATGCAAGTTTGTCTCTTTGGGTCATTTCTGAAGTAAGTTTTGTTGTTGCATTGTGTTTATCTGTGGCTTCAATATATATATATATACTGGTTTTTTATCTGGCTTTTTTGCTTTGATTAGTTTCTGTTTTGGACCTGCATCTTTCACAGGACTCAAAATTACAAAATGCTGATCAACAAACTGTGTGTAGTTTAAATGGTTGCAGAGATGCTGATGGAAATTTAAGCTTGGTTCCAAATCTACAGGTTCTTGCTTTCAGTTCTCATTCTGAATGTCATATAATAACTGGTCTCTCATTAGTGTTCTTTTGGTTTGATGCATTAGGTTTTGGGCAAAAAACCTAGGTGTGTAGTTGAAGCTTAAGTCAACTATTGATTCCTGTACTACAATGTATGGTGGACGTTTCTCCTTGTATTTAAAAGAATTGCATTAGAGTACCTATACTGTGTTATAAGGTTCAGGATAATATCATTTGGTAATAAGATTATGTATTTACGGATGACTAAGAGGTCTATTAGTATTAGGTTTTCGTAAAAACTCTTCACAAGTGGCGCGAGTTTGATTTGCCAGAGAAGATATATATATTTTTGGGATTATAAGTAGTGATTGTGTGTGGGTGGTCCCAATACCCTCACGGATCTCGCTCCCATTTACTCTATTGAGGTTTGCGCATACTCTTATGTTCTTCAAGGATCTAACAGTTCATATTGGCAAAAAAAAAAAACAAAAACAAAAATTATATATTCTGTTTTATACAAATTGCTTAATGCTATTGTATATATAGTTTTACGACGTAGCAGTAAGGTGTGTGTGGCATGTAGCACATCATGACAAGCCATTAAATTTTAAAATATTTTTTATTTTTGTTTGCATGCCACATGAAATTTTTTTGAATAAAAATTTCTTTGGTAAAAAAATTTCTAAAAATATATATTTGAAGCATACAAGACTTATCCTGAGATGGACATCAGTGCAGGAAATGCAGATAATATAATCTCAGGACAAAGAAAGACTGGGTTGAATCCAACTGCACATTCTGGTACCAAAAAGTAAGTATGACTTTCTAGTTGTTGATCAATTGAACCAACACTACTTCCAATTCTCATCTTCTCTAATTTCTTGCAGGACTGAGAGAGACACTTCAATGTCATCCTTATCCTAATGATTTCTCAGATAAAACCTGATTATTCCATCGCTGTTACTTCATTGATCTGAAAAGAAAAGAAGGTGTACCAGCATTCAAAGGCCAACAATTTGACATAAGAACAACAGTTGAGTCTTCTGGTCATCCTAAAGAAGCAGCTGTTGATGATCCACCTCGTTGCAGAAATGAAATGCTTGAGTTTGCTTAATGCTGGTGAATCCTCTGAGACTGATCTTAGTAATGAAGTGTTCACAGTGAGTTCAATCCAAATCAATTCATAACACTTGGTTTTGCAACACTGTTACATTGCTGAATGCCCTGCATTGCAAGTCTTTTTCTTTTCATACATTGAAAGTAGTAGCAGTTGTATGTTGTTGCTGTTGTTGTGGTGTTTGGACTCTATAAACTTTTTGTTGTTTAATATCAGTACCTTTGTATTTTCATTAAATGTTTACTATATATATTATGTATAAAGAAACATATTGGTTCAAGAAATATAGATAGATACAAGGGTATGAATGTAAAATAGCTAAAAATGAAAAAAGCAGCCAGATAAGAACAGGAATTTTTTTTTTGGTCGAAAGGAGCTCCAAGAGCTAAACTAAACAACAAAATGTAAAACGTCAAACAAGACCCGCAGTACTAATAATGTCATCCAACCATCTCGGACGATCTGCCCCTTGATGAAACAAAGATAGGCCGGGGTTTAATCTTCCAAACTCAGCCAAAGCATCAGCCACGAAATTAATCTCCCTCGGACAGTATTGAAATTCAACTAGATCCTCGCCAAGTAGCCGCCTAATGTGCTGCAGCTCCATCTGAATAAGTCCACTGCTGTTAACATTAGTCTTCGTCAGCAATGTTACTGCAGCAGGACAATCAGAATAGACTTTGTCCATGATCAACTCATGACTTATGCAATGTTCCATTGCCAGTGTGATTGCCCTCATCTCCGCATGAACACTGGATTCTGCAAACAACGAGCATGCGCCAGCCAAAAGGATTGTGTTTCTCCCCCTTACAGCCATGAAACCTGCACCAGCAAAGTCTTTATCTGAGATCCATGATGCATCACAGAAAACAATAATGTGATTACCAAAGTAAGCAGTATTTAAGTACTCCCTGATTTGGCCTGAAATCTTCCAGAAATGGTCTTGAGTTGCTGTGATTGCTTGCTTGAAAAGTTGAGGAATCGGAAGTCTTCTGTTGTTGAATACAAGCTGACACCGGCCCCTCCACAGATTCCACATGCACGTTGCCACCAAGGTTGCAAAAAACTGATGTTTTTGTTTGTCTATTCCCCTGATAGGGAACAACCAATGACCTTGCAAAACATCATCCAAAACATAAGAGTCCACCCCTGTATAATCTAAAATCATTTGCCAACAACCTCGGCTGATCCTACACCTGTTCATGATGTGGCTCAAAGTCTCCGACTCAAGATCACAAAAGGGACACATAACTTGTGGGCCAATATTAATCTTATAGAGAAACTCATAGGTTGGAATCCTGCCATGAAAAGCTCTCCAAAGAAAGGTCTTAACCTTTGGAGAAATGGGCAGTCTCCAAAGCCTATGCCAACCATCCCACTTATCTCTAGCAGCAGAGCAATCCCTATTAAAATGATCATACACAATGCTAGTAATTTTCCCTGTGAAAGCTTTGGAGGCCCAGGACCAATGGTTGGGCTTACTGGCATCAAAGGTCTTGGAACTCAAGCCCTCCCAATCAATTCTATTCCCAAAATAATTTGTTATAGCATCATTGCTCAGGACATTATCATTGACGAAATTATTGATGTTATGAGTATCTTCCAGCATACTCATATTTAAGAATGTAGTTTCAAGAACAGGAATTGGGCAACAGTTACTAGTGTCATAAACGAAGCCGTCGGATTTGACCAAGAAGCTCGTCGGCCTGCAAAGAGATGCAGCCGGGGGCGGTGGTGAAGCCTACCAACCGCCAACCCAAGGCCGGGGAGGCGCCGGACACCAAGGGCAAGCACCGCATCGCTGTTGAGCTCAAGCGCTTGGAGTCTGAGATTCAATACCTCCAGGTTTTTTTTTTTTTTCGTTTCTTTTCTTTTTGTGAATTATTTCTTTGTCATTCTCTCTATCAAAATTTATTATCATCATGCTCTTGTTATAGTTTATCATTCAGATCTAAGTACAAGCAAAGGCTTGAATTCCTTTTTATTTATTTATTTTTTTTATGTTTTGGTTTCTGGTTCGGATAGAGGATGAGATGTTTTGAAAAGAAGAAAGAAAAATACTGTTTTTTTTCTTAAAGTCAAATGCAAAGACTATTATTGCATAAAAGGGGAAGAGTTGGTGTTTTGGAAGAAGTGGCATTTTCTTGTTATTGATTATGCTCCAAATGGTCAAACAAATTTTTGTTTTATTCTTAGTAATTATCAGTAGGAATGAGGAAAATAGAATAAACATTGTTGTTCATGTTCCATGTTGAATATCAATTCCTACTTGTCTGTTCTCTTTCTCTTTTTTTATTTTTTTTTTATGTAGTTTTACAAAGATATGAAGCCTCAGAGTTTCCTAAGAACTGTCTAGCGATGAGTATGAGATGGTTCTTTTGGTAAACATGTAGTGTAAGACCTTAAAAAGTACGGTTGTTATTGTTTTTGTTATTGTTTGATGTGTGTGTATGTGTGTGTGGGTGAATCAGAATAGCAATTGGATTGGGTTTTGAGATTCACAACAATTTAGAACTGATGGACTTAGTTGGAATAAATGTTGTTGTTCTTAATCCATGTAGAATAAAAATACCTACTTTGTGGTCGATTTTATTTTCATTTTCTGCCTAGTTTTTCAAAAACATCAATAAGTGGAATCTTTTAGTTTTGTAAAACTAGCCAGTCTTAGTAAACATGGAGTTTGATCTTAAAAGAATTGAATAGCAAGTTCTGTTGACTGAACAGTTGAACTGGAGAAAGATGCTTCTAATTAAAAACATAATTTGTGATGATCAATTTCTCCCTTACCAAAAGAATTAAAAAAAGAAGGTGGGCAAACACTTTTGGAGCAACTGTGGAAATATGAGTTTTAGTCTCTCAGAAGTCAGAACAGAGATCATAGTTATCTGTCTATAATGCTGGTGCAGGTTCAGTTTTGTTTTCATGCATGAGCAATTGGCCTAGGGTCTGTGGAAACTAGTAGTAGGCAGTGCAGCAGTCAGCACCTATATTTGATTAGAATGGATTATTTAACAATTAAATTTATCGATAATCCTGTAAGCTGGCAGGAAAAATGAGTCAGGCTTTATTCAGCTACCTTATAAGATTTGGTGTTTTGTATTAATCCTGCCTCATAAAATTTTTTTAGATTCCACACCAATTAGAAGGTTTAAGTAATTTTATTCCGTTGAACCGCTTGAGGGGTTATAAAAGGCCTTGAATTCATTATTAATCTGAGGGTGATGTGTTCACAGCTATGCGATGCCATCTCTTAACATAGTTTTCATGTAGCAAGACATTTTGATTAAAGAGTTCAAATCAAACAAATGGCATCTTAGAGTTGTTGCTTAATTTTTGGTACATTTTAGATCTCCCATGACCTTCA
This sequence comes from Dioscorea dumetorum, assembly GCA_902712375.1. Lineage (NCBI taxonomy): Eukaryota > Viridiplantae > Streptophyta > Magnoliopsida > Dioscoreales > Dioscoreaceae > Dioscorea > Dioscorea dumetorum. The sequence goes on from CACTHL010000326.1 coordinate 317,678, forward strand.
TGAATTGATGATGATGTTGTGACTGCAAACTTCTACTATGTACATTATGAAGTGGTCACAAGAAGGATGAATGCAATGCATCAGACCTGTCACTGACTAATTAGGTAAAACTGTTTACCTTGCTTTGCCCCCTTGGACATTCTAAAATCTATTGGCTTGTATCATTAGGGTCTCGAAAAAGTTATATTGGGAAGGGACTATGTAACTACTTGTCATGATTGGATTTGCAATGGGCTGTAAGCTTTTATCTGCAAAATTCATGTGGTTTTGTTTTATAACAGGAAGATCTGGAAAACCTCGAGACAACAGAGACTGTGTCTGCTGTATTGAAAGAGTATGTGAAATAAAACAACACTAAAGTATTCATCAAATACACAGATTGTTTGTAAATATTTGAAGCTAAATTCATCTCAAGGGAACTGACATACTCCTTGTAATGACTAGGCTATTGAATGAAGTCGATGAAAGATCAGACCCGCTGCTTCCAATGTAATCAATCTCTACATACAAACTTTTTTATTTGTGTGTGTGTTGAAGTTTTGCAAGGAGAAAAAATCATGCTTTTATTGTGTTGGGTAATTGCAGAACTACAGGACCTGTGGACGCATCATGGAATCAGTGGTTTGAAGGGCCTCAAACAGTGCATGGTCACCGATGCTGGATACTTTAATATGTTAGGCACCGTATTTGAAAATTGAAAAGAGATTTATTGCTTCCATTTATCAGTGGGGAAAAGGAAAATTGTTAATAGAGCATGCACGTATTTTGTTTTGTTTTATGCAAGGATTTTCTTCAGGAGAATATTGAACTACTTGTTTTACTTGAATACTTTGCAATTGTTTATATTCAAGTCTGATAAGAATTTTTTTTTTTTGGCAATAGTTTACCCATAATAAAATAAATAAAAAAATCCTTGAGCTTAGATTTTGATTTTATTACTGTCAATTTGTTTGTCATCACTAACCAAGTCGAGCAATAGATAATTCTCTCTGATGATATGAAAATCAACTTCACAAGCTGTACAACACCACAAATCATGTATTAAGCTCTTGTTGCAGTAGCCATACAGAACAGCCCTTTATGTAAGACCCCAGTCATCAAATTGGCAGGATGGGATGGGATGCCTCTTATGCTTCAGAGAAATATTGGTAATAAACATAGCAAAGATAAAACAGTAGCTCATAATTTCACTACTGTAAATATAATTAACAATTACGCAGAGAGTAAGAACTCCAACCAATAAAAAAACACTTAAAGTCACTGGTTGTAAGTCTCCAGGCATTTATAGGGCTATCATACCAAATATATTACATCAAACTCGGCTGGAACAAATAAACAGGAATGACCAACGCTTCTGCCCTAACTTTGCAATTCTGTCGCACAAGCCATACAAAACTTGAATGTAATGCCTTGGAAGGGGTGATGGATCAAGGCCAACAGTTTGAAGAAAATTCCAATTATTCAGTCAATCTGTGAAAAGAAAGCAGTCATGCCGGCTCTCATTAGTCATTAATTACACACATGCACACACACACACACACACACACAAACATACTATCTTCAAATGAACATCCATCAGAATGAACTATAGAGTCTTACATCTAGGATAGAGGTTGCCACCGTAGTATGGAGGTCCTCCCTGTCTCATCTGTAACAAAGACTTAACGCCCATAAGTATAATGAAAAGCCAACCAATTTGTTTTTTTTAATTCTTCTACAAGAATCAATATATCCGCAACATAGGTACCTGATAGGTGCTTGGATGATCAGCAGCCCCATATAGGCCACCTGATTACAATATAAATATGTTTATGGATCAGTGACTCTCAAACAGAAAACAAAACTTCATGCATACATTTGTCATACCAGTTGTGTATCCAGCACTTGGCCGTTGTTGATAAGGCAAAGAAGAGCTGGGGATGGCATGGGGCATCACACCATAACTAACATACGATAAAAAACAATTATAAGTTAAGAAAAAAAGGACAATTATATTAGTTTGAGTATTGAAAATGCTGCAAAATTTGAAAATGTACCCTGGGCCTGCAGGTGGAAAAGTGTCTAGACGAGGGCGCGGGTACCCTCTCAAATCAGAGTAACGTGCTTCATCTCCCTGGAGCATGATTGCAACATAATGAACGGCCTGAATTAATGGAATGAAATTTAAGGCTACTGTAGTTAAAAGATTCATGAAATTACCAATGCGGCAAAAGCTCGCTTTCCTCCTTGTGAAGCATGTGAATAATCCTGCAAGTTGGGGCCTAGCATCGGGCATAACACCAAATAGCAAAAGATTAAATATTTTATTTTGAGGAGAATATACTACAAACCAAATACCAAAAATAATAAAAAATTTGGTTTGAACCATGTGAGACCAAAGAGACCAAAAGCTTAAATCTGGTGGATCAATCTCTTCTTGCAGGCGGTACCAATGACAATTTTCACAAAAAACAAAAGCCAACTTTTTGAGAAACACATATTTGAGGAAAAAAACCCTAAACTGTGATATGAAGTAGATTGATAACCATATCAAATTAATATCAACAAGCTTCACAGAGGCAGATCAAAGGGTTGGGCACACATGATCAAACCCTGCCATCAGACCAGAAAAACTCAACAAAAGCTGGTTTAATTTAATAAATAAAATATTTGAAATTCAACCAAATCCAAACTCAACAAACGGTGGTTCAATTTGATACATCAAATATTTGAAAATTTCAACCGAACTTAACTCAAATCAATAAATTAATTATGTCAGACCACTTACACACTCAGTAAATCAAAGCAAATATGAAGTCAAAATAGGAGCACGTTCAGCAAAACAAGTTATACCTCTTGCATATCCTGGTTGTCCCTGCTTCCAAGGTGTTTGATGTCTCATAACCTCCAATACCTCATGAGTTGAAGAGGACTTTCTATCTCCAGCAGTACTGCTTTGGCCTCCTTTATAAAGATTCCCCTTGCTAGATGGACCATTTAATTTCATATCACCTAAAAAACCAATAGCATTAGAAGTTAAATGAAAAATGTTTTTAAAACAGAATACAGCTCATACATTTAAGAAGGAAAATCATGGAATTTCAACAAGGTTCTATCAAGATCATTGGACTATCAAACAAATTAAGTATACAAAGCTATCTAATCAAGTAACAACAGCTTTTCACTAACTATCTGCTCTATTATTCAAATAATATCCGATAAATCATTATAAAATTTCCAATATATGCACAAAATGATGGATGAAGTAACATCTAGTGAATGCCCATGTGCCCCATTCAAAGCTATTTAACTGGAATTTCCTGACCATCTGATCTTGAAAAGCGGAATACAATAGGCTTATAAGTTAAAACTAGCAATTGTGAGAACACAACTAGATGGTAATTATCTCAACATCTCAGTAGGCTTGAGAGTAAATTAAACCAACCAATATATCTTTAGGTCAGAGACCCAGTCTAAATTCAGTTCACACAGCAAAACAACTATGATATAGCCTAGATTTCAATGGAAAAAATTGAAGAATCCCAAGCAGTTTAGACTGCTATCTAAATTATGAATGTTAAATTTTTGCATTTAAAAGCATGATAGATTATCATCTAACAGAACCAAGAAAAAAATGCTACAAGTCAATATGGCTTAGAAGTAATGACAATGCATGAAAATGTCATCAAATTAAGCAACTTCATGCTAATTCCATATTAGCAGATGGGCACATCAAAACAATAGAAAAAAAGTTGAATAATTCCAACAAGCTTGGTAAATATCTCGAGTACTATAAGAAAATGAAGCCTCACGCTGAATAAAGGAAGTTTTATCTTTATTATCATCCTTCTTACTAAACTTGAACCCTCCTTTGTTTTGCTTGCCCTTTGATATGGGTTTAGCTAGTGACACCTTCACACTTATCTAGACAAAACCACAAAAAAAAAAGAGGAATCAGAATGAAATGGATTATACAAATAAAAATATGGCGCATGCATGTAAGCGTCTCAAAAACCTTTGAACCGTTGTCCATTAGCTCCTTTTCAAATAACTCAATGCATGACAGAGCATCCTCACGGGTTTTGTAGTTAACAAATGCAAAATCCTTTCTTTTCGCAGATCGTATATTTCGTGCTAGGACAACTCGCTCGATATTACCAAATTTTTCAAATTTCTCCTTTAATTGCTCTTCCCCCCAAGAAAATGGTATTCCTTCAACATAGACAGATTTCACCTGCATAAAATTATGGTAATAGAAATAAATTATGCATAAAACTAATATCTGATGTGAAACTACAATCATCGCATATGAGAAATGATACTGTTTATTGAAGATGATTTGAAATGAAGAAAGTTTAAGGCATACATAAACATCCTTTCAGAGATATCAGTAAAGACCAAAGTGGAGAACATAGCAGCTTTTACATCTGTTCATGCACAAGAAAGCAGTTTTAAATATCATTTATCAATATACACCACAATCAGGGGCAATGTTAATGCATCCAACAGATGTGCTTACTTGGCCTACAGCTGATCAGTATATGAAATTACTAGTCAATGACCATAGCCCTATGCTCCCAAGCTTATTTATAAGAACTAGAAAGCAAAAACCAGAAGCCCAAAGCCATAGACAAATGTATGCACACAAAAGTCCATAACTGAAGGCTATCCATGGACAATTAAAAAAAACAATTATCAACATCAATCATGTTAAACCAGCAAAAAATACTCAGGAATACCTTCTGCATCTCCTCTTCATCTGGATCATTCAATGGTTCAGCCCAAGCAACTTTGATATTTCGACCCTTGCCAAAAACATCCTTCTTCTGAAGTAATTTGAAAGCCTTTTGAGCATCTCTGTTACTTTCAAGTTCAAGAAATGCAAACCCACGATTCAAGTCTGCATTCTTAGGATCTGTCATAACTGTAACAGCATCAATCTTCTCCACTCCAATTTCATGTAGGAGCTTCATGATCTGCTTGAATAATAAAATCAACAAAATTGGGCTCAGTCAAATAATTTATTCCAAAGAAAAATTTATATTAAGAGCTCCAATATAATTTTTCTATATTAAAAAAAACACTAGTACACTAGGACAAAAAGACTCACATCTTCTTTCTTCCATGTTTTGTCAATGCTTCCGAGAAATATTGTGTCGTTTCCCTCGAGGGCTGCAGCACCACAAAGCTTGCCACATACCTTCAGCAAAAACTCTCATATAAAACACAGTAAAATAACAGACACATGCAAGAAACTGGCATACCACATATCACAGTTAGATATAACAAACCTGAATTAAATTCCTACTTTAATAAAATTTATGAATCATCAAGATGACCACATGATTTTTAAGGAGGTTATTTCACATTAAAATGTAAAAATCACAGGAGAGTATAGTAACAGTCTTTGCATGCAGCTTCATCATAATGCATTTTAAAGGTAATTTACAAATCCCACCCATCATATACTACTAGACTAGCCAAACTAAAAAAAGTTCAAAGGAAAGGCAGCATGACAAGAAAATGTTCCCTAAATCATAAAACCTCCAACAAGGTACTACCTACAATTTTTAGTAATTAAAGAGCTAAACTAAGATGTTTGAGTCAAAACTTGTCATTATGAAATACGACCCAAAATAAAATAAAATAAAATAATTAAATATTTAAAAACAAGATGCATAAAAGGAATGAAAACATGATTTTCTAATAATTCATTTGATAAGCATATAGTAAAGAACCAAACAGATCTCAGCCATAACATATACATATCCAAAAATTATAGTTTCCACTCCAACAAAGACAAGAATAGTGTGAAGGCTTTAATCACAAAGCAAAATTAATATGAGCAAGGGCTAACCTAACCCATGAAAAGGATGCTAAATTTGGTTCTTAAATTTACAACTTAACATCAACTCTTAAATAATGGATCACGAAAAAACTAGACAAAACAAAAATAAAATCTTAGTCACCCTCATCATATTCTCATTAGCAATCTATAAGTTCAAATTTAGTTATAAGAAAATTTAATTAGGCAACAATGGCTGGAGAGTCTCAATCAATCTGATAGGGAAAAATTCTGATTCCAACTTATTAACCACTCAGGTTCTTAGAAGTCCTGGCACAGTCAATCAACACCTAAGCAAGCTGCCTATAGTTCTAACTAGATTATATGTACTTTGAAGAGTAATTGCCTAAGGCAATGGTAGTGGCATGCTTAAACTACAGAAGCAACAAGCTTCTATACATAAGAAAGTGTTTAAACATAATGGTGTTGCATTACACCTCTATATCCCTGAAACCACAAACTTCTAAAACAGTGCTTAAACTACCGAAGGGACGAACTTCTATATCACTGAAACAGAGCGCAGAATCAAAGTAACATAATCAACTTAATCGCTTCCCAATACGCATGCGAATATCGACTATAGTTAAACACGTAAAAAACACCAAAAATAGAGTTTCTATAAAATTTGAAAATTCATACCGATTATGTACTCACCTCAACTTTCTTGAATACTGTGACAGCCTTCTTGGCTTGAGCTGCCTCAGCATACCGGAGGAATGCATAACCTTTGTTTTTCCCGGTCACTGCATCCATCATCATCCTCACTTCCAAAATCTCTCCCACTGTCTCAAAAACCCTCCTTATATCCTCTTCTTTCGCATCCCTATCCAACCCTCCTATAAATATTTCTGTCTTTCTTCGTCGCTGCCTCTCTGATATCCCCTTCTGCACATCTCCTGCTGAAGCCTGAGATTCAATTCCATCTTTCTTATCCTGATCAGGCAGGGTATCAGCCTCCTCAGCTGCCACAGACTCAATCTCCTCCTGCTTCATCTCATCCTCTTGCATCTGCTCCTGCTTAACCTCATCTTCCTGCATCTGCTCCTGCTTAACCTCATCATTCTGCATCTGCTCCTCCTTAACCTCATCCTCCTGCATCTGCTCCTGCTCAACCTCATCTTCCTGCATCAGCACCTGCTTAACCTCATCTTCTTGCATCGGCTCTTGCTTAACCTCCTCGGATGCAACCTTCTCAGTCTCAACCTCAGCCCTCGGCCACTGTGCAGAGGGTTCAGCATCCTCAATCTTTTCCACCTTCACCTCCGTCTCCTGCGCCATCAAAGGAGGTTCAAGATGCTCGACAGCAACAGCCTTAGTATTCTCAGGGATAGAATCAGAATTAGGGTTAGAACCTTCAGCAGCGACAATCGGCGGGACGACGGCTTCTTCCTCCGTCTTCAGATCGTCTTTCACTGTACCCAATGCTTTCGGGACTTTCTTGACGACGATCTTCTTCTTCACCACCTTCCTAACTCTGGTAACGGTTTTCTTGGGAGTAGGCTCCGGCACCGGGGCTTCCGCTGTTGGAGCCTCAACGTCCGCGGATACCTCGATTGCCGGGGCTTCTACGGCGGCGGCAACCTCCTCAACGGATTCCAGAGCGGTGGTCTCAGAGGCCAGAGGCATGGAAGGGGAGGAGGAGGGTTCGGCGATGGGGGTGATCTCAGGCGTCTTTTCGGCGATGGGGGTGATCTTCGGCGTCTCTTCGGAGATGGGGGCGATCACATGGCTCTCAGCGGCTGTGAGAGGGGAAGGGGAGGGAGGTGGGGATTCGGCTGGGGCTTGGGCTTTGGCCCTGGAGTTGGATCTGGGGGTGGTTCTGCGGACGGTTTTCCTCACGGTTTTCCTCCGGCCGCCGCCGGCCGACGCCTTGGGCGGCATTTTTTCCCCCTTTTTTTCCTCTTTTTTTTAATTTTTAGTTTCTAGGGTTCTGGGGAGATTGGAAAGAGGAGAATAGAGAGCAATGCGGGGGGAAGGGACGGGAGGAATAGGGAAATTTTGGAGTTAATGGGCTTCTTCAGCCTTAAAAGCCCATAGTTTATGGGCCTCGTCCAATTGAAGTACAGGCCCATTAAAAAACCAATAAACTTGCATTAAAAAGTTTATTTATATTTATTTTTCAGGAAATTTGTTTTAGTTGTAAAAATTATTTGGATAAAAAACTGCAAGTTCTTTTCTTCACATATAAATTTACAAAGGTTTAATTTTTGCTAATAATTTTACTCTTAACCAAAATATTAATAACATTTCTTATTTTTAGATTATGCATTATTTGCCGATTTCTGAAAATAAAAAATTGATTATCACTCCCATATATCATGAAATATCAAATAATTTTCTAACCTATTGTTATCAGATCCCTTGTGTAAAATATTTATTAAGGGAAAACCCCGTGATTTAATTATAGAATCCACACAATGTGAAACATATTGAACTTGCTCCATGTTTGTTCATGTTTTTTACTTTTCTTATATAAAAAATGTTTGTCTCCTATTTATCACAAAAAAAAACTATATATTCGTAGAATTATCATTCCATATGAAGTTTTTAAAAGACCCTACCCTCCATAGAGGTGGTGCAAGTGAAATACCCTATAAACATTGACTTTAAGGCAAAAAATTCCTTATCTCTGATTAGAGAACCAATAACACTAAATCATTCTCAAAACTTGTCACACAATGTATCTCCCTATTTAATTCTTATCATGAATTTGAAACTGCTTTGTAAAAGATTTAAAATCTTGTTAACCTCGCAATAATCTTTTATCCATAAAAAAGACTTTTAAATTATAATGCTTGCCATTTTATCAGCAAATTAAGTCTCAAATGTATGCATGAATCCATCAACCTTTAAAATTGATCAGACAAACAACGAATAGGCCAAACCAGGTCTGACTTTTAGGTTTGAAAGATTTACTTGAACTTACAAAAGAGTCGATTTAAATGGTAGAAGTTTGAGTCGTCTAAGTGATTTCAAGTCTGAACCCCTTACACGCATGGAAAAAATACTTTCAGTTGCAAGTAGTGTAACCCCGGCCGGCCGATCCCCCTCCTCCTTCTCGCACGTGCTCATTACTCATTAGACGGCTGTCTAATCAAAACTGAATAAATGAATCAATGCCGGAACGACTAGAGATACTGAGGAACAACTAAATTCTAGCAAGGACAATAACATTAGCATAGTTGCTCAAGGCCAAATCCCATGAACCCTATCGAATGATATAATTATATGCCCGTAGATCTCACCGATCGGCACACTTACACCAAGTTATTCAGCCGACAAAAAATCTTCTGACCAATGTCCAAGCATAATTAAAAAAATAACAGTGACTACCAAAAAGGATTGCATTATTATCTGGTAACACCAAGCCAATTTGGGCAGTTCTCAATTCTCAAACTCAGTGTAGTCACTGTCTGAAATCATACTGTTGTACCATGCCTTTCCAGCACCCTAGATTGCGGCAGCATCCTCCTGTAATAATATACAACAATGGAGTGAAGAAACAAGTTGTAATACAAAAGCTGTCGCACCACAAGGGAGAGCTGCATTCTGCAATTAGGTGACAGAAAGAATACCAGAAGACTTCCTTAAATTTCATGAATAATATTTGAAGATTCGCTGTCCCTACATCACTTTCTTGCCAGCTAGTGAATTGTCCAGGTTTTTAGAACCCATTTGAAAAATATGATTTACACTACGCTTAAAGTTATGACATTGACTTACGATTCAAAAGATGAGTATGACTTTGTTGTTGTAGAGGCAAACAGCTTGCCAAAACAAAAGGGAGAAGCAAAAGAAAATGATATGGAAGAAGTTCAGATGGTGACAGCACAGTATGAAGCTATATACAACAAAAACAGAACTCAAAATCAAAATTACAGTTATTTAGAATAATTATGGGCCAGAATGAAAGGTTCCATCTCTAAACAGTGTAAATAAAGAAAAAGAAAACAATAAAAACCTTGAACAAAGTAAATTAAATGTACACCAAATACGGAAACATAAATACAGTGACTTCGCAGTTTCATATTTCATTTAGATATCATCATTCAAAACCTATGTGCCAAAAAATCCTACTTTCGCAACATAGCATTAACTAAATGTTCCTACAGATATCAAAATGAACATCAACCAGCGAATGAAGTAAACCATCATGTAAAGCAAGTCAATTTGAACATACAATCTGGAAAAAGACTCCAACCCAACCAGATGTTGACAAACAGACATGGAAAAAAGGTTGTAGGATCAGACATTACCAGATCAATATGTCACATAACTAACTGACAAAAATCACTGACAGGTAACAAAACAATAGGATAGTCACATATAATCAATATATTCTGGTTAAATTAAATTTTTATGCTCCGGAATGGATAGATACGAACTTCTACATTTTTAATAGAATAGATGCAAATGAAACAAATCAAAGCAGACAAAATCCCTACGAATATATAACATTCAGATAAAGAGTAAAGAGAATACGGTTCCAAATGGATACCTTTGATAGCTGAGTTCTCTTCCTATGTAATTTTTCCTTCTTGACCTTGATGCGCTGTGCCTCAGCAAGCAGAGCCATTCTCCTCGCGGTTTTGGCACACGGATTCAGTTTCAACATAGCATTCAGATTATTCAATGGGTTCTTCAGGTAACGGCGCTTGACAGTCTTGTCAATCGGTCTTACTACTGACTGCACCTCGTCTGAATTGATGAGGCCCCCGAGATCAGCATTCGCCATCTTAGGTCCGGGCAGCACCCATCCCTTCTTCTTCTCTGATGGTTTATCAAGCATCCCGAAAACCGAGTCCAGCTTCTCGAATGCGGACTTCGTCTAAATGATGAACCTGCCAAGATGCCCACCAGGCGCGAGCTTCAGTAGGTTCAGGCGCTCAACGTTGGCAACATCGACACCAGGGATGTTACGGAAGGCTTTGACGATCTTTGAACACTCGGTGCCGTACATGAGGAGAGGACCTTTGCGGGAGACACAGAAGCGATTGCGCATCTTACCCTTTCCAGGCGGGATCGAATGGGATTCTTTGGCTTTCTCGGCATCAGGAGAGGCGCCAATCTGTTTAAGGATTTTAAGGGCGGAGGAGGTTTTCTGGATTGACTCGGAGGAGACAAAGATGACAGGAAGAGCGGAGGTGACGGCGAGGCGGCGCTGGATGATGTTAACGCGGTGTTGCCCGCGGTGCCAGATCTTGATTGGAGCGAACATTCGAACTCCACAGCACGTGTTGCCGAACGCACCCTGGCCAGCGCGGTGGGTGCCGTCACCATGAACGCGGGGAATACGGAAGACTGCGCGGCCGGTAACCCAGGACACGGCGGAGGTCTGACGGCCAGCGCGCCTGGAGACGCCGTATGGCTGGCGGTGGTTGGAGGAGAGACCGGGTGGACGAAGCGTCAGGGCGGATCGGAGCCTTTCGTACATCGGGGAGGGGGATGGAGGCGCTGCCATCGGTGGCCATGTCGCTGAATTGCCCATCTTTCGCCCGATAGGAACTTGCTTGTTAGTTATAACCCAATCGTATTTTATTATACATTTCTGAATATTACAAATATTAGTTGTAAGGATATATATATATATATATATATATATATATATATAGCCAGATTATGTTTGCATGGTTATCCAAATGCATTTAAATGGTGAAGCGTCCAATCCAACAGGCGAACGCATCAATACAAGCTGAAATCAGAACGAGCATAGCCTTCATGGTTTTATGCAACTCATATAAACTGCAGATGTAAAAGCAAAGCGGGACAACAACTGGCTTTCTTCAGAACAAAGTACCTAATGCAGGCTAACACACAGGGAGATTATAACAGGGGCACTAGCGCTAATCTTAGGCACAAATATCAGCCTACTAAACTAGATCACATTGCAAAACTAGAGCACAAGATGTGTTCCTAGAATTTAGAAGTTCTACTATATCGGTATCTGATCCTCGATATCTAAAGCTTTTAATCTCAGTTAAATTGTTGTCTCTTTGAAGCTCTTGGCCAACCAGATGGCTGTTTCTCTTGGAGAGACCTTTTCGGGACCAAAGGGCCTCAATAACACACCCAGTTCGTCAAACCTCTCTTGTTGCAATAGTTGAGCGCTGAACTCAAGCAAACCTTCCAAAGCCTCTGCTCGTTGCTGGTAGGATGAAGTGTCAAACCGGCGCAATCGGGACTCAGACGATCCACGGCTTGAAACATCATTAGCTTTTGAATTTCTGCCTGAGGAGTCACTGCCATTATCTCCCTCTCCTCGGAAGATCTGGATTGTGCATTTATCTTTTGTGATGGAGCGATCACCACAATGCAGTGGGGTTGAAGTTGAGCCTTGCACTGATGAGATCTTTCTTGAGAAAAATGGGTCTTCAGATGATGCAAGAGGGAACTCAGCGATTCTATCAATGAGAGGGGCATTGACTGAAATGTCAGGGGGAAACCATTCCATTTAGAACACTCAGATTGCGCCTCGCAGGTGTTTCAAATGTAGGCAAAGGCAGTGATGCTCTTCTGCTTGGCCGAGCAGCTCTGTCTGCAGGTGTTCTTAATGGCTGCCGCTGTGCAAGAGGTAACAGAGAATCATGAATTGAACAAACATTACATTGCCATACAAGATTCAATACATATTATAATGAAAACATTCATTAGGTACAAAACTTGTCTGATAAAAGCCACTGACAAAAGGCCAACGTTAGGTGCAAGATAAAGTCCATCAATCACAGAAGTTAGTATCTGCATAAATATTGAATCAAACATCAGAAGAGATATGTGCAGTACATGATGCTATGTGCATTAGATAATCAGTGCAATCAGTCATAGATTAACAACATTTGCGTTTAGTCTAAAGCAGATTAGTATCTGCATATAAGTTCAACCTTATTGCCTGTTACCCAGAAGGAAAATATTGAATCAAACGTCATAAGAGATATGTGCAGTACATTATGCTATGTGCATTAGATAGCCAGTGCAGTCAGTCATAGATGAAAACATTTGCAGTTAGTCTAAAGCAGATGAAGGGACGCATGTATACTCATTAATAACTTCTCAATATGATCTTTTATTCTCTTCATCTGATTCAAGTAGACCAAAGAGTAGTGAAACCAGTAGCTATATGTAATTTCAGGTGATAGAATTGTTCCAAGAAAGGCTTGAGTTGTGAGAATATTAAGACATATTTAATAACCATCGGTAATGCATAGTTTATTAACAGCTTACCACTTCACGGTTTGGCCCAGTATGTATAATTTTTGTCGGCACAGACTGCCTTCTAGGAGTTGCAAAAGTTTTGGCTGGAGTATACCTTGGGGTCTTTGCCAGAATTGATGGTTTCTCAATAGTTGTTTTATCAGTACTATACTCTTGAACTTGACTGCCTCCCAAAGACAGGTCTTTTATCTGTTTTTTCACATAACCCGGTTGTCCCTTTGTACCCTGGGTAGAGCAAATAGAGTCCACTTCTGTTGCAGGCTTGTTCAGTTTGAACCTCTCTTTGCTAAAATTATTGACTTTCTCTATTTCCTTGCATATTGAATCCTCATCATCGCCATGGAATCTGATCTTCTTAATGAGGCTGCTTGTGGGTTGTTTGACTGGAGGAGATTTACTAGGGTGGCCAGAGTTTAAGCTGACTTGAAATATATATGGTTGCAGGTGCTGATGCTTCAGCAGTTCTGCAGCCTGGTAGCAGGATATAAATATGGAAATATTGCCAATTCAGGAAATTATACAATCATCAAAAAGATAAAGCATCTTCTGCATGGAGAAGCAATTACTATCAATTCTACTTACACTTGGACGGTGTTCTGGGCTTTTACGCAACATGCTTTTGATGAGTCCTCTGCTGAACAAACGAAAAGAGAACAACATATAACGACGAACCAACATTAGAGACTGGTCACTGAATTAGTTACACAAGGCTTACAGAAGACAGGAATCACATGGAAAAAAGGCTTACAATGCACCAGAATATGAACTTGGAAGAGGAGCCACTATGGACTTATTTATCTTGTTTATCAGAGCTTGCATGTCCTGTTCAGAAGGAAATCTCACAGTAAGATTTTCATCACAGTACAAATACAAAACCTGAATAACCATCTACAAATTTGAACAAATTTATGCATTCAAACGTAAACAGGAAGGTTTGGCTTTTGTTCAAAATTTGAAGTGGAAATGAAGGACTTCAATCACATTATTTCAGGCACAAAATAGGATTAAATGGGACAGATCACCAGCGTCCACACGAGTAAATTTTTGGAAGTACCAATTAAGGATTCATATTTCCAGAATGCGTTTGTATAGAAGAGACTGTGACTTACAAAAGCTTTAAAAAGCAGGCTTGAGGGCTGTCATCTCATATATACAGCATCCTGTGTGATTCAACAAATAAAAGGACTTAATTTCCAATGAAAAGATTGACTTCAAACCAAAGGGTGAAAAAACAAAACCTACCCAAAGACCAAATATCAGATTTGGAACCATATGGTATATCAGCAAGAAGTTCTGGGCACATATAGCTGGGAGTCCCCACAACCTGCATCTGATGCATTAGATAACTTCCACAGGGAATGTGAGCCTAAATCTATTAGATAAAGCACTCACAGAAGAGGCCAGATCATCAGACGTTAACATTTTCGCGAGACCAAAATCACCTGATATACATGGCAAATCAAAAGACAACCTTAAAATTTTACATTAATGCAGTCAAGCGATCAGCTAATGAAACAAAAGCACAGAACTGACTTACCCAGTCGTATGTTCTGATCTCTAGTCAGAAATATATTTGAACACTGTCCCAATTACAGAACATTATCATTAACCATAAATTCAGTAAGTAAATACAGAGAACTACCAGAAATTTCACTCACCTTTACATCACGATGAAGAACATGGTTGTTATGCAAGTAATCAAGGGCCATCAGAAGCTGTACAAGCCATTTGCAAACCTTCTGTGGACAATAAAGAGAAGAACAAAATTCGTGAGTGCATTAATAAGGAACTCAAAAGGCTCTTGATCAAGGATAATGTCGTAGGTTTTGTTTCTCAAAGTATACCTCCTCAGAGAAAAGAGATCTATTGGCTTTTTTAATAGCTTCTGCCCTGTAAGCAAAGTTCTTATAAACTGATGAGTTGTTTCAAAATAAACATGTTCAAGCAGATTTTGCAACAGAAGTGTAAAGAATCCTTACATGTCGCCTCCCTCACAATAACCTATGACAATGCATACGTAGCAGCCCTGCAAACAGAAATACAAATATTTACCAATGCTTTGCAAGTGCAACTACAATCACCATGCAGTAGAAAACGCTACACCTACATTAGTAATGGGTGTAGTATATTGTACTCTAGCCTTATCAAAAATATCAATGATTCCATCCTAAATTAAAAACATACCCCCCTTTCTTAATTGAGATACAATTTGACAAAAGGGAATATTAAATCCATCACACATAAAAAATAATAATTAGATAAAATTTTTGAAGTTGGGTGACACCCTTCCTCAATTCTACACCTCCCCAGCACATACTAATCAGGTCACTGCCTCTATTGGCCTCCCTCAACCACAACTTACCACCACTCCACATACTTTGTCCCATCCCACCTCCTCCCCTTTTTCCCCCTCCTAAACCTCCACCCTCTCTCTTTTGCACATTGTCCACCACTTCTTTCTGCCTGTTCCCTACTTTCACATCCAAGATCTATAGCTCCATCAGGCTGCACTTGTGAACCCCGTGCTCAAATTTAATAATAATGTTGCATTTAATGCTAAAGTGAACCAATTCTACATTATGAAATTAGTGGAACACTTTAACGATTAATAGTCATAATTCCACTATCCACAAGATGTGCATGAGAAAAGAGAGAATTAACCAAACAAGTTTTGAAGTCTTTGTTCTTAGTGTTAGGATCAACCAAGCAAGTTTGGGGTTTACTTTACTGCTCAGCTTCCGTTTTTAGTGTCATTGTCGAAAATTTTGAAAGTGATATCAAGAAGAACATAAATCCGTGCATGGCATAAAAGATCCACAGGAGGCAAAGTAATAAACAGAAAGAAATGAACAATACCGCCGTTCAAATGCTAGAAAGATCAATAATCCAAGAGAGGATATTAAAATTATCACAAGCAACCAATAAAGCCATTCACTTGCCTTCTCTACCCATGAATCTTTATATTCCACGATAAAAGGATGTTGTACCTTCTTAATAAGCTCCATCTGCAATAGAAAAAAGTGCCATGACATGTGTGGACAACTTATGCGCATTGATGCCACTAAAATGTTACATAAAAGACATCATGAAGCCAAAATCTCAACTCATCGCATGTATTATCATCTAGTAGCATGAAACCAGAGAAAAAAAAAATATAAGTAAGCCCTTTATATGGATTTTCACCCACTACTAAAACCGGTTTATTCAAAAATAGAATGGAAAGGGACAAATATTGGCATCAAACAAAAACAACCAGCACTGCTTAAACAAACGCTACATGGTGGCATGGGCTAAAGGAAGAGAACAATAGGAAAATGTTGGCTGATAATGGGTGCTGGACAAGGAGACTTGCCTCCTGGTGAGCAGACCGGCGGCACCGATCTGTTTGGCGAGCAAGCCGGATCTTCTTCAAGACATATCTGCAAGAAAACACGGTGAAGATCATCATGAACCTAAAAAGCAACCAATTTGACAAAACCCAATGACTACCATCCCTGATTAAGCATCGAAACTCGAGCTTCTCACCTCTTCTTCTCGGCCTTATGCTTAACAAGCAGCGCAGACCCAAATGCACCCTTCCCAATCTGCTCCAGAACCTCATACTGCTCCATTCCCACAAAGAATCCTCAACCACCCGCCCCACTCTAAAAATTCCAAAAAAATCCAACAGATTTAGCAGGTCGGAGAACAAGATGCGAAAACAGATCACGGATAAGACCAAACGGATTAAAATAGTGGAAATGCGAGTAAAATCCAACTAAGGAACACAATGCGTTGAATCCCACGTGAAATGCAGTGAATGACGTGGTGTTGACGATGGAAAACACTCACAATGAGAGCGATCTGTGAGCCTGCGATCGAGGAAGCGAGTCTCAGCGAGCTTCGGCTTAGATTTCAAGCATTGAGAGAGTGAAGAGGGAGAGAAGGCGGCAAAGTGCCTAAAAAGAAGGTCATCGCTAGGGATTTCAAAGTTCAAAAAGATAAAAAGAGAAACTGAAGCAGTTGATGGAATAAGAGCAAGCTCAGCGGAGAGAGAGAGAGAGAGAGAGAGAGATGAGAGCGTTCAGCGTTGCTTGGCTTCGTAGTAGCAGTACTGGAGACTAGTGAGAGCAGGAGCGAATACTAATTTTATTTTTTATTTTTTTATTTTTTATTTTTAATTAATTAAATAATTAATTAATTATTTTGGATTCTTGAAAAATTGTACTTGCACCCCTTGGTTTATATATTTTTTTATTTATTTATTTATTTATTTATTTATTCCCTGCATAATATCGTATCAAGCTATATTACTATGCCATTATTTATGTCTAACATGTTTAATTAAATTTCATGAACCAAATAAAATTATAATCACACTTGAATATATATATAAGTTTATGTGAAAAAAATATTTAATGGATGTAAAATAATAAATTTCAAGGTTCTATTGGAGTAAATGAAATTAAGAGACCATTGATAAACATGGACAAGAAGATTCATATTTTTCTTTTCTTAAATAAAGATAATTTCAAGTGATGTTTTTATGAATTAAATAAAAAAAAATCATCAATGATAGTAGTATGATTCATATTGTTTTAAATATTAAGTTTCATAACTAAATGAACTGAAAATTTTTGCGTGAGTGTAGCGTTTCTAGGACACTTTGCTAAGTTATCAACCGCACAAAAAAACTTCAAAAAAAAAAACAAAACAAAACAAAACAAAGTCACAAATAAAACTATAAATAAGACAACATGTTAAGTTAGTTAATGAGTTTTTATTTTCAAATAAATGATGTGTTTGCTATCTTTTACGTATAAAATAAAGGTTAAGATTATTTTCTTTTAACGAAATATGAATAAACCACTAATTAAAATGGTGTTGAAAAAATAAAATTAATACTTCACAACACTTTATTATCACTTTATGTATGTGAACTAATTTTTTTTTTTTTTTTTACAAAAAATAAAGGATACGAACATTCACTACTTAGAGGCCTGGCAATAAAACATATTATTGTCTATTTCAAAATTTTTAATTTTGGCTTCATACAAATTTGACAAAAATAGTTCAGTTCAATTAACCACCTAACATTGAGTTTTACGGCACCTTTTACTCCACGAAGTGTTAAAAAAAATTTATTTTATTCTGAAATATTTACTGTAATAAACTATAGTAATGAAAAGACGGTGCAAATTGTCGTATATGCCCCTATCGATCCACGAACTGCTTAGGTGTCCACTGTTCTTTTGGAAAAAATATTAAATTATTCAGAAGTCCCTGCTTTATTTTTCCACTTATTTTTTAATTTTTTTAAAAGCATATTTTATATATAATAAAAAAATAAAGGTAAACTGATTATTTTTATTTTAAATTATAAGTAATAAAAAATTTAATTAAAAAAAGTGAAAATTTAGGACTACACAGTGACGTGGAAGTTTTCCAAAATAAAGCTATGTACTGTGAGCATGAGAAAACTGTTTTTTATATATATATAAATCCCATTTTGGACCAGCCAGGTAATTAACTAATAAAATACTTATTTTTATCCCCTGAAAAGAGAAAAAGAAAAAGAAAATTCAGTAACAGTCAATCCCATATTCCAATGAAACAAGGTTGCATGAATAGTTGAATTGCAGCCTTTTCATTCTTTTTTACAAGTTGACTGTTGACACATGATTTAACCAGAAGTTCTTTTTTTCTCCCTTTTTCTTTTTACTGCCAAAATGACAGTGAGGTTTTGTTTATTACTTTTTTACGCAGCAGTAAAAAAGATCTTTCATGAAGATTGGTGTCTACAAGTGTTACTTCACAAGCACAAGATTATAACAGAGACCCAACAAAACTGGTCACATGCTTTGTTCCCTGTCTTCATGTCTCCTTCATCTGCATCTCATGTCCTTCTTTCACCACATCATGATATGTATAATTTTTTTTTAATGGAAAATTTCGTTCTTTGGGCTGAGTGCATTGTACCAAGTTTTTGGTATTTGTTTTTATAAAATCATGTGTATGAAGAATTTATTATATATCTCACTGGATTTTTGTTATTGTTGTCTTGATAGAGTTTATTATAAAATCTCATATAATTGATTTTGTTTGTAAAAGTGAGTGGATGATTGATTAATGGTTAAATAAGGCTATTTATAAATGTATTTTAAACATTTGATTAAAAATTTCATGTTATTATAAAAATAAAAACTCTTGAATATTTGAGTCCCAAAAAAAAAAAAAAAAACTAAAAAGGCTTCCCCTTTTGTTCATTTATAATTGAGTTTTGTCCTCCTTAAAAAAGGTGCATTAGTGCTTGCAAGTGGAAGCTGTTTGGCCATTTTGGAGTTCCTAGGCACATGGTTTGCACGTGATCGCTTTGAGATAAGAGAAAGTGTTGTAGTACCATGCGTTTGCATTATAAGAGAAAATCAGATAAAATAATTGGAACCAAAGATCAGATTAAAGAATGACACATTGATTTAAGTAATCTTTGGTGAACTTTCATAAGTCAACAAAGAGAACAAACACTCAACTCCCTTAGATACAAAACCAAGCTGCATAGCTCAATCAAAGATTTATGTCACAATAATTCTGGAAAAGGAAAAAAACCAACCAATAAATGAACAGCTGATAAACATACATGGAAAAATAAAAATTGCACAACAATTACAAAACTGCTAGAAATTTTCATTAATTGTTATCAAGTTCAGAGATCTTGCGGAAAACAAGTTGGATATGCATCATCATTTGCCCCTCCGGTAGCTTTAACCAGTTGGACAGTATAAACCAATGCGAAGTTCATCTTGATGAAGTGGATTCCTTGAACAAGCGAGGAAGCAGTTCATGAACACTGATGTCTAAAACCTCAGGATCCCTGAAGTAGTAAAGCAGACCGTTATAGACATACATGTGAAAATGTATATGCTCGCATGGAACTGAACTTATAGTGGCAGATCGATCACAAACACAAAGAACGGAGTTGTAATGATCAAGCTGCAAATAATGTAACACAAATGGGTGCGGGGGTTTCATTTCACAGTGTATAGATGAGTATGCATGAATACAAAATTGTCAGTTTAGTAATCTTAAAACATGGCCACAACTAAAAGAAAGGGTGACTACCTGCACAAGGTCTGACCCTTCTCATTTGAACTAGGAACAAACCATAATTTCCGCATAGCAGGTGACTCGAATTGCACAAAGAAACCATCACTGTGGCCGTGCTTCCACTTTCTTGATCCTTGGCCTTTCCAGACCTGCACAGGTACCAATATTTGAAGTTCTTGTTAGTGTTGTTGCTCTTACTTATACAACCCATCAGTAACAAATATTATTGCTGAAATCTAAAGAACTTATTTTGCTCCTTGGTGGAGAACCCGTTAAACTTATATGTATTTTATATTTTAAGGAGAAATGTGCTTCCGATGACAGATGAACTTCACTGAAAAAAATTTTAATGACAGCCAGACAAGGAAAAGCTGTGGAAAACTATCCTCAGGGCATAAAATTTAATTACATTCATGCCCAGAGATCATGAGTAATTAAAGATTAAAAAAAATGTTGAGAACAAACCTGAGGGTATGATACAATTTTCTTGGAAGTGACCAAGCAAGCAGCCCAAGAAAATGACTCTTCTGCATACTGCCTTAGAAAGGAGAAACAGTCACTGTGCGTGTCAGGTGATTCAAATGCCTGCAAAAGAGAAAGTGTAACAACTCAAAGCATGTGGATGGTGGTGAAAATAAAGAACACAATTATGTTAATACAATTATGTTAATATCAGGGAAAGAACGAGAATATGTGAGGTGTGGGGTTGCCTGGGAAGCACTTAACATTTAGACATGAGGGACCACGGTGATTCGAAAACAATAAAAAATGCAAGGCACATTTTAATACAGAAAAAAAAAAAATCACAGACGAGGTATGCCAAGCATTGGGATTAGCCAATACCTTATCAATATTTACCACTGGTGCATATTTATCAGTCTGTGCCCTCTGCTTATCAAGAAGGAAGTAGACCCTCGGATCCAACTTCGCGGTGTCATGATACGTTTTTATAGCTGATTCCACGGTATCAACTATAAACACAAAGACATCCTCACATCCTTCTGCATTTCCAAATTTGTCTGACTGCATGCACTAGCATCAATTAAGATATATTTTGAAAGGTCACCCAAGTAATTGTATATTTAGCTTTGCCTACCAACAACTTTCATGTGAGAATACTATAACAGAATAATTCATCTTATTGAGCAATCAACCACGCAACTAAAAAACTTAAAAATAAAATCTCCATGCATACAAACACATTTATACCGACTAGAAAAATTCAGAACAAACAGCCTATTATTATCCTAAGATGACAGTCAAGTGTTAACTTTAAATATGGAAATGACAAATTCATAAGAGTAAAAAAAGACAAAAATAAAGAATAAATGGATGAATATTCAGAGTCACATCCTGTAGCATCACTCTAGAAGCAAGTCAAATCACTTGTGTTGAAGCAAAAATTTCTGCTAATAATAGTTACCCCAGCAAAAAATACACACATACAAGGCTTCATCAGGGCAACAGACAACAAAAATGTTTGAGTCTACTACATCCTCTCTTTGCATGAAGATTACAAAGAAACTTCATATGCTAAAAGTAATAGCTGCTCTCTTCATTCAGACTCTCCAAAGACGGTAGTAAATTTAATTCTAAACATAGCTACTACCTAATCAAAGCGAAAAGTGAAGCATTCAGAAAGATGTCCAATCGAAGCCTGTTCAGTTCAACATGATTTTAGTCCAACATTGATGAACTCAATTGTCTTAATATGATCACAACTAATACTATCAGACAACAAATTATATATATATATATATATATACACCCACACACACACAGAAAATCAATCACAACCTGCATTGGAACCGCATGACAAAAATTGAGAGTTCTCTGTGATAGCCAATTCATAAATGTAGAGCAAAACCAATGAACCACATGATGCATACACTCATAAGCACGAAAAAAGATAGAAAGAAACCAAAAAAAAGAAGATTATACTCTTATAGCATGTGATTCTCGGTCATCAAATGTAAGAATAAATCAATAAATAACTGTCTGGTCATTATAAAACTCACTATTTCAGGTTTCAAGGGACCAAAAAAATTCCGCATATCAACATTTGATTTGATATTCTCCACTTCTTGGGCTCTCTTCTTCTCCCTATCTAACTGTGAGAGCCTTTTGATCTTCTTTGATATTTCAATGCTCTGTGGATTATACTTTTGAGCTTCATGAAATGAAGCCAAAGCCTGGGCTATGGCAGTGAGCATATCAGAATGAGAACTAATAGTTTAATATGGTAAATAGAGTATACAAGCTTGGCAACATCACTACCATAACAACTGGTTAGAAATGGCATGTATGCAACCCATAAATGAAACACAGTTCTAAGTGGTCATTGACAAAAATCATACCTCATCATAACGTTGCATCGCTTCCAAAACACACCCCTTTCTGAAATAACCCTGCAGGTGCATCAAACAGAAAGTTGTCAAGCTATACGGTAGCAAAAAGCTATAAATCACAATACTTCTATAGAGAATCGAAGGACATAAGGTCTCTATTTATTTTTAAAAAAATATGTATTCTACAAACCTTCTCCCATTGTGGACTCAACGTTATCGTTGTCTCAGCATCAGCAAGTGCTTTATTGAGCTTAACTAAATGCAGAAATGCAGCAGATCGATTGCTACAAAAGAAAACTCTGTAAGTATGGCTGGCATTATAATTCTAACATAGAGAACTTCACACACACTTAAACAGCATGCCAATTTAACAGTAAAAGAACAAAATAGTGAAATGCAAAGCAGCCTAGAGAAGCTAGATCATTCAAATTCTGACATGAAAAAAATCTTAAGATGTGGTAAACATTCCAGAAAGAGACACTGCTTAATAACTAATCATCATATATGTTATGATTTCAGACAGCTAATTTAAGAGTGGCCACAAAATTTAGGATCACTGTACTGATACAGGTAAAAATATCTATACAAGTGATTTCACATGGTAAGTAATAAATCAATGTGAGTGCAATAAAACAGGAATTAAAATTAGTGCATTCCTCAAACTAGGCCTTGTTGTCCCTAGCTACATGAGAAACTGATCGCCTGATTTGCGCTACCTCCAATCATAAATGATTCATAATACGCCAAACATAGAGGACATCCAAAAGTCAAGAAACAAATATAATGATTCAGTCATATACACTGAACAATTGTCACACATGTGGTCACTCTTCTAACCATAAAAGGCATATCTTTGGGTTGTGAAGAAGTCAGACAAGTCTCAGTGGATGTTTAACACCAAGAATATCAAAACACAAGAAATCAAAATTTTCTTCCACTCTCACATCCTAACCTCCACCTTCACAAGGTGCTAATTGTCTTCAAAACCAATTTTTTTTTCCTTTTACTTCCATCATTTCACTAGAACTTTCTTTCCCTCCATTTCCCATCAACCAAACCATACTCTTAAGCATTTGAATCAACAGTCTCAACTCCAGTTACATGCATAACAATGCAGATTCCCCACCAATCACTCATGTTGGGAAAAGGCACTAAAAATACAACAATACGGATACTTCCACAATCAAAAGAATTACCAGCAACAATTGAAACTCCATTAAACAGTGACATATAGAATATGCATAACCCAACGATAAAGCTCTGATAAAGCTCTACCTGGTTTAACTACCACTCGCATATTGGTCTTTAAAAGCAAGATCTTTTCCTCTACTAAAATCAAACAAATCAGGGACAAGTATTGATTAAACTAATTTCCATCGATCATCATCGAGGAAACAATGAAATTCAAGGAGAAGAGAAGCATACCTATAAAGGATTTGGTTCGAGGGTTCGAGTTTGATGGCCTGAGTATAGAGTGCAGCAGCTTTCAAGTAATTCCCAGCTTTGAAGTTCTCGTTGCCCTGATCCTTCAAAGGAATACCTTCTCCTCCGGCTCCAGCCATTCCTCCTCCTCCTAGGGTTAGGGTTTAGGGCCGTGGGTTTCCTTCACTCTCAGGGCAGCATCAGCGGCAAGCGGTATTTGATGGAACGGTAGCCGATTTCAGCAGGCCAGTGATTTCCACGTGAGACACACGTGAGTACAATATATATATATGTATATATATATATATTGTTTTCCCAAATAGCACTCTACAAGACTACAAACGACCACAAAAATCCTTTATTAAAAATAAATTAAAATAAGTTTAATAACATGGTTATAAACTTATAAACCACCCCACATGTACTTTAAATCCTCTATTTTGAAAAAAAAACTCTTTGTCACCTATAGCAAATTTAATCACATTGCTACTCACCTATTGCGAAAGTAATTTATTTTTTACAAAAATGATAAATACTTATTGGTATATCTATCATGCATGAATTATTTGACTCGAATTTGCTTCGAACATATGTACGTGAATTATTGCTTCGAACACATCCTCACTTTGTGAGTACACGTGAGTGGAAGATGCAACATCACCAGTGAATTATTTCCTCTAACGAACATTCAAACCCTCACCACCTCCATATACCACACGAGAAATCCATATTAGTACCTCTAACCACTTGCAAGTGGCTTTGGCCATTGCGAAAATAATTGTAACGTATTCCATTTTGCGTATTCCCTCCCCAATTTAGTCATGCATTCAAACTCTATTCTTTTAAATAAAATTATAGTTTACCCACTTCAATTCAATTAAAGGAAAAAACCATATGGCTCCATTGATGGGAGACAACCCCAAAATTCAACCAGTGATCAATATATACACAATCATGAAAAAGAGCAACAAATGAGAAACACATGCAAAAGCAAATTAGAGGTGATTGTCTTCAGATGTCAAACTGCGTCACCTAATTGCTCGAATTCCATAAATTCGGTACCATCATCATCAGGCCAAAAAAAAAAAAAAAAAAACAGTTGGAAATCGGTTGAAAAAACACTTATAATGCATACATTTCCACAAGGTTCAGTAATGGAATTCGATTCTATATATGCAGATTCATGTTCCATGGATAAAACACAGTAAAAAGAGAGCGAACAAAAAAATAAAAGCTATCTATCAGCAGCTATTACTAATATGATCAAGTCTGCATATACAATTTCTCTAAACAAACTTGAGAAGAACATAAGAGAAACTTAAGGAACATCTCCGAAATGGAATCATTATTACAATTTACAGCCTCCATTGTAACAAAACATAGAACACTGAAAGAGCTAGTAAGTTTGGCTTTAGGAGAGCATAAGCCTTTTATTCAAGTATCAAACTGAACAGGAGAGTTAATCACTGTCAGTTTTAGGCCTCATACACCCACAAAATCGGGGTTTCAAGTCTCGCCGGCTGTCTTTCCTTCCGTACAGATAGTCCCGCAGAATAACTCTTCTTCTTCCGGTAGCTCTAGCAAAGAGGTTCTCTTGTTCTTCCTTGAGTTTTAGCAAAATGTACTGAATTTTCTGCAGTTCTAACTCCAATCTTCCAATCTTCTCTGACCCTCTTCGTGCCGCTACTGAGATTTGCCTCTTGCTTTTATCTCCAAGTCCCTGCTGTTCACCGACTAAACTGTCTAGACTTCCAGAGGATCCAGAGTAATGTTCGGCCTTTTTCTTTAACACAATGTTGAGACCAATCAACTCATGTATTGTTCCCTCAGCTTCTTTCAACTGAGCTTTGATAGTATCAAATTCAAAACTTGCATGGTATTTGCCCTTGTCATATGCCTCCATTTGGCCCTTGAGTTCCTCAGCACTTGCATGAAGAGCAGATAGCCTATTTCCATCAGAAGCAAGTCTTTCCAGGACCCTTTTGTTCCAATCTTGACGTGAACCAGAAATCTTCTTGGTTAGCTCTAGCTTGTCAATGCCCAACTCTTTCTCGGCTGCAAGATGATAAGGATGTCCACTCTTCTGTTTTTCTGCTACTTGGATCTCATGATACTGCTTTTTGTGCCTCATAGACGGAGGCAACAGACTCTCAGCACGCTTGCCACTGTCTGATCCAGATGTTCCCCACGGCTCAAGCATCTGAATATCATCTCGAGAATTTTCTACTGTTTCCAGTCCATATGAACTAACATCATTCTTATAAGCTGAAGAACTAGAAACATGATCAAGTTGAATATCTTTCATTATCTGAATTTCATTTTCTTGAGCCATTTCAGCATCCT
This sequence comes from Dioscorea dumetorum, assembly GCA_902712375.1. Taxonomy (NCBI): domain Eukaryota; kingdom Viridiplantae; phylum Streptophyta; class Magnoliopsida; order Dioscoreales; family Dioscoreaceae; genus Dioscorea; species Dioscorea dumetorum. The sequence goes on from CACTHL010000326.1 coordinate 343,907, forward strand.
CTTGAAGTTTAAGACGAATTTCAGGTACCTTGACATCTTCTAGAAGTAAGATATCTCTGCTAGCTTTTTCTTCTTCGTCTTCTTTTTGGCCTGATGTCTTTTTTTCTTGCCTTAAACCTTTGAGTTCATCACTCTCAGCCACAACTATAACATTAGAACCGTTCTTTTCTTGCTCCTGAGAATGCCTGCTCTCCATCACCACCTTTCGGAGAGTTTCCACCTTGGAAAGTAATTTTTGCAACTCTAGAACTCCTGCTTGTATACTTCCAGTATCATCTTCACTCCGTTTTTTATTGTCCTGAATAACAAATTCATTGTGTTAGAATGCTTGGGACAACAAGCATTCTTGGAATTTTAGTTAGCCAATCCAGAAAAAGCTAACTCATGAGATGGCTCAATTTGGAGAATCAAACAAGTTGGATCCATATAATATGGTTGGTAATGTGATTAGCTGTAAATCTCTCATTCTATTAGGATAAAGTTTTAGTTTAAATGGGATATATTGGGTTGGTATGTAACAAAAAAATAATGATAATGATTGCAACAAGAATAACTAAAAGATACTTGAAGCTATACCACTTACAGAACTATGATGCAAAAAGATATACCTGTTTCTCCTGAATGTTTGATGCATGGTATTCTGCTTGTGGGAGGATGCATTCTTCCAACAAAGCAATGCTATCATGCAGAGACATTACAAGGGGCATATATGCACAGATACCAGCCTTCATGTCTCTGTTTTCTCCTTCCAAGGCATTAAGCTTGTCTTTTAACTCACTCTGGTATGCATCTTTCAAACTGATTGCTTTGCTTAACATCTCTCTTTGCACCAGGCCGCTTGTCTCAAGTGTTTCACATTCCAATATCAGCTCAAATAACTTATCTTCAAAGATTTCCGCATTTGTTGTGCTCAGATGTAATTCATCTAACAATGTTGCAGTTTCAACTTCACAGCATTTGAGCTCATTCTCGCCGTTCCGCAATTCAGAAGCAAGAAGTTCTTCCCTGTGCTTAGCTTGTTCAACTTCTATATGCAATTTGTCAATTTTCCTATCAAGTAACTCATTGACCTGATGAAGCGATGCAGCCTCATTATCCTTATGAACATTTTCTTCAGATAAGGTGCAAACAACATTTCTGGCTTCCTCAAGATCATTCTCTAGAACAATCAAGCGATTTTTGCAATCATCAAATTTTACTAGTGTGTCCTTCAGATGTGTGTTTTCTACTTCAATTTGTGTTAATTTTCCATTCAATCCTCTCATCTCCTGGTCAAGTTCATTCTTAACCGAAGAAAGACTGTCCAAATCATTACTGAATGACCCCAACTTCACGGTGCGTTCAGCAGTAACACTTTGGAAAAAAAGTAAAGGAATTCTAGAGTCATTGCCTCTGAAAGAATGTTTCTGTTTTCCTCTTCCAGTGCTTCATTAATTACCCTCAACTGATCAAATTTACAGGACAAAGACTGATAGTCATTAAGCAGCTTCAAATTTTGGCCTTTTAAGATGGTGTGATGTTCTTTCCAGTCCAATAATTGACCCAGAAGAGCTTTTATTTCTTGATTTAATTCATCTTGTCTCTTGTTGCTATTTTGTACATCCAACACCAACTGTTCTTTGGTTCCCATAAGCTCAAGCTTCTCACCTTGTAAACATGACAATTCCTCATTCCTTAGGATAAGTTCTTGCACAAGGAAATCCTTTTCCAATCTCATATCCATGGCATCAAGACTGACTTGCTTCAGCATGGCAAGAATCACCAATCTATCAAGAATCAGGCTTTGGTTTTCATCCTGGACATCTGATAGAGAACTAAGCAGGCGCTTAGTTTCATCCTGCACAATTTGGAGAAGCAGTTCATCTCTCATATCATCAATAGATTGGCATTGCTTATTGCTCCTGAGCTCCTTCAGCACACCATAAATACCCCTCATTGAGCTTCTCATTATGCTCTGACAAGGAAGCTACTGTTTGCTTTTGAAGAAGATACTCATGCTCAAGATCAGACTTTTGATTCTCTAAGCACTTTAATGTTTCTATGTTCTTCTGACATTCTCTTGAAAGTAGCAAATTACTTTCTTCCATTTCAAGCAAACATCTCTGCAAAATGAAAATTTCAACCTGTGTGTTCATATATTTGAGCTGTTCAGTTTCAAACTGGTTGTCCTTGATCCGCGCTTCCTCTTGAAGAAGTTGTATTTGGCTATCCAGCATCTCCTGCCTTCTTTTGCTTGACTGAATAAGGTTTTCATGCTCTTGCTTCTCAGCTTCCAACAAATCATGAAGTTCTTGAACTTGTCCAAGAGCCAGCTCTTGTTCTCTTCTAAGGGCCAGATATTTATGCTGCAATTCTTCATGCCTCCTCTCCAAGTTCTTCAAGCGTTGGCTGATGCTGCCCATCTTGAAAATATAATTAAAGAAAAAAATCATGAGATGATAATAAACATGATCAAAGTCTCTAAAAGAGAAGCGGAGATTTTTAGGGAGAAAATGAGTACTGCAAGTGTTACCTCCACAAGCAAAGTATTTTTCTCGACAAGTAGAGCCGAGTTCTGATCATTGAGGGACTGGAAGGATTCTTCCAACCCCTTCAATTTTCCTCTCAAATTTTCAAGTTCAGCATTTGTATCAGTCAAGGAGTTCCCCAAGAAGGTATTTTTCTCCGAAAGTTTCTCCATTTGCTTGGACACAGCCTCTAACTGGCCAGTGAGAGCAGCATTTTCAGAGATGTGAACAGAAATCTGTCGACGAAGAGATTCACATGTCTCTTCTAATGATTTTATCTTCTCTCTCAATCCTTCTAACTCAACATGAACATCTGAAAGAGAATTTTCCAAGACAACATTTTTCTCTTCTACATTCTCCAAAATTTTCAACCTCTCCAAAAGACGCTGTTTTTCATCTTCAAGTTTCTTGCGGATCCCTTCAAGTCCCATTTTTTCATTCTCCATCTTCTTCAAAGACACTTGAAGTGACTTTACAAATCGATCAGTAGATAACTTTTGCTCTGAGAGATCATGGTGACTCAGTTTAAGTGTGTCCAGCTCCAACTGCAAAGATTGATTTTCCTTTTCCAGAAGAAGAGATCGCTCTTCCACACTATTTAATTTTTTGACTCTTGTCCGCATGTTATCATTCAATTTACTGAACTCTTCTTGCTTTCGAGACATCTCAGCCTCAAGGTTTGACAACCTTTCCAGGCATACCTGGTACTGAAGATAAGCGGCTTCCTTCTCAGAATTTAACTTAGACATTATATCCTTCAGGCTTTGAATTTCTGTATCAGCTTTATCCGCACGGTGAGACTCTGAAATGATCTGGTTATCAAGAACCTTCTTCTCCTTTGACATCTGCGAAAGTTCTTCTTGCAGACGTTTGATTTCATTGCTGATGCTTTCTTTCTCTACAAAATCATGCTTTTGCAGATCTCTCAATCCACGCCGAGGTTTTGGCTCATAACCTTTTTCCTGGCCCAACTTTGATTGAGCCACTACTTCGCCAGCAGAAAACAACTCATTCAACTGCTTCAATCCGTTTTTGCCTGATAATGCATCATGCTCTTCGGTATATGCTCCATTCCTTTTGACAGCATGAAAGTGTGCCGTATCCTTTTGCAAATCATCAGGATCAAAATAAGTGTGAAATGATCTTTTATCAGGACTACGCATTTCAGGTTCAAAAGCAGAAGAACCAGAGTGCAGCTCGTCAGTTATAACGAATGGCACTTGGTTTGGAAATGCTTCAGCCATTGTTCGATGAGCTTGGCGAAGCGCCCCAGTTGCATGATCATATCTCTCTGCTAAAGCACGGTACGCTCGGTAAAATTCTTCTACCAGTTTCAAAAGCTCAGGACGTTTCTTATAGAACATCTCAGCCCTTCTTGCAAAGGAATCAGCATCCTCTTCTAAAAGCTTGATCATCACTTTTACTTTGGCATCCATATCTGTTCACGAAAATATTCTTCTCAAGTTCTAGATTCCAAGAAAAATAAATACTCAAAGCTGAAAAAGAGCAGTAAAAACTTAAAATCATATGCAACCATCATCTATTGAACAGATCAAAACATAGCTTGAAAACGGACAAGATAGGAAACCTAATCCATACTATAGCACAACTATGTCAATATATCATTACATCTTCTCATGCTTCTCATTCGCATAAATACCATTAAAAAAAAATCCTTTTTTCATTATGTTCATCCAAACAATCATGGATCCCAGGTTCCACATGGAGTTCATTAAATTTCAGCCAAAATGCATACCCGAAAGGTTTTCTTGAAGCCATCTAGAGTTCTTTGGGCTAATGTGACTGTCCCACCACCAGGAGTACAGACGTCGAGATTCAGCTTTCGACAGTGTTGCCATGACTCTGGACAACTAAACCAATACTATCTGCTTTACTCTTTAAAATAGGACTGATCCTCGTACCAGTAAAAAACTTAGGTAACAGATCCAAGAGAGAATTAACTTAACAGACAATACACCACTTGGGAAGAGCTATCTGCAAAAATGGCATTGATGAAGACAAGTTAGAATAATAAGTTCTAGCTCTCATGATCAATTATAGTATTAAGCTCTGAGGCAGCAATAATAGTACCTTCTCAATAAAAGACCACAAAAGCAAGATGGATACTTAATGATATTTTGCTTTAGCAGGATTAAATTCACCTGATCAACAACATCAGACCGTGAAAAGAATATAACAAATTAGATCATTCTGCAAACACAAACATTTAGATATCTGAAGGAGATTAAAGGAAATCAGAAACAAATTGTTAGTTCATGTCCACATCCATAAGGCACGTTCATAAGGCTTTGGAGTTTGGAAAAAGTTTAACTTTTGATTAGGAGTTTGAAAAGGCCAGCGCCATTGCCTGGTGATAATAAAAAGTCAAAATATGAATCATAACACTTAATGATAGCAAACAAACTGGGAAGTGAACTTATTGATCTAAGTGATCTCGAAAAAAAAAAAAGAGAAAAATTTTGATAATCAGAAAACTAATAAAAACAGCAACCTACCCACATATACTATGAATGCAACACCACCAAAATTCAGTAACTCTTATTAGCCCCAAAAAAACAGGAAAGATCCTTTATGATCAAGTACGCGATCCCAGGAAGATGAGGAGATGGATAAAATTAATTTGAAAAGATATATAAAATTAAAAACACACAGAGCAGAAGTTTTAGATAAAGATTCAAACCAAAGACACCACCAAACCATTCAGTACCTTCACCTCTTTATTAAGACAAATTTCCTTTACTGGACAACAGTAAAGAATAATTGGATAAGAATTGGAACATGGGAAATCCTTTTTTCTCTTTTTTTCTCCTTTTTTATTTTTTTATCGAGAGACCATGACAAGAAGATAACGACTAAAGAAGTACTTAAAATAGCAAATTAAATGAAATATAGCACAAATATTGAGAAAGCATACAAGGAAATCCAAAAAACACACATAGAAAGCAAATTCCAAAATTTCAGAACCCTAATTCCAGACGGGAAAAAAACACACACATTCGAAACATCCAACCCAGATTTTTCAAAAGCAAAACTCAATGTTGATTAGCAGATAAACCATAATTTTTTGTTTTTTCAGAACAAGGAAAGCGAAGCAGGAAAGTATAGAGGATACAAGGGAACAAAAAAAGAAACTGCTGACATGCTAGGCAATAAAAACCTACATAAATAAAAGGAATATCAAGTTGGTTTAAGTCCATGAATCTCTGGACAAAGCACTTCCAACATACAAATAACAAACCAAGTATCGCAGAAAACTGAACCGAGGATTCAAAAATAATGAAAACGATCTTTAATTTTTTTTTCGCCCTGAAAGAAAGAACATATCAACAGAAAATAACATAAGTTAGATAACTATTTATAACACATAACAGTATACAGTACTCACCAACCCAAAATCTCTTGATGAACCATAGAATTACTCAAAAAAAAAAAATCAAAATTTTGGGAACTGCGCACCGATCAAAACAATGATTTGTTAAAAAGATAAGAATCATTTCTAATCATTGAAAACTCAAATCGGCTATCGACTTGGATCAACCACAAAGAATTACTAAAAAAATATATAATTCTTGGCAATTGCACGCGGATCAAAACCAATATTAGAAGAAAAGGAAAAAAAGTTTTACCTTGAGAAAACAATCATACAAAAGCCTCAAAAAAAAAATCACTCCTCGATCAAAACGAATCAAAAGATCAGTTTTTGATAAGAACAAAAGAAAACCAAAAGTTCCACTCACCCACCAATCCAAATCTCCGATCAAACTGAATCCCAGGGAACCAACAACACCAACAAAAAGACCCAAATTTGAGATGAAGAGGAGAAGCAGCAGAGGCATACCAGACCAAAAGATGGAATTTTTCCTCTGCAAAGCAGCTGCTCAGAAAGATCCCCAGCTGCTTTGTCATCAAACTCTCAGCCCATCTTCACAACCGAAAGCAACCACCGACTTCCTCTTCAATTATCTCAAAACCAATAAAAAAAAACAACAAAAGCAGCAAGAAAAACAAAGATTGGCAGAGAGAGAGAGAAGCAGAGACAATGGGAAGGCAAAAGAGATCTGAAATCGAGAAAGATATGGAATTACAGCGCGGAATTAGTGGACGATGATTAAAAGCAAAAAAGATGCAGAAAGAAAAGGCAAAAGATTGGGAGGAGAAGGAGATGGCTGCTCTGTTCGCCTTGGAATAACGCAGTATTCCTTCGCACTTTGGTCGGCACTCTGAGACTTTTGTAGTTATTTCCACAGTTTTCTCCAATTGCTGTCTTTTGTCTCTTTCTCTATCTTTCTCTCTCCCTTTTTTTTTTATTTATATATATATTGATATATTTGTGTCTATAAATTCATTAATCCATCTTTAAAATTCATTTTATATTCTTATAAATATATATGTAAAATTTCTATTATTTGTATACTTTTTTGACAAAGAGATTTTTAAACATAAAATTTATTATCTATTTATTAATTTAATCTCTATTTTTTTATTTTTGATATTGAGTTATTTTTATAAAAACTTTATTTTAAGATGAACTTGAAATCAAATTCTATTCCATACAAACTAAAGCAAATTTGTGCATGTCTATAATTTTTATTAAATAAAAAATGTTTATCACCTGTTTATAAAAATAAATAAATAAATTCTATTCTACAAAGTTGTCCAAAACTCTATTTTAAATAGTTTTTAAATGAATAATTTAAATTTTTAGGTGATGAATTAAATGAAGAGTTGAAAGTTGAACCAGTTTTTAAACAATTATTATTATTATGATATAACTCTTGACGGTTGTTTTATAATCAATCAATATTAATTTGTTTCAAAGTTATATTTCGGTTGGCAATTAATTTACAACTCTGAGAAAATGTCTTATGAGAAATTTATTCTATTTAATTTACTTATATTCTTTTCTTCCAGTATTTTCTCTGAATAATTAAAAAATAAAAAAGGAACAAGGGTCAAACCATGCCTGCTCTTACCAAAACTTAATTCTCATTCTGACTTCTTAATTATAATTAATTTATATAAATAATAATTAATTAGTTTTTCTGTGGTCCAGTGCGTGGCTTAAACGCCGGATCACGTGGTCAAAGATTGTCATGAACACCATCTGATCTGGATCCAACGGCCTTGATGTTGAACTTTGACAGGTGAGTACCATCGAACTTTTCCATATTTTGAGATTATTCTTTTTTGAATTTTATGAATTTATGTTTATTAATTAAATAATAAAGCACCTGGAACACATTTGGTTTCTATGATGAAAATGTTTTGCCAGCCATTGTTTTTTTTATTAAATTTTAGAATTCAAATAAATAAATAACTATCTGATTAATAAACTTAGGGGGCATCGATTTTGACGTGTAAGTGGTTAGAAGTGGGGAAGTAACTGACTTACTCTATTTCTAAAATGAAAAAGTGGTCATTTCTCTCACTCTAGACTGAAGTGGCTTTTAATTAATATCCATTTCAATTAAAATCTACTTCGGTATTTTTTACAACGAAATGGAAAAAGTGAGTTTCTTATAAAACCCACTCCTCCCACTTCCAAACACCTTTAGAAGTGATATTACTTACACAGAAATGGACACCATATGTTGGGAAATGAACATACTTCCTGCAAAATAAACACAAGAATTGATAGAAGTCATATCACTGCCACCACTTTCAACCACTTCAAAGAAATGGCACTTCCCTCACTTTCTTACTTCCTCCCACTTACATCGAAATGAACCCCCTCCTTACATCAAAATGAACCCCCTTAGTTGAAGTTTTCGGTCCGTAGTTTGTTTGTTTGTTTGAATTTTATTTTTATATTAATTAAATAATTTAATCATTTTATAGAATTAAAACATAATATAATTAATATGTAATTAATGAATCAAATGCTTTGATTAGATAAATTATTTATTTAAAATAATTAAGCTTGAAATAAATTCTATAAAATGTAAACATACTTTCGTTTTTACATAGATAACCTACCGAGTTCTTAACCGCCACCAACTTTAAACTAGTATGAAACAAGAAACCGGTCTCACTTGTGTTTTTCATAGAAATATATAAATTTTATTTTAAAAAATACATTTCTAATGATATAATTTTTTTATTAAAAAAAAAAAAAAAGATGCAAGAATCAAACATTTTTTTTTTTACATACAGCCCCTTTGAAAAATATTGATTTTATATACGTAACAAACCTAACAAATGTTCTAATTAATCACTGTTTTAAATATTGTTAAATTTTAGCTATGAACATAGTCAAAAGTCAGTCACACCCTTGATTAAGAATTTCCAAAGTCCTGTCAATCACAAATACATGGGTGCTAATGTCTTTTTATATATCTATAGAAAATATAGATAAAACCTTGAAAAATGATGTCTGAATATATATATAAATATATTTTTTTTTTAAAAAAAAAAATTCTTTTCTCTTATCTCAAGTCTTCTCCATAAAATATTGATGTCTTGATGAATTTATTCAACATCAATGCATATTTCAACTCTTTTGATTTTTTATATTTGAGTCAAATATTTTAACTGATAGATTATTGCCGTGGTGTGATTTGTCACATTTTGTTATAAAAATAATAAATATATTTATATATGAACATTAAAAATAATAAATATAGTTATGTAGGAACATTAAAAGTAACCTTACATTGCTGTAAAATAAAATTATTATGAAACAGAAGTTGTAGACTTCTCCATTGGCCTTTGGGATCATTTAATGTAATAATGGAATCCTAAATTCATTTTCAATGAATAGTTTCTTTTTTTTTTAATTTTTGAATTATTGCACCGACAATTAATGAAGTAATGATCTTGTCATGTGTAGATAAAAGGTCGCTCAACTTTTTCTCTTATTGTTTTGCATCATTTCCTTTTTGTCATGTACTGAATTTTGATGGCAATGTGAACATGGAATCATGGAATTCTTGATTCTCAAATGAACATCCATATACATATACATATATATATATATACATATACATATATATTGCAAAGCTTGGCATGTCTAGCATGAAAAAGACCTCATATGTGCATATTTATTATTATTATTATTATGTTGATGTTGATGATGATGATGATGATGATGATGATGATGATGACAAAGCGGGGCCAAACCCACAAGGATTTTTGGACTTATTTTCTAAAGCTAAGCATGAATGCATGATTGGAGTTTCCGTGAAGGAATTGGAGTTCTTATCCCCATCTATAGTGATTTATTCATCTACATGGAATGAGATGTTTTAAATATAGAGAAATATATGACTCTTTGGTTGGGGGAAAGCATGGGAATGACAGTCTTTGACCTGATCAAACCTCTACTATATATATATATTATTTATTTTATTAATATTTAACAAGGAGAATAAAAAATTAATTTTTTTTGAAAATTTTAAAAATAATTAAGAAATTTTTCATGAAAGATTAATATACATAACAATTTCATACTTTAATTTTGACCCCTTCACATCAAGTGCAATTTTTTTTTGGTTATTAAAAGAAAAACACTTCAGGACAATTATGACGTTTTACCAGAGCATACATGCAAATAATCTCACAAAAGATGTTTATATGTCTGTGAGTTTTTTTTTTTTTTTTTTTTTTTTTGTAGGGACAAATAGAGAATAAATGTCTTCCATTTAAAACAAATCAAAGTCTAATCTCTAATACCCCCGAAATAAATATTTTACTGAAAAAAATCCAACACCAATAGATTAACAAAGCGTTAAAAACTTGTTTATGTTTGTGTCACTTACCCAACCAAATTATACCAAAAATCATAAAAGGAAAAAAGATATTAAGTGATTAATATTATATTATAGAATTCATGCAAACATGCATTGCAAAATGTAATGAAGACCCAAAATGTTTGTTTGGTGTCAGAGGGGACAGTTTGGTGGTGGTGGTGGTGGTGGTGGTGGAGGCTGTGCAAAAGCCAATTCCACAGCACACTAAATCAAGTAGGCCATTGAAACATTCACATATATGCCCTAAATCCCATAAATATATTATACTATCAATTATATTAATATACCTTCCATGGATTTTAAAAAGCTAAGAATGTCCAATATATATATATATATATATATTGAAATATAACCATATCTTATATTTAAAATGAACCAAATTCTCCATATGAAATTTTATGAATTTATAAGATCGATACACCTGCAATTACCTATTTTATAAGGGGGTTTAGATGCAAAAATACCATGAGCCCCTCCGAAAACCGAGTTAGGTAGGTAGGTAGCTAAATTTATCCGAAAATTAATGCCCGTACTAGTTAATTTAGTGATTATAAATTTGAGGGGTTTTTTTTTTTTTTACATTGAGCATTTCTGACAAATATAATATAATGACTAAATTAAAGAACAAACTTTGCATTGCATTTAATTTAATTTAAAATAATGAAAGGATGGAGCCAAATCTGATCTGCCAATCAAAAGAGAACATATTCTTTCCAGCTCAGAGACTTGATTATTGTGATAAGTTCAAAGGCTCATTCTGCCAGGCCATTAACACTGCAACTCCCTTTTAAGGATAAAAACCAAAAGTCCATGTACCAAAATAATCAGTATTCAATATCAATCATTGTTCAACAGAACCAAAAATGCAGAAAAACGGAATGTAAATCTGCAGTTGCTGCATGGAACATTAACTGGAGCAAACATCAATTAACTGAAAACCGGCAAGAGTCAATTGCAGCAAAGAGATGCCATCTGAATCATGACTTCATAAATGAACATATGAATTCAAAGAAGCCACTGATAGAAAGAATGCTCAGGGTCAGACCATTATATCAAATGCAAAGATAATTTTACTGCTTAACAACAATCATTAATGTGTGAAAGTACTACCTTGTGTCTTCAAACATGCCACATGAAGGTCCGCATTGAAAAACCTTGAAATAATTCTAAAGTATTAATAATAATATCGAACATAATGATTGTTAAACATCATTTTCAAGCTTATAGCTGTCGAAAATGTAAGTACTTAAATTCCAAGCTCTATTGCCCAAGTGCAAATGTGCAATAATAACTCCAATGAGCTTACTCATGCTATAAGTAATTAAATACTTACTGTTTGCACTCGATTCAACCCAAGAGGACTAGATTTACATGTTCGTATCGATTAGATTGTATAATATGGCCCTTGATTCATGTAAGTTTGTTTTATAGGCCCGTATTGCAAACAAAGCAATCAACTAAAAAAAGGCAAAATCTTCATTATTTTACTTATAATGTGAAAAAGTAGATTTTTAGCAAGATACTAGGAAAAGAAAAAAAAATAGATACAAATTCAGAGCTCCGACTCCTTAGGAAGATACCTCAGCATGGTAAGGATTGGCGTGACAAAGTTCACAGAGAACCTCCAGACAGATGGAGCAACTTCAACAGGTTGTCCTTTGTCATTGAGAAATCTTGATGAAGATACTCCACTTCATGGCAATCTGAATACACAAGTAAAAGGTTAGAAATAATACAATCTAAAGTTGGAGCAAAAAAACAATGAAATAAGTGGCCTACCTCAACTCTGAGTAGGCACATCTAGAGAACGATCAGAATAATTTGCCGAGATTTCATAGGAAGAATCGTTGTTCAAAGAAGGGAATGAAGGAATTGATTTTAGTATCAACTTCCTTCCTCCTTTACGATTAGGAGACAATTGAGTACCAAACTGTGGAGGTGATACTCTCTTCTGATTAGGTGATGTGGCCTTCACACTGCTGACTGGTGATGCATTGCCTTTTAAAATTGCAGGAGTCTCATCCTCTGAATCAACCCTGACATGCTTTCCAAGTTTGCAATCAGAAAGTGGCCTTTCAAATCTTCTCAGGGTTGCAGATGAATTAAAGCCAGCAGAAGTTACAGTTGTGAGGGATGAGGATAGTGGGGTCTGGCTGCTTGAAAGTATCGCCATGTCCATAGATGGCCTAAGAGAAAAAAAAAAAAAAAAAAAAAACATATTATCAATTGCCACTCAAAATTAAATGGCATAATTAACTTTTGCCACTGAGTGCATAAAGTACTCAACCTTATAACCTGAAAAGGAGTTAACTGTAAGACACTTTCTGGGTATTGAAGCTCATCATTTGTAAGATCTGCACTTTGTTCGCCAGCATCTAATCCATCACTCACATTTAGGCAAGCATCCTTTTGTTCCTCTTCCTGCTCGAATTCTTCATCTTCTATCAGCAGAGACCCTGCTAAAGATTAGAACACTAAATGGGACCAACAAGCTGGAAACATGGCTAAATAAACTTCCATGATATAAAAAAATTGAGTAGTGGTCCCTATAATCTCAGTTAAATAGCCAAGGAACAATACATGTTCTGCGTATATAGACAGAAATCAGTATTAATATGCACTCAGTGGTCATATTCAGCTAGTGTGTTTTTTATTTTTTCCAGAAAACTACTAATTTTTGTAGCATTTTGAATTGTGGGGGAATCAAACAGACAGCTGTAATTGTACAAAAAAGCCATAATTGGACAAGAAAGCAAAACCTCAATCCCAAAAAACAATATTAAAAGAACCCACCATTTCATCATTATCAATAGCTTACCACAAATGACTAGCAATAATAGAGGTTTACGCATAAGCTGGTTAAAATGCAATTATAGAGAGAAGACCAAAAATAAATCTCACCATCCTTTCTTCCAAATGCATTCTTACAACCTTCGCATCTGCAACTAACTGAGCATCCAACACCACCCTTGGAAAGAAAACCGCCAGTCCAATTCAGATACTACAAACTCAGAGATTATCTTAAAAGAGAAAAGCTGCAAAACCTGATAACATTCGCAGTATTTCTTTAAGCAGCTTGACTTCTTACAATTGCAACCTCTTTTATGGCGTGCAGAGGCTGGAGTCTTGTTCGCTTCTTCCTGCAAATGAACAGGAAAAGTAATATGATGCCAAAATTGCATTGCCTTAACCAAGGTAGAATTTCAACTTAAATTCTTACTTACCCCTATTTCCTGATCAGGGTCAGATGGCCTAATTACTTTTGGAGCAAATGCCAATGGATTGCGAGATTCTATCTGCTTGCGGGTATTTAGAACTGTTTCTTGATGAATAGGCTTGTTGAAACATGATTGACAAGAGCATGGCTCAGCACAGAAGACACCAGCAGCAAAGCACTCACAGTAACTGATTAAGATAGCAAGAATTGGGGAATGTTTTATTTGCTTGATCAAAAAGTCCACACTGACAAGAATGTAAAGATTGTGCAGAAATACATTTGATTGGAGAGGAAAATTTGACTTAAGTCCAAAGAAGCATACATCAAAGTTTATGTCAAACAATAGAGAGAAACTAGAGCAACGAGAGCTGAAAAATGCAGACATCCGACACATATTGAAACCGATATAGTGAAAAACAAAGTTGACTTATGCAATTGGAGCATAGTTCAAAATTGCATAACTTGAGAAATAGAGTTCAAGACAAAAGCCAGTTAGATGGTAATTGATTTCCTAGACAGTGAGGATGCATGGTAAGAGGACAGTAAAGGTCTCATAAACAAATAGAAGGTGAAGGTACATTATGCTCACAGGGACCACACCAATTTAGTATTCCTAAAAGAAACTTACAGCTTCAAGCATTTTGACTTCTTACAGTTGCAGCGCTTGCACCCTTCTCTATTTTCGGCACCAATTTCTAACTTGCGCCTGTAAATGATGACAATGAGTATTGGTTAGAATTTACATGTTGTTTAGCAACAGATTGGCGGCAGCAATCAAATAAACTCATTGGCAGTTATAACCTAAGCCAGAAAGTGTGTACCTTTTCTTTTTAGGGCTACTTTGATGCAAATCTTTGCCACCAATGAGAGAAGATGACTGTGAAATATCGTCGTGCATAATCTTAAGGTTATGAATCCCACTCCCAGTAATATCAACAGACAAGGGCTTATCGTGAGGCTCATGTCCAGTTGTTGAATGAAATGGACCAATGGGGCTTGGCATACTTATTAACCTTTGTCCAGAAACCATAGTTTCTCGACTGAGAAATCTATCCTTCAATCCAAGAGCATTCAAATGTAAGCCAATACCAGGCACAATGCATGTTAAAGGATTTCCAGCCTTGAAAGAGACTGGTGGTATATTGCTGGAAAGATGAGCTCCATTTGAATAACAAGCAGTGGGGTCATTTTGCAAGCCCATTTCAGGAACTCCCTCAAAGTTTAGACATCGCCTTCGTATGCCACGCTGCTGCTGAGATTCAACCTACAAAAAGGTAGACCAAAAAGGGTAGAGCATCATTTCCTAAATTCTCAAACAGGCCCACTTACGGCAAAGAGTTTCTATTTATTGTGGTGTTTCTTATCATTGCTGTCAGTTTTTTCCCCTTTACTGTATAGTTTATATGTCTACTGAAGCATGTTTCCTGTTTATTATAGCACCTTTTATATACTATAGTTTTTTTATATTTATCATAATGCCTACTTCCAAGTTCATTGGTTCATAGTAACCAAAATAGGCAGTATGATATGGGAAAATACAACAAAATACACAAAATACAGGCGAGTTTCAATTTGAGAAGAACTCTCAATGCTTCCAGCACCAGGTTTTTTTTATGCCCCTCAACTTGACAAGGCCAGCAGCTTCAATTGTCAAGTTCAAACTTTAGGTGTAAAGTCCTAAATGAGAAGGACTAAAATTCTAAGCTCAGTTATTCAAGGTAAAACTTAAAGAAATATCTATATTGTTAAGTGGAAAAAGTGATGATTGAAAGAATTAGAATTTTTCTTCACAAGGGATTAGGGTCTAATGGGTTCATTTGTTACAAAAGTGCAGTGCGTCTTATCTTTAACAGCCAAGTATCCAAATTCTTTCTTTGAAATTTTAAATGATCTCATCCACAGCCTTTACACCCTCGACCTTAGGACTGGGGATGTTTTGCACTTGACTGAGTAGTCATAGTTAGAAGGAAGACAACTTATAACATCTTTACAAAAACTACTTCATATATTACCGTTTCAAATGCAAATGTGGCATGGAAATGATCAATTTAGCAATAACCTGCATTATGGCAGTATACATGACATTTCCATTTATTTATGACTATAAACAATACAAACCTATCAGATGTTAGGCTTATGAAAGCAGTTAACCTAATGAAATTTGAAATAATATAGTTTGCATAAAGAATCAAGCGGTAATCTCTCTGATGCAAACAGTGGTGCGGAGGGATAAATTTTGCATTTCCTAACTACCAAACATTGAAGCATAATCATGACAAACCAAAAGAAACTTGAAGGGAAAAAATCTTAGAATATATGCTCTGTCAAGACACACAACAGATGTAACGTGAATGGCAACATTACACATGTTTCATTTCCTTACAGCTACTAAAAGTTCAAATAATTCATTTACAGAAGTCCAGGATAAAAGAGTTCATCAACGAAATGATGTAGATGAACTGATAGGAGTGCAAAAAGTGTGGCACCTTAATCAATTGAACAAACAAATAGAAATCTGACAACAGGTTATTGACATGTCTCAATATATATGTCTTTGAAAAACTTAAGGCACCTTCTTAAAAATAGGTTACGATGTCAAATACATATGAAACAAAAACCACCCTGCAGTTGGGATATTAACACTCTTTACAAGAAGACACCAGAAAGTGAAAACATAAGCTTTTAAATATGGAGTATATTCTGTCATTGTTTCAACATCAATAGCACCAAATGAAAATTAAAAAGATTGAATTAAAATACGCAAGCTACAAGCATGACAGGAACTAACAAGATACTCAAGTAAAACGACAATTCATGAATCAGAAATAAGATGAGTCCAAAGGAAAATTTAATACAATAACATTAACTGTGAGTTTGAGTGCTTATAGACACCTAAATAGCTAGATCTTTAAAGAATAAAATCTATTAAAACCATCATCCAATCTATCCATTAAAACATTGTTTACCTTGCAGGCTATTGAAATGCCAGAAGTGGAGCCATGTCCCATTTCTTGATTTCTGTCACTTGTTAAAGCCTGATTCTCACAATTCTCTGAGAAAACTTGAGACCTATGTCCTGTTTCATCTTGGTCTCTGACCTCTTCACTATGTTCTATACGAGGGCCATTTTTGGCTTCACAGATGGGAGGAACGATAGAACCATCAGATTCTGTCCTTTTCAAACCAGCAAGAATCATTTGGATGTATAATGGAATAAAAGGCTTAACATTCTCATCAGCATGATAAAATTTCTCACCTGGACCTTCACAGGCCTGTAGTTCAGCAGAGGAGTCAAATATCATGAGATTATCAGCATCATTAGAAATTAAGTCATCCCAGTTATGATCTGCAACTTCTGCCTCGGTTTGCTCATCCTGACAATCAGTTTCAGTGGCAAGTAAAATCTCTGTCTTGCCCAGGCAATCTGCATCATATTCAACCAGTTCATCTGGTGTATGATCCAAAACCGACTTCAATTCAGATTTGATAACATGGCAAGGTGTAGCATTGTGGTGAGGACTGTGGCAATCATAAGGCAAAGGTTGTGGTAAATCACAAGATGACATTGAATATTCTACAGAACTGTCAACAGCTGCTTCACTGAGTGAGCATGTCCTGGCAGAAAGAGATGGTTTCACCACATTAGATGTCCCCGCACCAGGATTATTTCCACCCCCATTATCAGAAGAAATCTCATGTTTTGGCAAATCTGAAACAGAATCCCTGCACAGGAAAAAAAATTATTAGGGGGAACATTTAAGCAATAGTAATATTGCCAGTAAGTTTATCAAAATCTTATATACCTTATTGGAAACCTAGCTTCTCTTTGCAGATTGGCATGCGGGGACGTGAAGACTGAAGAAATAGATGCAAAGCTCAAAGTATGATATGCTTGTGCAGAATGTGTAGATTTAACAGGCTGGATAGGAGACAAACTATTGATGAAGCTGAAGACCGGAGAATCCTGTTTTAAAAAATCAATTGTAAGACAAGAAGCACATAAAAATCATTGGCTCCAATAAACTTTCTGCATTCTGCGTAATGCACACAGTTACACAATGTGCCATCACTCGGAACAAACAAGTTAACTCTTTACATAGACTACTCCTTGGAAAGTGAAAACATGATGTCAGAACGCATCAAATTGGAACAAAAATCAAAACTCAAGGGTTTTCACTGACACAATAACAAGAAACAAGACAGAAATTTACACATAATGGGAAGGACAATCCTGGAGCGCGGTAAAAGTAAAAAGCCAAACACAGGATGTGGATCCAAGAAAAATACAAAACAAAAGAAAATGGGAATGATAAAATGCCAGCTTAACATCCAAAATCCACTTTTGAATGTAGAATGTGATAAATGTTAAAACATCGAAGTAAATAAAAAAAATAAAAACAGAGCGTAAAGAACGATAGAGAAACTCTTGCTGGCACAAATCAAAACACTAAGAAAAAGGAAAAAAAAACAAAACACAAGAACACTGAGATAATGGACAGGGCAAGCATTGCATGCATGAGACTAGAGCTAAACAGGCCTAAATCCTACCTTAAACAAAGATATGGACGTCAAAATCTTATCAAGAACCAAAAAAAGAAGACACCAAAAACATGAAATCCACAACAAAAACACCAATTTCCAGCGGCATTCCAGCAAAACTTACTACAACCCCCCAACCTAACACCAACACTTACATTGTCACAAAAATTTCATCTTTCCACCAAAACCCACAACTCCCACCAATTCCCCAAACAAAACACCCAACAAAACCCTACAAGAAAACACCCCATCAAAATCAAAGTAACAAAATCAAAAACCCATGAAATGAGCCAGCGAAATCACCTCGACCTTTGAGGTCGGCGTCCCGACCTTGCTCCTCTCCGGCGTGTTCATCTCCGAATCCCAACCTCTCTCACATCCTCCCTTCTCTCCTCTTCCTCTCTTCTTGCTTGCTTGGATTTCAAGAACGTTCAAGGGCGGGAAAAACCTTCTTTTTTTTTTTTACTTTTTTCCGAAATATTAATTATTCAGACAAAGTGAAGTAAAGAAAGACCGAAGAAGGTTGTTTATATCTTTGGTCATCGTTCCGGTCACCGCCCTCGAGGAAACAGGGGGTATGCTCACCTGCGGTTACTCTAACACGGAGGTAGTTCCTTTTCCATCGATAAAAGTGGCGGGATCCGGTGATTTACGGTGAGGTTAAGATACGGCGCTGTGGAGCTGGCGCGGGGTGTGGAGTTCCGTTCCGTTCCGTTCTTCTCATGAAACCAGGGGACTTGTGATGTGACCCTGATTTTGGGACCGTGGGAAAAGGGTCATGTGGTCGGTTTTTAAGTCCATGTTAGGAGTCCTCGTAATTGTATTATTAATTGTGGTGTAAACCACGGTGGCAGCCATTGAAATTTGCTAAACATTCCCTAATTAGTGATTAGCCGCGTTAATCACCCCATAATTAATAACGCATTTAGCCAATTCAATTAATGTAATCTAATTAAGGACATTATGTTCGATCTAATAAAAAAAATTATATAACTTTTTTTCTTTTGGCTTAGATTGTATAAAATCTATTCACATATGATCTTGGAATTGTTTGTTAATTTCATGAATTTTTTTTAATTAAAAATTATTTTGTTATTATTAGTGTTAAGCTTTTTTTTTTACATATACGGGACAAAATATTTTTATTTAAATTATATCGTTGAATAAATTTATGCATTTATGCTCTCATTTTTTTATAGGTTTTGGATTTGATCTTGTTTTGTAGATGAGTTTGGACAGAAGTCAATTTTGTTTTGACAATATTAATTTTTAACAATATCTTATATACAAGTGATCAAAAATCATTGACTATCAAATATTAACCACTACTTAATATAATTAAAAGAATATTATATATATATATATATATATATATATATATATATATATATATATATATATATATATAATTCAAATGTAATTGCCCGCTTTTCATGGAATAATGTGCATGGGCCTCTAACGAACCCCACTAATAATCAAACTCAAAAAATAAAGTACATGTTTGACATATGAAGCAACGTGACAAAATTATGTACTCTTATTCTATGAAATAAAATTCAAAAAAATAAAAAAGTGGAAATAAGTTGAAGTGGCTTTTATTTTATAATAATGCAATTCATTAATAAGTATGTCCTACGGGAAGACAATGTTGGTTAGACAGATTGGTTCATGAACATAATTTGGAGACATGGCCATCTCTTGGGGACCCATTAATTGTCTATAAGTCAATAAACATATGAATATAAGCATAAATATGTTGTTTAGCCTTGGACTAGCAAAGATTTTTTTTTTTATTTCATTGTTATAAAATTGTGAGAAATTTCTTTTTTAGTTATGTTAAAGATGTTAATACAGGGACTCATCACCCTAACTTCTCCATAACTGTAGTTAGAGAAAAGGTTTGGTAACACCCTAACTTCTCCATAACTGGAGTTAGAGGAAAGGTTTGGTAGGGGTATATAAGGTTAGAGGGACTCGTCCGCGCGGCGATGTAAGGACTATGGACTGTGTTAATCACCGCGTCCTCAACATGCCCTCTAGGCCCACATGGGATATAGGACCCAAGGTTCTAGCCATAGCACAGCCCTAAATACCTAAGCTTTGATATCATGTTAATACAGGGACCCACCACCCTAACTTCTCCATAACTGCAGTTAGAGGAAAGGTTTGGTAAGGGTATATAAGGCTAAAGGAATTCAGTCCCGCAGGAGATGTGGGACTATGGACATATGTTAACCGGTCGCCCCTAACAAAAAGATAAGAGTGATTGTCATTTTTGTTAAAATAATTATGATAAAAGAAAATGATGTTAATATATTTAAATAAACAAAACTCAACTTCAACACAGAGATCAGCCAAAAATATAAGTATGTAATTATTATTTTTAATTATCATATTACTAAATATTTATAATTTTAGAGAAATAAATTTTTTTTTTTTTGGCTTTTATACTATAGTCTGGTATTTATTTATTTTTGTGCTTTCAAAAGAAAATCTGTTTAATTTATCTATTATTTTTTATGCATATGAATGATTGTTAGTATTTCATTAATTATTTTTCAAAAATAAAAAAATATATACTTTTTTAAACCAAATTATTAAATATTAACACGAATAAACTGTATAATTATCCATATTTAGAAATATGAAGAATAATTTTTAACTCCATTAAAAATTATATAAATTAAATATATTAAAATCATACTAAATATTTTGAATGATGCAAAAGAAATATATATTGTTTTGATAAAATGAGACAAAATCAAATACGTGCACAGATATAAAGCTCAACCGCAAGCTCAACAACACTTATGATTGTGTTTTTTTTTAAACAAATATTTTACAAGAGATCCAATATCAATAGATCAAAAAATCATTGAAAATGATATTAAGATTAAAAATGAGAGAGTGTACTGTAAATACAGAAAAAATAAAAGTAATTAAAAAAAAAAAAGATAAAAGGGAGGGAGTGGAGAAGTAGTTTAAGTTCACCGAGAGTGGGGAGATGAGAGCTGCATGGCAGTGTTCCTTGTTCCCGGTCTAGAAGGAAAGTATTAGTGAGTGAGGTGGTCCTATCATCACTATGGACTTGGGGACAGTACCACCACCTTTATGATTGTGTCTTCATCATGCTCCACCACTTCTCCTCTCTCACATCATTCCTCCGACCCCATGCGCCCTCCTCATCTCTTCTCCTCTTCTTCACGTGATTCCATTTACCATTCACTTCCGCAAATTCATTACCAACCATATACTACATTCATATGCGGTGTATCATGTATGTATACACACACCAAATACGATTTTCTTCACCTCTTTTGTATTTTTACAAAATAAAATATCATGAGACTCTTTTGAGTATTGGGTTTTTTCATCCCATCAACTCTGAGTTTTGAGTTGCATGAAACTCAAATAATATACCTAGTTTGTAAATTAGAGAATATCATAGTTTGGGCTTGTTTAATTTTATTTTATATATATATATATATATACCCACTCGAAAGGCGTCTTTTCGATTTTTAAATAGTTATAATTCATATGGCGGATATTTATTTCTACGTAGTTTTTAATAATTTAAAAAAAAAGTCAATGATTTTTTTACTTTTAATTTTTTTTTTCTTTTTCAAGTTTCATTTGGCGAAAACTCGGCTTTTACACCGGCAAGTTGTAATAGGCCGAACTCTTTATAGTGTTTCATTTCATCCACTTCAAAA
>CACTHL010000327.1:0-57500 GCA_902712375.1 Dioscorea dumetorum
AAGCGTGACTCCTGCCGTGGCCAAGTAACAACCGTCCAATCTCTCCAAGCCCCGCGATCCTGACCGTCAGGTCACTCATGTATTTTCGTTGTCGAGCGTTGTCTTTTGGTGCGGATAGCGACAGTGGAATTATAAAATATAGTCCAATAAATTGGTGCACCCTGATGCATCTAAGGCTGTGGGTCCCATTATTACTGTAGAACGAAGGGTGGATTGACACGTGTCGTGGTGAGGAGGGAAAGTGGGGTGAGATTTTGGGTGCCAATAGCGAGAGAAGAATGGAACGGTGTAACAAACTTTGGTGAAACGTGTCCGCAAGTGATGTCTACTCTCTGAAGCGTGCCACGTCAGCAGTGCTGGGTGCTCTCCGCCCGGCTACTGAGCAACAGCTTGCTTGCACGTATTAGTGGTGAGGTTTAAAAAAAGTACACAAATTTTGTTATTTGATTTTTATTTTTTTTATTATAAATGCATTTTATGGGGGAAAAAGAAAACTCTATAAGAACTCATCCACTTCAAATTAATGATATATATACTATGCCTAGAAATATTAAGGAGTTAATCTTCAATCTCTCACTTCTAAAGAAAAAATTTATTTTTTTTTATAAAATATGAGTCACTCGCTGTTCATATAAAGTTATTCTCTAAAATATAATTTTAGAAAAAGAGAATTTAAATTGGAGAACTTAATTCGCATTGGTAGTCTTAGATTTTTTTTTTCGCCATCCATCAATTACAGTGAATGATGCGAAATAAAACATTATAGTGTTTTTTTATATTGATATTTTGCTTTTATTATGGTCGCCCTTTTTATTTTTAATGGATTGCTTCTGAAATTTCATCATAAACTTTTCTTTTAAACATGCAGGGTTTCACATGGAATTTGGCCGGCATAGCAACTATTAATTACAAGCATAACCAAATCATATATATATATATATATATATATATATATATTAAAGGAAAGGGTAAACTGCTATGGTTGATTTTTTTTTCCTATCAAAACTCATTTAATATATATAATGTTATAATAATATTAAAAATATTTATAACTAGTGTTACACTCATGCCATGCATGGCAGAGTGAACATAATAGATGAAATTAATAATAATATTCGCACTTGATATATAATTACCATAAATAATTTAATTTTAATTATAATGTTTGAAAATATATTTTTACTCAAGCTTTAAGAAAACAAAACACTTAATTTAAATTCTTAAAAATTGTTTATTGAATCTCCAAAGTATTTGAATTTATTTGGATAAAAGATAATGTACTTGTATTTTTGAAAATTATATAATCATTATAATATGTTTTTATATTTTGGTGGAAAACTTTTTATTATAGCTTGACACTTGTTATATTTGTCTTCTATTTTGTAGTTTGTATCTGTTTTGTTGTCCACAATGGTAAATGCAACATGAAAGAAACCTTCATTGGCATCTTTTCCCATTGCACTCGGCAAGGTGCCTCGTATTTCTCTAGTAAGTGAGTCCCGCTCGATGAATAGCAAGGGCCTACAACTCCTATGGAAAGCCAACAATGCACGCATGGAATGAGAAAAACGGGTGTAAGCGGTCGCCTTCATGGTCTACCATAGCAACGTTGCCGGGGATTGGTCTCTAAAACTTTCCCGGCATACCATGTCGAGTAGGTTGCAGCTCACAACTTACCGCCGTGAATAACACCCCGGGTGACCTCTTTCCCTAACCTGGCTTGCTTATAAGGCAAGGTGGATGCCATGGTCGCGCATTATATCATGTTAAATATCGACGACCCTATAGAGAGGGCAATCCTTGAGCCTCTACATAAACCGAGCCCTTACCCATTTTTTTTGAAGTTTTCGGGTGTGAGGTAGTGTCAATACCCCACCGCAGGTGTGTGCTGAGTACGTTGTCTTGATCCTAAACATCTCTAGGTTTCCATCATTTGATGTGTGGACACGCCATTAGCAACTATCGGATGCACATTGGACAGATTACCCTCGCTTGTCGTTATTCACAAAGGTAAAGTTAAAATTCGACTTATGGCAACATTTGACGTGTCTTTTAAAGTGGTCACCATCGCGAAATGTTTCCATTTTCGAGACATGCCTTTGGCAAGTTGGTCGTTGCCATAGATGGGGCACTTGATGTGTGTTGTTGGGATGACATTATCGTCAACTTAACGGTAGACTCTCCGAAATTGAATCCCTATTCTGGTGCACACAACAAGATGTAAAATATGGAAGACCATCCAACTCCCCAAATTAGCGAAAACAACGTTCGTAGTGAAACTTCCACAAGAAAACGAAAATGGCAACGGGTAAATGGAAACAATATTGGCTAGCGGAAATCTTCAAATCTAAACGAAAACGACGACGGATAAAGGGAAACTCTAAAAAATAAATGGAAACAACTTTCGCTAAGCGGAAACGTCCAAATCTAAACGGAAACTCCCAAAAGTAAACGGGAACAATGTTGCCTAAGCGGAAACCTTCAAAACTAAACGAAAACGACGATGGATAAATAGAAACTCTCGCAAAAGTAAACAAAAATAAATTTCGCTAAATGGAAACGTCCTAATCCAAACGGAAACAACGGCCGAGTAAATGAAAATTCCCAAAAGTAAACGAAACGTTAAAATCTAAACGTAAAACGACTTGAGGGCTAAATGGAAACTCCAAAAACTGGCGAGAAAATAGCACGTAATCGCCTCATGTATACACAAACAAAGGTGTGATATTTACGACCAGTAAGAGGATCCCGGGTCCTCATCGATGGTCTCGTCGATTAAGGTGATAATAAGATCAATGGCATGGCGGTTTAACATATGGTGAGCGTGGCACATTTGTTGAAAATCAACCTCACATTCTATGGGGCAAACCGCACAATGTGCATACGGGGTGACAAACCTCACACGAACACTAGAGATTTCAAGACTCCATCTTTCACATAGCTTCAGAGCACTAACTCCTATGTACTTAACACGGTGAAGCTGCAGCACTCGACCCTCTCCCCTTTATATCTAGCCATTGTGTAGAAGGTATCCATTGAGTCTGTCACATGAAACCCTCAAGCTGTCATTGCACTACAAACAAACAAATGTTCACAACTCGTTCATCAACAAAATTCAAGAAATAAATCTTCTTTCACCACATCTTCAATGTCAACAAATACACTTGGCCTTTAGCGGCAACTCGCACCTTGGTGGAAGAGACAAACATACCTCCTACTAATGCAAGACAAAAGAGAAACAAAAGGAACTGCGGCGGACGAAGAGGAAGAATATGAAGAAGAACGGAGGATCTCGTTTAAAGTATCCTAAAAAGCATGATTGCTAAGTAAAAGTTGTCTTAAAAGCTTTGGTTTTCCTTGTCATTTACTGAAAAGCCTGATTTTCTCTTTCAAATGTACAAATTTTCAAAAATATTGACAAGATAGGACATGCCCTTTCCTACCAAAGCTCAGGGAAAAGTCGGTATTATACGGAAATGTCGGTGACGGAGTTGGATGGAGGGCCGGAAGGGAATGTAACTTAAAAAAGAAAGACTAACAGAGAAATTCAAATGTCAAAAAAGAGTGATCGGGATGTTTTGAAACTTACAAGGACTTATAATTAATTTTTTTTAAAATAAATGTTTAATTATATATTAAAGTTAATTTTTGCCAATAAGTTATTATTTTAATATTGATTTAAAATGTGGAATTAGGTTATCATATTCTCAAAATATATCAAAATTAATTAATTATTATTATTATTATTTCAATTATGAAAAAGTAACTATTTTTTATTTCCTTGTTTCAATCATTTTTTTATTTTAATAACATTTAATTTCTAAAAGTAATATGTTTTTAAATAACTTTTGAAAGTAGGTTATCCTATCTTACGGTGTAGTTAACTTTTGCCTATTCGAAAATGTTTTATATGGATATTTTATATACAAATTCATATAAGTTTTTGTGTGAAATTATTTTCTTAAATTGCATAAAGGGACAATTTGATTAATTACAAATGAATATCATCGAGACGGTTTTCATGGATATGCTTTTTCTTAAATGTTATTGTATTGAAAGCGTTGTATATCTATCCCAATCTAAATAAATTGAATTTTGTGTGTGTATATATATAGAGACCCATCATTTAGTGACGTTTATAATCATTATTAAATTTACATATAATAATTATAATTCATTTAGACATAATGACAAACAGTGTTAAATAATACTTGAACAGTGCAAACATTAAAAAAAATATATATATAATACTTTATACAATATTAATATAAATAATAGTTATTTGATCACTACTCTCAATTAATATTTATAATTAACAATACTTAGATAATATGATTATGAAATTATTTAGTTAGAAGTGATATGAATACTAACTACCCTATTATAGAACCATTGTATATTTTTGTTTTTATGTAAGTAAAAAAGTGGTAATTACCAAAAAAAACCCTTAAGTTTGCGAAATGGCCAAAACACTCCGTTAATTTAGCAATCCCTAAAAACTCCTTCCTTTTAAACATAATATTTTCTAACCCCCCAAAGCATATAATGATGGTTAATAAAGTTATTTTTGAATTTTATGGATGAAATTGCCCGTTGCATGGGAAGTCGTGGCACTCCAACATCTTCCTTGTCATCGGGCGTCGCCAACGACGACATCCCTCCCTCGCCGTCGACCACCTCGACATGCTCACCTACTTCCCGGCCTCCTCCATCTCCATCGTCTCCATGGGCAACGAGGTCCTCGGCTCCGATGATTCCTACCTCACTTCCCAACTCCTTCCGGCGATGCAAAACCTTCACTCCGCCCTCTCCACTGTCGCCCCATCGCCAAGATCTCCACCGTTCACATCGTGGTGGTGCTCACCCAATCCGATCCCCCCGTCCACTGGCGGCTTCCACTCCGATCTCGTCCCCGTCCTCAAAGGAGTCCTAGGGTTTCCAAGATCAACTACATGAACATGTTCGACCCCCAGTTGAGGCAAGTGCGATGCTGCATTGGCGACACCGGATTCCCACGATTGGAGATCGTGGTGGCGAGACGACAGTTGGCCATACAAAGGCTCTCTTCGTTCCAGAATTGAGGTTTTCTGTTTAAAAACGATGTCTCCCGTTTAAATATTGCGGTTTTGTTTAACAAACTCGGCTCGTTTAACAAGCGATATCTCTCTGTTTAAAAACTTATATTTTAGCTTAAATATTACGGTTTCATTTAAGAAACCATCTCTGTTTAACAAGTGATACTCTCTGTTTAAGAATTAAATTAAAATTGTTACAAAAAATCACTTGAAACCTAACATCTTAAAAATCTAATTGGATCAAAGAATGTGATCGGGTCCCGATGACATCATGATCATCTTGGTCAACTCAAACACATTAATGACGATTCACTTTACATGCAAAAGGAGAAGAGCTTGATTTAATGTGGTCGGGTCCCAATGACATCATAATCATTTTGGTCAACTCAAACACATTAATGATGATTCACTTTACATGCAAAGGGAGAAGAGCTTCATTTAATGCCACTTTAAAGCTTCCGCATTCTTCAAAGACCCTCTCTGTTTAAGAATGGATGTTTCGTTTAAAAACGTATGTCTCCGTTTAAATGCGAGGTTTCTATTTAACAAACTTGGCTCGTTTAACAAGTGATATCTCTTTATTTAAGAATTGAGATTTACGTTTAAAAACTTATATTTCCGGTTAAATATTTCCGCTCAAACACGTTAATAATGATTCACTTTAAATGCAAAGGGAGAAGAGCTTTATTTAATGCCACTTTAAAGCTTCACATTCTTCAAAGACCCTCACATCACCCATGCAATGCCATGCCATGCCATGCATGCATGCAAACAAACAACATCATGGCAAGCTTTGTTCTTCTTGTAACAATATTTGCTTCTCTTCTCCTTGTTTTCAGCTTCTTCAAACTCTTTGCCAACTCTTTTTGTAAGTGAAAGCTTCATTCTCTCATGATCCTTTGAATTTCTTTGGAGGCGGAGCTTTGACAACACTTGATTATTGTTAATGGATTGGAATAACTTGTGATGGTGCAGTGGTCACGGTGTTAACCTCTCGTCGGCGTCATTTGGCGGGTGGTGTCTTACTGTCGCTCGGTTGCTCATTGCCTTGCAAGTTCTTGACCCCCATGCGACTACGTGAAGCGCAACATAGTCGACCCGCCACGGATTGAAGACTTGATTTAAGGCATCATGGACAATTTTGTTTTGTTTTACATTTTTGTATGTGTACACGATCGAAATAGTTTTTCGATTGTTATGATTTGTTTAATGTTTGTAATGTACGTTTCTCTTTTCATTTGATATGGTTGTAGTTTTACAAATGAAATTTCGTTTAAAAAATGAGTTTTAGTTTAAAAAAGTATGTCTCCGTTTAAATATTGTGGTTTCTATTTAAGAAACTCGGTCTCCCGTTTAACAAGTGATATCTCTCTGTTTAAGAATTGAGGTTTAGTTTAAAAACTTATATTTACGCTTAAAACTTTGTGAATCTTTATTGAATTTATTTTAGATATTTAGATAAACATCAAAATTTTAATTCTATTTTATTTAAAAATTTTAAATTTAATAAATGTTATTATATAATAAGATTTTGATCATTGATACATTACTATCAAATATTCTAACATTCATGAACATGAATTTAACATCCATTTCAATTGATTACATATATATAGATAGATGGATCATGTCAAAGAGTATTAATTCTCAAGAATGGATTTAGCTTGTTATTTTTGGGTATTAAGATGTTTAGGTTGTTCCACTGGTTAACTAGTGTGATCAAAATTTTAAAATGAAACATAATAATTTAAACGGAAAATACGGTTTATAAATGAAAACTTGATTGATTAAACGGCGGGATAATTAAACAATAAGGCAAGAAAAATACACACTCGTATGCATAAAAGGTAGACATGATGTGATTGGGCGGTATTTTTCGCCATTTGCGAGGGCACAAATGAAATTTCATAACATTGGACCTACTTGAAGGACTGATAGAGGGTGAAAGGGAATGCAAACTATAAAGAAAGGGTTGTCAGGTGTGCAAAAGTTGGAGGGGTTTTTTAGGAAGTTTTGAAATTTAGATGGGTGAACGGTAATTTTCCTAAAAAAAACACATATGGTAACATTTCGACGACTGATGAGGTTTTGATCTCATGTCACGGCTTTATTTGCATCTAAAACCCTTCCTATAAAATAAATTAACTATTTCTTTCGGAGTCCTTCTATTTTATTTTTACAATGTTTTTATTTTTTTATACTTCAATATATATATAGATATATATATATATATTATGTATTTTATATTTTATTTGTTTTTTCTCCAATGTGGTAAATAAATCACTTATGCTTGATGTCCACATGACTTGTTTCAGTAGCTAAACATCACATAAGTTGCATATGACTTGTAAATTTATGTATATTTTAAAAAAATTTTGAGACATGTGAAGCGAGAAAATAAAGCATAAAAAATGATAATGTTGCATCTAATACAAGAAGATTTTGCTCCATGATTTTATTTTAAGAAAATATTTTTAATATTATCATATCACAAGGCAAGTTACAGTATTATTTGTTTATTCAAAATCTGAGTTACAATACCCTCACTTAAATTTGATAAATTAAATTATTGGTTTTCAAAATTGAATTGAAGGTAAGTAACATTTTAATATTTTGATATTAGTACTGTATTTTTGTAATGATTGTTTATGTTATTATTGAAAAGGTGAATTCGAATTTAATCCAAAAAATGTGAAAATACAAATACATTAACTTTGCACATATTCATCAATATGTGATTTATTTATATTTAATTAAATTCAATAAGTTCTCATGGACTAAAATTTATTCAAGATTTTTTTATTAAATAAAACTTCTCAAATTTATACATATCTCCATTAATAATATTATTAACTCATTAAAAGTATTTGGAAAATGGAACGGGATCCAGTCACTCAGGCAATAAACACGGGCCACGTTGTCTCCATATGGGACCCAGAACACGCGCGAGTGTGTGATCTAGATGGGGACTCGTCCCCGCCGCCGTGCCGCCATCTCTTCCAGCTCTCGATGAACCGGGCGGTGACGGTGAGGATGCTCCTTCAATTGCAAGCTCATCGTTTCTCTCTCACCGACGTCGGTGCTTTTTTATCTCTTCCGAGGATCAATTCTAGTTTTGATATCAATTTCTCACGCTTCATCTTCTTCTACTTCTTCCTGGCAGGTTCGTCTGGCAAGCTTGGCTTCATCCTGTTTTATTGTCACGAAATCTCTCCCTGGGATCCATGAATGGTGAGTTTCTCATTTCCTATCTTTTCGCTATGTTTGGTAGTTGATGCTTGGAATGGCATGAAGTATGCATGCTTTCGTTTTGATCTTTTGGAAGTTTTATCATTTTGTTTATTGGATTGTTTGATTGAGGGGAAGATGTGAGATGTGCTAGAAGTTTAACTACAATATGTTAATGAATTTGATCTCTCGCTCTCTCTCGTTTTTCTTATTTCATAGTGATTTTTTGTTAGAAAAAAATTCTAATTTCCCTTGATTTAGGATCAAATTAAAAAAAAAAAAAAAAAACAGAAAGAAAGGATGCTGTTTCCTTTGTGTTTGGTTTGTTGACGGAAATGAAAGCAAATGAATTGTGTATGAATGTGGAAGCGGATGGGTTAATAAAAATTTTTTTTTTTTTTTTTGTATTTCATTTAAAGAATGGCTTGGTTGGATTAAAGTGCTGATGTGATACTTCTACCAAGACATTTACTGAAGAAGCAGAAGCCCTTTTAGGGAGCTGTTCAGGAACAAATTGAGCTCTTTCTACTTCAAGGCAAACATAATTTTTATTCTTATTCCTAGTCTAGCCTCAGCACAAGAGTAATTTTGAAAACTTTCTGATTCGAATCATTAAAAATGGGTTTCTTGACATGCATAAAAAATAGTTGGAAAAAACCCAATAGGATCAACTATACCAAAGAACCTTCCATTAGACAATGGAGCTTGTTTTTTTTTCTTTCGCATTTTTTTTATCTCATGTGATACTTTACCTTATTCGAAGTACATTGTAGGAGTGACTGCTGAGAGAAAGGTGAGTTTTATCAGAAAAATCAAAGAAAATATATTAATAAATTTGACTGCTTGCCGCTTTTTTTTTTTTGGGTCATTTCAGGGCTTATATAGCTTCCCTTTATTTAAGAACTGTCAAAACAAGATGGAATGTTGTTTTCTTTGTGTTTGGTTGGTTGAAGAAGATGACTTTTTGTATGAAAATGGAAGCAAATGTATTATTCAAGTTTTCTTTTACTTCCCTTCCATAAATAATGATTTGGTTGGATTCCATATTTGAATTTTTGGAGCGGGAGAGACTATTGCGACTTGGATGGTTTGAGTGGTTTTCGGTGGTCATTAAGATGGAGATTACTGCCGTCCTTCTGTTTTTCTGTCAGTTGGGCTGAATGATATTGCTAGTTCTTGTTCAACTTTTCCCACAGTGGATGATTCTTATTCCTTTTTTTTTGGTATGAAATTTTTTATGAAAATAATATGTATAATCTAATTTTTTGTTTGTGTGATTCCTGTTGTAAAAAGTAAAGCAAAATGGCGTTCAAATGGAATCTAATTTTTTGTTTGTGTGATTCCTGTTGTGCCATACTGAATGCTACCTCATCTCGAATGGCAAACAGATAAGTAACTAATAGCTTGTGTGCTTTATTCTCAGACATTAGACCATCCTCATACAGCCATACAGCCGCTAAAGAGAATGGCTATTTTTTAATTAAAAAATGTAGATTTTGAATTAGTCAGGAGTGAACCCTGATGTAGTTTATGGCACCTCTATCATGTAAACAAAATATTCAATTAGTTGTTTTTTAATTGGTGGCTCTTTAAAGATACCCACATGTAAACATTTTATGTCATTGGATGCTCAGGATACATCAGAAGCATGTTAAAGTATCACCATTTAAGAAGTTTACTAGTGGGTCTAGTTCTTGTTCTGCATTCCAAGGTGCGTGCTATCTTTTGACTATGTATGAGCTGACATTGTTACCAAAAGTATAAGATTATATCGTGCTATGTTTCTGGCTTATCTTGTTTAAAATTTTTAAGTTTGCCACTTTGATTGTAATCGCACATGATTATGCTCGCTAGGTATGTGTGGTATAGCGATTCAACTTATTTTTGTCCTTTGACTTTGTTGCCTTCTCTACTTATAATGTTGGGGGGTGTTATATTTTAATTTTGAGATTTAGTCATGAGTCTTCTTCTTATATTTCATCTTCTAAAGGTTAAAATCAAGATACTTTTGGACGATAAGGGATGCCTTAGATAATAGCAGGACATCAAGAAGATGACTATACTATCAAATGCTAATTCACTGAGTCAAGCAATGGTGTAGGTTCAATGCTATGTCATAAAAGAGTTGTGTTTCCTATAAAGAATGTCATCTTACCATGTTTTTTTCTCAAGACCAACCAACTTTAATCAAAGTTAAAAGTTAAATTTCTTCTACCTAACATGTGAGGTTCTATAAACAAGCTCTTTCTTAGTGCTTACAGGTGTATGTTAATGAGTTATTTGTGGACGAAGCTGACTCGAGGCAGAGGTAGCATTGTGTGAACAACTTGCTAGTTTTTGGTTACCTAACAATCAACAAAATATTTAAGTATTGATGAGAAGGATCAACCAAATGAAAAGGGATAAAGCTGTTCCCTTGAGGTGCAATCTGAATATTACCTTTCTTTATGAGAAAAACTTCTGGTATGAATAACTTCTAAATTGCTTTTTCCATTCCCATGCATCTCTACCTCGGAGTGTAAACCATCAAAATGTTGGTTAGACAAATCAACTTGAGGAACTATGGATAGTGAAGCCTCCCTGTCGCCTTTCTCTTACTGATTTTCAGATTTGGAGTTTCATCTTTATGTATTGGTTGCACGTGCCTTCATTTTCTTCAAGAAAAAGTTCCTAAGCCCGTTTGATTTCATGTTCTTACTTCATTAATATAGTCAGTTACCTATTCAATTAGGTATTCTTGTCTTAACAAATTTGTTCACATGAAAAAGTCCAGTTTTCCAAATATGCTAATTGACCGTTGGCAGCTTTTTTTCAGTTTTCCTGATTTTAGGACTTATTATAAAAGCTTTTTCAATAACTCAGCATTGTGATGTGTTCTTCCTATCTCATCAATGTGCCAATAAATATCAGACTTGACAGCTAAGAAGTGTGTACCATGCAACTCAAAGGACATTAGGCCAATGTCAGAACAGTCAGCTAATGAATTACTTCCACAAGTACATTGTTGTTTGCCTCTTATTAATTTGTTATATTTTATTTTATTGCATCTTATGTTACATTTCTTGGGGTATTAAATCAATCAGGTACAAGGATGGAATTTGGTAAACGACAATGGTGTAATGAAGCTGCACCGTTCATGGAAAGCTGAAAACTTTCATCAAAGGACTGGAGTTCTTTCAGATCATAGCTGATGTTGCTGAAGCAGAAGGTATTTCTTGCATTTGCATGGCACTTGGCATGTGGAATCATTTTCTTGTTGAAACTATGATAGATCGGTTGTCTTTTTATGTAGAAATTTACACAAAATGAGTAGTGTTTATGAACTTGAACTGACTTCCCGTGCCGTCAACTGTCATTCAAGAATAATTTCTTTCATCACATATTTGAGATTCTAGTAGGGACTATACTGTATGCCATACACATGGCAAAAGTGTAAGAATAAGTAGGCTTGTTGAAGAATCTGATTCTTATAAATTTCAAAATAAGATGATAACAATGACAGTTTAATATTGACCATTCGAATAAAGAAGGCTTAAGGGCTTGCAAGCCTTTAAAAAATCATGTTATCCTCCTATTTTAAATTGTGCATCTCATGATTTCAGTTATACGAAAGATGTGATATTTTTTTTTCATTGGAAAGTGCATGAACTTTCACTATGCTGCTTGCCTCTTTCAGGTCATCACCCTGATCTTCATCTGGTTGGTTGGAACAATGTG
The DNA here is from genome assembly GCA_902712375.1 of Dioscorea dumetorum. NCBI lineage: Eukaryota > Viridiplantae > Streptophyta > Magnoliopsida > Dioscoreales > Dioscoreaceae > Dioscorea > Dioscorea dumetorum. The sequence continues at coordinate 12,021 of CACTHL010000327.1, forward strand.
AAGATTGATATATGGACTCATTCAGTTGGTGAGAATTTCGTCTTCAATTATCTATTCACATCTTAATCACACTTTCTTATTATTAAATTATTCACCTCAAAGGCTATCCAAAATTAGAGCCGCAAGAGCCTGTGTACAAGCAGTGCTTATTTGTCTGTCTGTGGAACTATTCACCTATCACTTCATCATCAACTGACAAGAACATTGCCAGCTTCAAATCATGGTCGTTTTTGAATCAATGCAACACCTAACATCATGCAATCAAGCTGTCTACAATGAACTATTCTCGTTTCAGATTTTCTTTGAAACAGAGAGACATTGCTCTTCTAATTATGCAGGAATTTCTGCATAATGATTTATGCTCTCTTTTCTTGCATGGCAACTGATTAAACTTCTTTGTTGCATTGTTACAGGAGGACTGACCAAAAACGACTTCATTCTTGCTGCAAAGATAAACACTGTCAATGTTGAACATCTTCTGAGGAAGAAAGCTGCTGATTAAGTGTTACTTTTCCGATGGGTGTTTTGGTGTTTTTACAGTGCACTATAATCCTTCTTTTATATTTCTTATCTTCAATGATGCAAATACATGTTTTCGATGCTCATTCAGATTCACAAAAACGTTGATAGATTTAGAGATGTTGATAAAACAATTAACCAATCTGACTCTTTTTTTCCTATGGTTGTAGCTGTTCTTGTGAAGATTTTCTCTTATTTTATTCAGTCTTTCCATGCTCAGGTTGATGGTTTCCAGTGTTTCTTACACTTGATATTTTAATTTTTGAAGTTTTTCTATATATATATATATATATATGTCTGTAAATTTGTTATGTTCGAGGGACATGCTTATTTATAGTAATCTAGGTAGAATTTTGATCTTCCATTCTTTTCTTATTGAGTTTTTTAATTAATTATCTGTTGAAATCTAATCAGTTCATCATCTTGTCACGTCCAACGCATCATTGGCATCTTACCGGGTGAGAGAGATTACTTTCCCACACTAGAAAATTTTAGAGTAGATAAAAATATGAAATATAAAAAATTATATTTTGTAAATTAGAATAATCATAAGAACTCATGAAAAGTGTGGAGTTCTCACGAAGAGCGTTGGAGTATTCTAGAAAGCACTCATGTTAGTTGAATATAATTATAAATGTAGTGGATTTTTAATTACAATAGAAACCTGAAATACCGTTTTAAAATTCAAAAAGTCAAATCGTTTGGTTAGTTGTATCTGAAAATACTATATTATAATATTTAATATTATTTTAAAATTTTAAGTGCATATTAATTACTTTAACTATTAAATTTAAATTTATTATAATTTTATTATATTTTAAAATTTTAAATTTAATTATTAACCTCAAAAAAATATATTTTAAGATTTTCATCTAATTTTAACAAGTTATTTAATATTTTTAATTATTAAAATTTTAATTATTAAATTTTATAAGTTTTTTATTATTTATAAATGTTTAATAATATTTTTTTTCTTAGTTGGTCACATATAGGTCACATGTGAGGAGAAAAAGATAAGGATTTGGTTTTACGACCAATTTGGACGTAAAACCAAATCCCTTATTTGGATGTAATTCGAGTTACACGGGTTTTTAAAAACCCGTTAAATAAACACTTGGATTTTCAAAAGCCCTAAGTAGCTCAAGTTACATGTAATTCTAAACTCTCCAAACAAACACTATTTTAAAGTATTTTGTAATCTTATAAAAAGTAAGGAATTGTGTGAAATACTTTAGAGGGCTAATTAGGAGCGCAACAACAAATGCATCTCAACTGTCCATTTGGGAGGTTACGGGTTATAAATAGGCAAGGGGTTTTGCCTTTGTAATCAGAAGCAAGGTTGTAATAAATAGTTCATTTCAACTTTCACAAAGCTTTTCAAAGCTTTCTCAACCTTAAATCCTTTAAATATCGTATTCTTGCCTAAGTGTTGCATGTGATTTCGGTGTGAAAAGTCCGAGTCCATAACAATCAATCTAGTTTGTAACTTCACTTTGAAACATATTATTTTTCATGTATAAGTTTAAATTGATGGAGTTAAATGAAATGAAATTGTGTTTGAGCTTTTTTCCGAAAAAATTTTATCATTTTCAACTAAATAAACTATTTGTTTGCCCAATTTTCATGGAAATTTTTTCTCTTATGTTGTCACATGGCCCTATTTTTTTAAAAGGAGGAAAAATTTCCTACCTCCCCCCCTGAAAAGTTTTTCCATATAGAAAATGAAGTGTATGTGAAAAAATAACATATGGCTAATTTTTTCATTTTATAATGGAGTTAAATGAATTTATTTTATTTTTAAGTGAAAAGGAAATCAAAGTCAAATGTGGGCAAATCACGGATTAGAATCTTCGACTTTGTATGTGAGAGATGGAATTAAGTTTCAGCTCTTATGCAATGACTTGGGTAGTAGTTTTACAAAAAGAAAAAAAAATAAATAAATCACGTAAGTGCATAGTTGTGTAGTTAAGTTTTTTTAACACATTTATTTCTCATTTTTTGTGAGTTGGGATTTGAATACATGGGACAAAAGTTTTTGAGTTAAAACTCAGTATTTGAGTTAAAACTCTTAATTTGGACCAAAAATTATTAAGTATATATGATATATAATGGTATTAGACTACCATGTAATAAAATATATTTTTAAATTGCATTCCTCAGTCATTGGCGTGGAATTATTATCTTTAAAATAATGTATTTCTAAAGTATTTGGTTTCTAAATAAACTAATATAATCACTTCCTTAATAAAAGGAATAAAACTAAAACTCAAGCAAAGAATAACTCAATTCTTTCATTTAACTTTGATCCCAAAAAGTAATGTCTAACATATACATATGTATACGTATATTAATGCCGCTAGTATATTTTACGTATTATAATGTTCACATTTACCATAAAATAAAAAAAAGAAAAATCAAAACTTAAAATCTAAAATAAGAACGCTTGGGCCGGGCCCAGCCAAAGGGCAAAAGGAAAAAAGCCTCGGAGGAAACCCTAATCGGAAATTATTACTATTTACTAAATTAGGGGGAATGGAGATCTAAGGATTGAATGAAAGATGCCTCAAGTTTAAAAATTAAAATAAAAAGGAAACCCTAAAAATTAAAATAAAAAAAGGAAACCCTAGTTATTATTCCACAGTCCCACTTCCCATTAAAAAAGAAGAAAAAAAAGATAGAAAGCAAATGAGTATATTTTTTTTCCCTAGTTTTGGAAAACAAGAGGAGAGATAACGAGGTAGCGAGAACGAGGGTTTTGGGAGAGAGGGAGATAGAGAAGGGGGAGAAAAGGAGCCGCCTTTGGCTTTGTTGTTCGTCGGAGGAGGGCGGAGGATGAGCGGAGGAGGAGGTGGGAGGGGGAGCTGGGGTGGCGGGGGATCCCGTCTGGAGCTCGGAAGATGGTAGCGAGCTTGAAGGAGATCGTGAACTGCCCGGAAGCGGAGATCTATGCGATGCTCAAGGAGTGTGGCATGGACCCTAGCGAGGCTGTCCATCGGCTTCTTTCTCAAGGTCGTGTTAGGTTTTTGTGTCTATTGTTTGCGTTGTTCTTTGGATTTTGTTTCTTAATGTGATTGTGGGTTGGAATACCTCTGGAGGTGAGGAGGTTTGGGGAAAGGAGGGGTTTTGTTGGGAGAGGTGGGATTTCTTTGTTTTCTTGTGGGGGGGGCGCTTTTAGGTCGTGAGTGGAGTGGATTAGGGCAATGGGATTGTTGATTTGCTTTGATTGAGGATGGTGATCGTTTGATCTGTGGAAGAGAGGTTTTGGATTAAAATGGATTGGTTTGTGCTTAGTGGAAGAAGAGAGGAACTTGAGGGAAAGAAGTGGGTTTCAAGTGAAAGGCGAGATTTTTTTGGATTTCCATGGGATTTTTTAAGTCTGGGTGGAGAGAAAGGGGCAATGAGACCTTGGATTTGTTTTGCTCGAGTTCGGCTATGCTTTGATCCGTGAGAGCACATAGCTTGAGTGCAACATGGATTTAGACTTCGGTTGAGGGAGAAGGATTCTAGAAAAAGGGTAGTTTGTGGTGGAGGAGAAGAGAGTTTACGGTGTATCTGTGGATGAGGAAGATGAGCAAGTTGTTGATTTGGTTTAGGTTATTCGGGATGCTTTGTGAGTTGATTCTTGGAATACATTTCTTGTCAGTTCTCTTAGTCTGTTACAAAAAGTTAAAGAAAATGGAAGTTTATTTTTGGAAGAAAGGAAGCTTTTTCCCCCTTTGGAAGGATTTAGATTGTGTGTGGAGGGAAATACAATGGGTTGATTGTTTGTCATCATTTATGATTGCTTGTGTTTCAATGTATAGAATAAAACAATGTGCAGGATGTTGTTTTTGTTTTTTCTGTTTTGTCGGATATGTTGCGGAGCACAAGAGAGTGAGCAAACAAAATGAAAAGGAGGTTACCGGCATAAATGATCCTTTAAATTCCTTCAATATAGGAGTTTGGTTGGATTAGATATCTTGTTTGAAGGTCTATTTAATGTGTTATGTTAATGGATTTAAGGGACTAAAATTATTTACCAAGATTTCGGCTTTCCTTTAAAGAGTGGTTTTTGTTAGTGAGATACTAGCAGCCAAGGTCAGTGAGAGACTAATATTGATTGTCGGTGAGTGGGTATTCATAAATTGTTTTAGTTCAACTGCTGCCCCAAAAGCCTCAATAGCCAGAGAATTCAGTGTGCTAAAATCAAGTATTGTTAATTTTGTGTATTGGCTGCATCAGTAACAAACGATATACCTCAGCCGTCTGTTGTTTTTCTCTTAACAATATCAGACGCTCTGCAGTTGTTAGATAACCATAGTTGTTTGGAAAGTTTGTCCCAACAATATCAGCTGTGCCACCATGGTAGATAACTGTTGGTGCAAGCGCTTCGCCGCCCGCCACCCCGCCCTGGCCGGTGGAGTTAAACTTGCTTATCTGTATACTTTAAACATTAGATGCAATACAGTATATAGCTTCAGAGAGAGGTAAGGACTTGTCATTGTTGAGTGCACTAGAGCTTCTCTGTAGACCTGACCGTTTGATGATATTGGTTGGATTCATTTTAAGGCAAATTTGGCAAATGAGAAATTGGGAGTTGAGGGGACAAATTATCCAGTGATAGCTCAACTTCCTTTCATGTTTATTTAGGTTGTTTAGTTCCAGCTGTTTTTTTCCTTTCATGTTTTATATTTCATGTTGTGGTTATTTTTTTTTATTGGTAGGGCTTAACATGCTTTCTTGTGCTTCTTACCTTTTACCTTTATTTGAATCAATTTATCTTTTGTATAGCTTTTTATTTGAGTGCCTTTATTTAGTTTTAAGTGAGAATGGCTTGGCTGAGACAATGATCAAACATGTATATTGCCTAAGAGACTCATCTTTTGGTGTAGCACTGCACATTCTTTTGTTTTTTGTGCTTTGTGTTCTATATTGATGTATCTCATGGAAAGGCATCTGTGATTTATCTACAATAGAATGATTTATGAATAAGTGGCTTGTCAGTCAGCAATCCATTTTTCAGATATGTGTGCGAGATAATTGTGTTCCTGCAATTCTTAAATCTTTGATAATCAATATCTTGATTTTTGCGATTGTGTAGATACTTTTCATGAGGTGAAGAGCAAACGTGAGAAGAAAAAGGAGGTTAGTGCAAATTTTAGTTCATCTCAGGAATGGATAGGTGTCAATCAATGTTTTAATGAAAGAATTTATATAATTCTTTATAGGATGGATATTAGTAATTTTGCTGCATGCTTGGTTTACTTTTAACATCTGTTCTTCTGTCTGATTTGTTGTTGCATATATGTTGACTTGTCTTTATATGTTAGTAACATCGCTGCATGCTTGCTTTACTTTTAACATCTGTTATTCTTTCTGATTTATTGTTGCATATATGTTGACCTGTCTTATATGGTTATCTCTTTGAACTTTGATTTTTACAATTTCTTTTTAAAATCATGAGCTATGTTCAACTTTTATTATGTGCCACCAAGTGTTTCATGTCTATATTTACATAATAAAATATGTCTTGTTCAAACCTTTATTGGTGCATAATTTGTAGCGTCTAGAATTGAGAATTTGACCTCTTCTAGTGTTATTTTCCCGCTTTTTTTTTTAATCTCTATAAATGCTTTCTTGTTTAAAGAATGGATGATTTTGCAATCCTCACTTTTATTTGCACTGCTATACTCAAAATAGGGTTGCTTGCCTTTGCCTTATTTTTGTTACTCACCGGCTAAATATTTTTGAGTGCTAGAATAGCTACTTGGATGTGTCTATCAGACTATCAGTGAATAAGGCTTATTATTATTATTTCTTTTTAACCTGGCTTAGGTCAAAGAGGTTCCTGAGAACAGGTCTAGATCAGTGGGTGCCAAATCCAATCGGGGAGCTCGAGGTGGTACTGACCGGGGGCCACGTAATAATCCCTCTCAATTCAGCTCTAGTGGTAAGTATATCTACACTATTTTATACTTCTATATGTACATTTAAAGCAGTACTTTGATTTGTATATTTTTAGATGCTTTATTTTATTTTTCTGTGTTGCTCTAGATTCTGGAGTTGCTCGAGCTAAAGCTGTACACCAGAAAGAAAATTCAGAAAATGCTATTCCTACGTCAAGTTGGGAATCTGCCTCATCAGTCACTTATCATAATAAAAGGTCAACAACACTACACTGTTCCATAAAATGCATCTTAGCAAAATTAAAAATCAAAATACTGCTCTTGCTCAGTAAATCCTGTTTTATCTTATTTTTAAGGTAGTGTTTGTTTGGAGGGTTTTGGAGTTACATGTAATTTGAATTATTGGGTTTTGAAAATCCGTGTTTGGTTAACAGGATTTTAAAAACTCATGTAATTCAGATTATATCCAACAAGGGATTTGGTTTTACGGCCAAATTGGTCGTAAAACCAAATCCCTCTTTTGCTCCTTCACATGTGACCAACTAAGAACAAATAAATATTATCAAACATTTATTATTAGTGGGAAACTTATAAATTCTAATAATAAGTTTAATAATTTATTTAATAATAAAATTAATAGTTAAATTATCGATACTATATTTAAAACTATTAAATAACTTGTTAAAAATAGATGAAAATCTTAGAAATGTTATTTTTGTGAGATTAATAATTAAATTCAAAAATTTAAAATATAATAAATTTTTAATAAATTTACTAATAAATTTAAATTTAATAGTTAAAGTAATTGGTATGTACTTAAAATTATTAAAATAATATTAAATCTTATAATACAGTATTTTCATATATATCCAACCAAACACTAGATTTGATCTCACTAAATTTTAAAATCTAGGTACTTCTATTTACACTGTAATCAGAAATCCACTGCATTTTGAATTACATCTAACCAAACGCCACCTAAGTGTAAATCGCATAGTACTTTTTGAGTGGTAATATGTTGAGCTGGGTTTGTGTTGATGTTAGTGTATGCTTGGTCAGAATCTTAAACTCTTATGCTCAGGCATACTGCTTCATGGTGTGTATAATCTTTGTGGAATGTTGTTGCACCAGAACCGATTTATGGCCTCAGTAACAATGTTGCTGCTTGCAATATTGCTTGAGCTTAGTTTTGCTGTATAGGCCATGCCAATTTGGTGCATTGACTATTAAACTTATTTATGATACTTTCTAATCTATTTTCAAAATTTCATATACTATTAGCGTGGATGAATTGGAATTATGCTCATTAATATCTGGAATTCTGTCTTCGCACATAATATTGTTGTTTATAGGCTGCAATTTAAAATGTTGTTTCTAGAGTTCTTTTGTTCAGTTGTAAGTTGATGAGCTCCAATTGCATAATCCAAAACTTAAGTTATGTTTGACGAACATTTAATTGCATCAGCAAAGGGATCATTATTGACCTTTTTCATGCATGTGATAGTATTATTGACCTCTCTCATGCATTTATCCCTTGAATATCTCCAGATAGTTTGTGCGCGGTCCATCTCAAGATGCAATACAATTCTTGCACTGCAAGCATATTGGAAAGCGAATTTTATGTCTGTCATTGAAAATGCATTTGTGTGTTGGCATATAATCACTTGTGTTTGGTCACTGTAATTCTCTTGGGGACAAATCTGCTGGCTGTAAATAATAAAGAATCGCTTTTGCTGGTCTCTTTTTGCGCAAAATGAACTTGATATAGCTTTGTAATTCATTGAATAATTTGAGAACGCATCATGTTAACCCAGTGTGGAAGATGTAATTTATGTTAGGTTTTACTCTTGTAGTATTGGTAACAATGTTCTGTTGTTTCCCTTGGAAATTGGTCTCTGCATAGTTTCTTACCTTACTGAAAAACCATCAAGCATTTTAGATTATATGCTATTGAAAACTACGACACATCTGTTATATTTAACATGATCATCTTCCTTTGGGCTTCCATATATTAGGCCACTTTTCACTTACATGCTTTATCTGAAATGATTGTGCTTTCTTCAATCCCTGACATGAGTATTCTTTTAAGGAGGCTGAAATACTAGTTTAGTTGCTTGTTACTGATTCATCTGCTCACTCATCAACTGCAGTGATTTTGCATCTATGAGAACTCCAGGACCGACAACTGTTGTACCTGATGGCCTGTCATATCCAGTGCAACCTTCATCTGGATACCAGAATAGTTGGTTTGGAGTACCTGGTCGTCGTTCAATGGCTGATGTTGTAAAGATGGGCAGGCCTCAAGGGAAGTCACCCAGCGTACCTGCTGTGGCTAGTGACTCATCCTACGCACCATCTGTTCCACTCCTGTCAGACATGCCACCTCTCAGTCAGAGACCCTCACCAGTGGTTTTGCCATGTGAATTGACTCAAGAATCACATTCTTCTCAGAATCCAATCCTTAAGAGCACAGAGATAACTCATGAGCAAAACACTACTTTAGGTTCACATGGCTCTCATGATGATTGGGTGGTGGTTGATGACTCATCTGCTGCAACAGTGCAATCTGTTCCAGAAACATCTGGTTCCTCTACTTTGTATGCAGAGACACCTACTCTTGCTGATGGTGATAACTTGCATGTAAATCCTCATTTGAATGACATTGAAGAGTTAGAGGATGACGCTAGTGATGAGGACTTGCTCGCAGAGCATGCTGGATCTGTATCTCTATCTGACAGGGAAGTGCAATTGGATAATCTGGGAGATAACTCACATCAGACTGATGATTCTATAAATAACATGAACTCTTACCAGTCACAAAGGCATGCTTTTGAGCACCATGAAGGTAAAATCTCCCTCACATACTTGGTGTCTCTTTTTTTCTTTTTAGGTTTTGTGTGAAGTCTTTTAATTCCTACAATTTAATGGATTACAAATTGATTACGATCTTCTTGGCAGATATTTTTTCCGTTTAAGAGAAACTGTGTAGAATTATGATTGTTTACATTCTTTAGGAGGGCATATGGTTGATTGGCATTTAAATTGATATTTGGTTTTTTATATTTTGTGAAAATTATTGCTAAATGCTTCTTGACAAGAATGGTTGGCCAGATAGTCTAAGTTTCCTGGATTGCTACTTCTGGCTGCTTCTGTATTAGGTGAGAAATTATGCCACGGTTCACCACCTTATCCCAGAAATTCTTGTTACTTCCAATTATGAAACAGTAGACACTTCATAGTACCTATGCTTGTTGGTCCAGGGTGAGCAGCAATGCAAGATGTAGTTTTTGAAGGTCTTACAAAGGTTAGCCATTGTTGTGCTATCCTGCCATTAAACTTTTTCTTTGTTCTCTATTCTTGCCTCCTCTCTATTGATATGACCAAAGTTAATCATAAAATATGTTATGATTAATTTTAACACCTATCAAATGTCCTTGGTGTGTGTAATGATTTAGTGATTTTAGCTTATATTTCTAACAAGTATAATTTCTAACAACTTCCTTTAAGGAACTGGTACATCTGCTTTAGCTAACTTGTGATACTCTTGGTGGATGTCATTTCAGTTGAGGATGTTAATGCAGAAATTTCGTCAGTGGCCACTAATTTACATCAAATAAATCTGCAAAAAGACCTAGATGCACCATCTGCAGAGGAAATCCCTGCTGTGATAATTCCTGATCACCTGCTGGTTACTAATGTAGACTGCTCCCACTTAAGCTTTGGTAGCTTTAATTCTGGAATTATTACTGCTGGTTTTTCTGGATCATTCTCGTCAAAGCCCATGAAAACCAACTTGGATGTGGCTCCTGCTACAGAAGATACTACAATTGATAAGTCTGAGGCTAGGTATTTATTCTGTTATTTAGACCTCCTTGTTAAAGTATGCTCTTAGTGCTTGGGATGACTCATTTATGTAATGCAGGAATCCCGAATACTATGATAGTGAGCAGCTTAGGTCTACTTTAAATGAAAGTGTTGCTTCCACAAGTACCACTACCACAAGGGAGAATGTGCCTTCTGCTGCAGAGCCGGAAATCATCAGAAGTGATTCCTTGGATGCTACCCATGGACTTCAGTACAACTTCCCATCAGTCTCTGATTATACATTGCCAAGCACTACGGAACAAAATGCTGCAGGATATGGTTTCCCCGCTCTCAAATTCGCAAATCCAAAATCTTACTCCTTTCTCAAGTTTGATGGTAATCTAGAAGCCCTAACATTTGTTTATCATCTAGTTTCATTTTGGGAGCATTACAGATTACCAGAATTTCACTATGCTTCTCGCTACATGCTTCTCATATCTATACCTAAATCTATATCCACCTATCTTCTTTGTTTTATACTCTATCTGATATCTTGTGTTGCAAATATTCTTTGTGGTGGTGGCATGTTCTTGAGAGATAATTTCAGATGTGCATTTGCTAATGCAATGTAAAGCATGAATTTTTCTCATTTATTGATTTGTGTGAAAGGCCTCCTTGTTACTTGTTTGTGCTATTCTACACTGTTAGTAATAAAAAAGTCTTAGCAACATGCTCATATGGTTGTTTGCATTCAAAGGGGATTGATGAATGGGTCCTTGTTTGGAGACTTCAACCATCATGGTTTGGTCACATCCATCATTTTACTGGTGTATTGATTTCTATAGATTATCAAGATCTCTCGAGCTTGTAAAGGCTGATATTTTCATGCAAAATGTTTAAAGAAATTATAATTTGAGTGTGAAAATTGATAGTCATTAAGCAATTTTGTTTAATAATTTGTTGTTGATTTATGTTCTTTTTTATTATTCAGTTTTTCCCTGCTCTTTGCAATTCTCATTGTTGATTTTTTTTCTAATATTGAATTTCTAATGTTCATCTTGCACAGCAACAATATAACAGCTCCTTCCCTAACAACTCGTTGGCATCTCAGCTTCAACCTGTTCGTAATTTTGACCTTCCTTTCTCACCCTTGCTGACAACCCAATCAGTGCCTACAAAATACAGCACATCGATGTCATCTATCAGTGGTCCTACGAGTTCGATGCCTGAGGTATTTAATCTCTCTTTCTGATTATAGTTTATGTGTTTGTGCATTGTGGTTTCTCTTTCAAATTTAATTTATTTTTTTCAATTAGAGCTGGTGTTTCAGTTGACTTCATTTATCTTAACATTAGAACTTGCATATCTTAAAAAAATGTGGTGAGCCTGGTATATGGTTGGTTGACAATCAAGTTGAGCTAGGGAAATTTTGTGGGTTTGTTTAGGTTCCTTTTAATATGATCTAACGCGCTTTTCTGAGTCATGTTAAGGAATTGGTTTACTGTATGACTTATGGCTTATGTTGTTTGGACATATTTCTCAATTTTATCATAGTATTGTTTTGAAGTGACCAATGTTTCTGTTCTCATGCATAATAGTTCTATAAGATTTGTGGTTTTTCATGAAAATCATATGTTTGACTTGAGCTCTAAAAACCCACTTTGATAACAATGATCAACCCCAATACCCACCAAATGCTTGTTCTGCTCGGAAGTTTAGTTTCTCTGATGAATTTCAAATGGTTGGGTATTTTTCAGTTCCGTTCTTAATATAAGTTTTGTCCATGCAGGCTGCAAAACCGGGTTTTCTCTCACCACCTCATCCAACTCAACAGTCACTGCCGAGCACGAGCATTCCTACCGGCCATGCTCTCCCTCAACACTTACCAGTTCATGCATATTCTCAACCTACCCTTCCTCTGGGACACTTTGCAAACATGATTAGCTACCCATTTCTGCCTCAGAGCTATGCATATATGCCGTCTGCTGCCTTCCAGCAAACATACACGGCTAATACCCCTTTCCACCAATCTCCGAACGCCATCAGCAACACCGGCGTAAAATACACATTGCCACAGTACAAAAGCAGTGTATCTGTAACCAGCTTACCTCAGTCCGCTGGTGTAGCCTCCGGATATGGTGGTTTTGGAAGCCCAGCGAACATACCCGGAAGTCTGATGCTGAATCCTTCTTCCGCATCTGCCAACACAACAATCGGCTTTGACGATTCTTTGAGCTCTCAATACAAAGAGGCTAACCTCCACGCGCCACAGCAGGTAATAGCATCACGCCCGACTCCGACTTTTTTTTTTTCTCCCTTTCTGATCGGTTGATTGGCTTGCATCAGACTGAGAACCCTGCCATGTGGGCACATGGTGCTGGTTCGAGAACAATGTCAGCTATGCCAGCAAACACATTCTACAGCTTTCTCGGGCAGAATCAGCTCGGCGGGTACCGACAGGGCCAGCAGCCTCAACACTACGGAAACATGAGCTACCCTCCCAACTACTACCATTCACAGGCCGGCGTCACTCAGGAACATCAGCAGAACCCTGCTGAAGGCAACATGAATAACCCTCAAGGTGCGCCGTCTCAGCAGCAGTCACACCAGATCTGGCAGCACAGCTACTGATCGATCGGCCTGCACATCTCCTGTTTGTCGACGAGGGGAGCCTCGAGTTTAGTCATGGGTAGCAGCAGAGTTCCTGATCTACCATGCATGCTACTTCCTGCTCCACACAGGAGAATTATGTATTCTAATGATTTGAGTGTGTTTTTAACTGGTGCATCTTTCTGACTGATTTCCAAGTCTTCCCCATTTATTGTAAGGAGAAGTCTTTTTGTGCGGACTCTTTTTTTTTTTTTTTGACCTTTTCTGTAATAGTAGACCTAAATTATCTAACAACGTGTTCTCTAATTCCTGGGACTATAAATATATATGTATGTATGTATGTATGTATGCACTTATTTCTGGTTATCTGGAACTATTTGTTTTTTTTCAAGTGCTTAAATTGTTTATTTTTACGAAATAAGTATGTTTTGAAAATTCAGTTGTGTTTAAGGAATTGTTTATTTTATGAAAAATCACAGTCCCATGTGCCGTTTACTATGAAAGTGTTAATTATATTTAAAATTTTAATGGGATTACAATAAGTTTTGTGTTTGTAGAGATTTTAGTGGCCATTATTGTAATCTCCCGGGTGCCTCTATGGCTCATCATTTTCAGCAGTTACTATTTTTCACTCATTTTGGATTCAAAAAATTTCAAAATTTGCAAACTTAACGTTGAAAATAATGCCATTTTTTTGGAAATAAATTCTTGTACAGTGTACAGTTTTATAATTATATAAATAACTGCTCTAAAATTTTTTATTCTACAAATGCCTCCCTTAACCCAAAATCCCCATCAGCACAATAATATTAATTTTCTAAAGATAAATTTTCATAAAAATCTCGCTATACATTAAAAATAAAATTTAAAGGTTAAATAGGAATTATCTCAAATATCCTATTATATAAAACAGTGATATCACATCAAATTTTATCCCCTCTAATGAAAAGATCCCGTTTTGAGAAAATTATTAAACATTATAAAACCCTATATAAATCCTAAAATTATAAATCAAATACAAAATTTCAAGATCTAAACTCTAAATTATAAACCATAAATTCTAAATCATAAACGCGATATCTTAAACAGTAAATTGCAAGAATTTGGATTTGAAGCTTTAATAAAAAATAAAATAACTTTTTTTTAAGAAAAAAAAGTTATAATGCCGTAAGGCGTAACTTATAATTTGAAGTTAATTATGTGACAAATTATGATTTGAAGGGAATAAAATGTGACGTGGTGTCTCAGTTTCATTCAATCTTAATTTACTTTTCCAATATAGTCCCTCCGCTGTGAAAAGGGTATGATTCCCTGGGCCTTCTCATGAGAATTTTAGGGTCGATTTGCTCGCTTTATTCCCCACGCATTCCCATTCTCCAACACCTCGCTCTCTCTCGATCCCAATCACTGCTCCATCTCCATCTTTGCTCACTCTTGCTAGTCCAATTCATAGCTGGTAATATTCTAACAGAAATTAAACATCATTCATGAATTCATTCGTTCTGGCTGTTGATTTTGTTGGTCTGTCTGCAATCTTGAGTAGTTCTTTTGTTGATTTGTTCTTTTTAACTTGATTTTTACTGTGTTATTAATCTTTTATGGCATGAAAAATTTTAATGAGATGGTCAAATTGGAAATTTGGAGTATGTTATCTTATCACTTTTAAGATTGAGCCCTAGATTGTTCTATGTAAGTGAAGTTGAATGATTTAGGTACGAGATTGATATTTCATGGGGTACTGAGCTCTATTCCTAGTTCTACCAAGAAGGAAGGTGTACCTTAGAGAACAAGTGAAGAAAAAAGTCTCCTTTATTAATGATAAGAAAGTATTTATCATGTAGTTGCCTTGTCAACGTATTTTTATCTCATTCTTCCTCTATGGAGGCTAATGTACTGATGGTACTACTCTTTTTAACTATTATAAACTAAAGTGTAAGTACCAGAAGGTGTAATTTGATTATCTTGAGTTATCATGAGATAGTTGGACTAGAGGCCTCAAAAATTGGTCTTGTTCATAACAGTGACATGTCATAACCTGTATGCTGGTTTATGTTGGTAACATGCATTCTTTGATTTGTTAGTCTTTTGCTTTTATGTAGAATTCTACTGTATTATAGATACAAACCTTGTTCTTGAGTGAACAGTTTGAGCACTTGAGTTGTGTGATCGTCAACGATAGAACTAAAAGAAAAAATAAGAATAAACTAGGTGCAGTCGAAGGAAGGGATTTGGGTTTTAATGATGTCCCATAAACATCTGCTTTTTGCTACTTCTTCTCTTATAACAGTTAGTGTTATTTGATAATGGATGTATATCTTGCTGCAAGATTCACGGCCTTGGTCAATAGCTGAAAACAGATGCCTAGAGAGAAGGGTCAGTGGAAATGAGGTTCATTCTGCTGCTTCCTTGCTATTGTACTTTTTTGTAAGGTGTTTTACCTTTGCACTTCGTTGTTTGAAGACATCATTAGGGGCTCTTGCAACTACTTGCATTATATCATAACTCGTTGGACTATTGCACCAACTGATTATTGAATTCTTCAGATGATACTGAATTTGTTTGCATCTCATAAGAATTTTGCTTCATTGGAGATATCTAATGCTTATTTTTTTGATAGACATGTGATGTATATGTGATGCATTGAGGGCTGATCAGCGTCACTTATTGTGCATCAAATATAATTTGCCCTTTCTTCCTCAAACTACCCACATCCATTTTTTGCATTATAATTAATTTTTTTTTATTGTCGATATGGTACAGTTTTAAGCTGTTTTATTTGACTTTAAAAAGTGAATTTCACACTATCACATTTTGCAATTTTCTTTCAATAACATTTTCAGGAAAATTTGAAGCTCCTCTCGGTTTATTCAGTAGTTGTGGAGTCTGCGATCAAGCATGATACATTGCCTGGTGATTTTCTGTTCAGTGAAGTTTGTCATGCAGTCTCTGGAGAACTAAGTGATGTTACATATTTTGGTTGCTGCCTCCTTGGTCATATACCTATACTTACCCCATAATAGTTATAATCAAGATGAGTGATGCTGTTGATGAGCAGTCATCTTCCTCAGGCAATAGGATGAAGAAGCAAGAGGTGTCCAAGTTACCTTTAAGTAAAGATAGTGCTCCAGGGTGTGACCTCTGGACAGATGGCCTTATTTGTGCTTTTGAATTTCTAAGAGGCCACAGGTTGACTCATAAATCTGGTACAAGAGTAATGCAGCAAAGAGACAAGCAAGATAGAAATAAGCAAACTTATCAATTTGGAATGAGTAATGTTTCTGTTGTTCAAACCACTAAGGGCAATAGCTTGCTGGAATCCACATCTCTCATTGACTTGAATAACAGTACAACAATCTCAGTTTCTGATGAGAAAAAGGAAAACCATAAGAATGTTCAGGATCTATCTCATAGCCATTGGATCCCTATTGGATGGGCTAGGATATCAGAACTTGTTCAGATGGTTCAAACAGATGCTAGCTGGAATTCTTGCCAGATTGATTTTACTGATGAAGAGGATGACATTACTGTAGCTGATGTTGCGGCTCCGTATTGGGAGCGCCCAGTTGGTCCAACATGGTGGTGTCATGTACATCCAGGTCATCCCTACATTGAGGCATGGCTAAATAACGCTCAATGGTTGCATCCTGCCATTAGTACTGCTCTAAGAGATGAAAGCCGGCTTATCAGTGAACGCATGAAGCACTTATTGTATGAGGTAACTTGTTGCTGATTTTCATAGTTGGTACTGTATTTTGTGTATATGGATATATGAGCAAAATGTTAATTATCTAATAAATTTATGTAACAGCAAAATGGGTATGGTGTCAATCAATAAGTTTGCTAACTATATTTCTCATTCTTACACTCTCTTTACAGCTTGAAGAATAGCCTTTGTTCTGGCCATTGCACTGCAAATTAGTTTATATTGCTTGGTTTACATTTATATTGGGTTTGAGCCTACAATGTCTGGCAGCATATATGCTATAGAGCCTTGACTTCCAGATATTTGACTTGAATGGATCACTTATCTAGCAGGTGTTTGCTATTAAATAGACCATTCCTGTAATTTATCTGATTTGATCTTCGTTTATTGAAAGAAGTAAGTTGGACTAACTGTGCTTATAGAATAGATAAATATCACAAGATTTGCAATTGCTTGCACTTGACGAACAGGATAAAAATAGCAAAATCACAGAAGAACGTTGTTTGATTATATCATAATTTTTTTTTAATATGTACTGAACCAAGTGGTGGACATTCTCCTAACTGAAGGAAAGATCTCTGGTTTCAAGGCTTAAGCGTGGTTTTGCAAGCTTTAATTCTTAAGAGGGGTAATGTAGCTGAATTGTTGAACTGGGAATGATTGTTGTTCATCATGTAGCATGTGGAATATGGAATCTATTGTATGCTGTACACATTAGATTGATTGGAAGGAAGAGGGTGCGGCATGAACAAGTTATTGGATTTTAATCAATCTTCAACTACAAGTGATTTGTGATATTAACATATTTTCTGTTATTCAAGCGCTACTAGAGCTGTCGCCATCCTTATATGATGGTTGTTGTTTGAAATTTGGTTTGTAAATTCCCTAACATTTTCATTTGTTTGTGTTGTATTGGTGAGTCTTTAATTAGTGTCTAAAGTAACTCCTTAATGTGCCCTGTTCATTGAATAAAGATGGCTGGTTTTAGTTGTTCAGGTTCCAGTTAGGGTTGCTGGAGGTCTTCTGTTTGAACTGTTAGGGCAGTCAGTTGGGGATCCATTTCGTGATGAAGATGACATACCAATTGTTCTTCGCTCTTGGCAAGATCAAAACTTTTTGATCACTGCGATGCATATTAAAGGTTCAGCATCCAACATAAATGTGTTGGGCATCACTGAGGTGCAGGTACACTAGATGAGATCTTTTATGAGTTAATGGATATCCTTGATATGACTCAGTTGTTCCCTGGCCATGCTAAATATGATGACTTAATCAATATCCAACCATGATGAAGATGATATATCAATTGTGTCTGATTCAGCATGATGTTGCGCCCTTTTCAGGAGCTGCTACTTGCTGGTGGGAGCACAGCCCCCAAATCAGTTCATGAAGTCATTGCGCATTTAACTAGTCGACTTGCCCGATGGGATGATAGGTAAAAACTGTCAAGTAGCTTTATGGCAGTTTTGATCATATATCTGTATAGTAGCTCATGATATTTTGTAACAGTTTCTAATTTGATGATATGCTAGCCTCCAATTGTATCTTGAAATTGTTGTACGAATTTGTGGGGTTCATTGCATATAGTAGATAGATGCATGCAGACATCAATTCTTCAATTCCTATGCTAGTAGATACATGAAATATTTATATGGAGGGCTTTTTATCAGCTTCCAACTCACAGTCAATAAGTACCTGGAAATATTACTGCACTTTACTCGCCTTGTTCTTGTTTCTATCCATTCAGAACAAATCGTTACTTCTTCACAAATATATGCTTCACTTGAGAAATAGGAGCTAAATTTTTCTAACTCATCTCTTGCATATGCTCTAGATTGTTTCGCAAATATGTGTTTGGAGCTGCAGATGAAATCGAATTGAAGTTTGTGAATAGGTACCTCCATTTGTTGATGTTATGTTGTTTATTTCAAAAGCCTCCTTTTGTAGCATTTTTATCTTTGTTTGTATGTAGCTTTTGGTTTGAGAAATTTGAAATTTGAAAGCATCCACCATTTCCAGGAGAAGTCATGAAGATTTGAATCTGCTGAGCATAATACTGAATCAAGAAATCAAAAGATTAGCAACACAGGTATTTCAACTATGCCTCTCTTTTGAGCAAAATTCTCTCTTTGATAATGCTCCATGGTTGCTGAAATAGCTGGTCAACATTTGCTCAAGAAGGGGTGCTCCTCTATAACAATTTGTTTATGCTCTACAAGAAATGTGTTGAACTCTATTTCACTCAGGTCATCAGAGTTAAATGGTCATTGCATGCGAGAGAGGAAATTGTATTTGAACTCATCCATCACCTGCGGGGAAATGCCACCAAAGTGCTGTTAGAAGGAACTAAGAAGAATACAAGAGAAATGTTGGAGGAGCAGGAAGCAGTACGTGGCCGGTTATTTACTATCCAAGACGTTATGCAAAGCACTGTCCGTGCATGGTTGCAGGTATTAAGCAAATTCACATTTATCTTCTCTTTCAAAAAAAAGAAAAAAAAAAAAATGAAGCATTTCTCTGTATTCTTGAGCAAGTCACTTGCCACTCAGTTCTCCGGCTGTCTGGATTGCAAAAAACTTGTGCTCAGGGGATTCTCTGACACACTGTTTCAGTTCCATTCAACAGCATACTTAGTGTTAGATATATTAAGATGTCAGCTTGTATATCTATATCATATTAAGCTAGTCTTTTTATTAGATCATTTCTTTGCATATTCAGAGCTGCTTTCTTTGTGTTCCTATTCAGGATCGAAGTCTGCGAGTTACCCACAATTTGGCTGTTTTTGGTGGTTGTGGTCTGGTTCTATCGATAATCACTGGTCTCTTCGGTATCAATGTGGATGGAATACCAGGAGCAACAAATACTCCATATGCGTTCGGTTTGTTTTCCGCAATTCTTTTCTTCATAGGCATCGTCCTGATTGGTCTCGGCATGCTTTATCTTGGACTAAGAAATCCCATCACCGAAGAGCGGGTTAATATCAGGAAGCTAGAACTCCAGCAACTAGTTTCTACATTTCAGCATGATGCCGAAACTCATGCAAAAGTTAGACAAGGTGTATCAAGGCATAATTTACCACCAACTGCTGCAGATATGATTGCAGAAACAGGGTATGTTCTCATTCCCTGATTTTCAACCATTCTGCTCATTCAGGAATAATTACGATCTTTTTATTTGTTTCGAAGTAGCGATTTCACTTAAGCTAATATCAATGATTTCTCTTAAGTTTATTCCAATAAATTGATTCAGGTGGAAAGATTAATGAGTTCATTGACAATTATTGTTTGATATGAATGAATACCCAGGTAAAGAGCTGAACAAAGTTCAGATCATTGCAAAGTTCACATGGTTAAGTTAGGGCGGTTATTTATAAATAAAAAAAATACAAGAAAAAAAAAAAGTTAAGAAATACTAAGTAATGAGATGTGGTTTCCAAACTAGTATTGTTTTGAGTTAGGCATACAAGTTAAGAAATACAAAGTCTTTGATCTTTACTTTTTATTTATTTAAGTTTCTGAAACATGTGTCTACCATTTAAAAAGAAAAATCTCAATTTACTAGTTATTAATTTTGATAGGAATATATATATTTTTTATTATTATTTGTATATAAATAGTCTTGATTTTTATTCTTAACTGGTAACGAAACATTTTATTATATAAAACATAAATTATTGATACAGATAAATAAATTTCATAGTTTATGGCAAATAAAATTGAGAAGATCCCAATCTATATTCAAGCTACGTCATAAGACCAAAATTTATAGCCAAGAAGTTAAAAGGTCGCCAAAAAGAGTAGCTATAAGTGCATATATGAACAAAATTTTCATCTATATATATATATATCAAATATTGTGTATGGCTGTAATAAAGGATCAACGGATTGGTTTTTCTTGTTTCTATAAAGCATTGATTTTTTTTCATTGTTTGATTATTAGAAATATAATTTTATCATCACTATTTTTACTGTATTATAAAATAATGAAAAGATAAAAAAAAAAATAGAGAAATAGATAATAATTAAACAAAAAATCAAAGTTGACTTAAACGCAAAATTACGCTCTTATATTGGTATTTAATCTTGTATAATTAATTACATGCTTTAATAAAAAACATGCATTTATATATAAACACATTTCTCACAAAATTATAAACTTAATTAACAATAATACAAGCCGCCCCTTGAAGTAATGAATTATTTAATTATTTAGGTTAAATTCTTTTGATTGTTTTTTGCTTCTTATACTTTAAATTGTAATTTTTTTAATTTTTTATTGTTTTTTTAAATATTAAGATTTTTAAGGACAGATTGTCTTATTAAACAGGTAGAGGCACTAAAATAAAAAATTAAAACCATTAATTTAAAAAATTAGAGGAATTATTCAAAAAATTACACTATTTATTTATTTTAGTCAAGACCTCCTCCCACTTCCTGGCATTTTCCCATCGCCGCCGTCCAAAGAGACTGCACAGTGAGAAAGCCGCGTTCTATATATATATATATATATATATATATATATATATATAGAAAGCATTTCAACAAACACATTGCAAGCGAGAAAGAGGAAGACATGAGTGAGAGAAGGAAGCGAGAAATATGGCTCACAGGGATTGGAAAAGAACCGAGAGTGTCCTGGAGGGGAACAAGATTGTTCGTCTCGGCCTGGCGGAGCGTGCGGCGCCGGCGACGATTCCCGAGCTCTTGGTTGCTCGCCGTCTTCAATCACGTGCTCTACTACTTGCTCTCCTTCCTCGAGGCCCTCCTCATTGTTTTCCAGCTTTGCTTCTTTTTTCTCCGTTTCGGATTTCATCTCTAATTAATCCGCCCACCTCCGTTTCAATAATACACTGCCCTTCAATACATTCATCTATTCTTTTATTTTATTTTATTTTAAAAAATTAATTATTGTTTTTATTGTATTATTATTATTTATTAATGTGTATATATATTCCCCAAAGTTGAGTTTTTTCCCCCAAAAAAAAAAAAAAAAAAGTTATATAGACTTTCGGATGAATTTTAAATTCATATATATATATATATATATATATATATATATATATATGTGATGATTGTTAGGTGATCTGTCCCTCCACCTTGATGCAAAATATTATAATTAATACTATTTGAGATCATTTACTTGTTATTTTAGTTCTTGGAATTTAATTATTGTGTTCATAAGAGTTATTGATTGCGCATCAAAGTATTCCCTCTCTGAATTTGACCGATTAAATAAAAGCTCAAGACTTTCAAACCCAAATCATATTATAATATAAATTTCAATTTATTTGCCTACCTAATCCAACCTGTTTTTTTTGACAACACTACTAATGCATGACAATGCGTCATATTTCATATTAATAGTTTGACTAGTTTTTTAACTCAAGTCTTTACTGGTTAATTTCATAATCTTAAAGGGTTCTTCACAAATTGTCATATATATATATATATATGTAAAAATATCCAAATCCTCTTAATTATTAATTAAGAAAAATTTAATAACACCAAACTACTAAAATTAAAAATTGAAGTTTATGAAAACTGAGAGTATAACAACTCATTTCAGTCAGTCACCTGTTTAATTTCAAGCATTCATTCAAACATTTGTGAAGAGATGATAAACTCCAAGTTAAAGAGAAAAGATATCTGTACAACATACTAAGGAATTGCTGCTCTTCCTATGCAGATGAACAAAAACAGTATAACCAAAATGCCACAAGAACTAAATTTCCCGGTTCAAAATCTCGCCTTAGTTTCCGATTTTAAACTCAGCAACTGTCATGAAAATTCCCAGTTTCGTTAGCAAATTCATGATGTTGATCATCAATTTCTTGTTAGCTTTGTGCTAGGTTCGTCTCTGATGTTCCTATTTTGTTATCAAGATTGGCAGAGCTTGAGTTCTCTTTCAGAGACTCGATGTCGATGCTTCCTGTGCGGCTCCTTCGGTTTCGTCGATCCTTTTATCAAGGGAACACTGGTTTACTTATCGCTGAAATGAATGAAAAAAAAGAAAAAAAAGAACGAAAGAATTTATAGACAATAGATTCAAGTGTTGAGGCTAAAACCTCTCGAAATGGGTCATCATCGGCTTCAAGCATTCGAACAACCTGCCCCATTTTCGGCCTTTTATCAGAGTCCGGATCAACACATCTCAGAGCAATGAGAAGAACACGTTTAAGAATTCGGGCAGCAGGTTTCACTTCCAAGCTTGGATCTACCACCTCTTCGGCTCTCCGACTCCCTACCATCATTTTAAGCCACTCGATAAGATTCACCTGGGTGATCAATTATCAAAATCGTCAAAAAACTAAGCAAAGTTCAGGCTTTTATAAAGTTTACATGTATACATCAAAGGTCAATTCATACCAAACAGCTCGAGCAATTCTTCTGGCTCGATGAATTAGTGCAAATCGTACCTCATTAGAAGGCCGAGCATAATCAACAGGATCTCTTCCTGTCACAGCCTCCAACAAGAGCACTCCAAAGCTGTACACGTCACTCTTCTCATTCAAAAGTCCGGTATTCGCGTATTCAGGTGCCACGTACCTGAAGCAACAATGCGTACCGTTATGTAAGGCATGAAAAACCATAAAATGATGTAAGTAAGAATAGAGGTAAAGAGTTATACCCAAATGTTCCCATAACTCTAGTTGTGACATGGCTTTTGCCGGAACCTAAGAGCTTGGCAAGTCCAAAATCGGAAATCTTAGCATCGAATTCAGCATCAATCAAGATATTGCTTGATTTTATGTCTCGGTGGACGACCTTTGGCTCTATGGCTTCATGCAAATAAGCAAGTCTGCCGGGCATTGATTTTAGTTACTAAATGTGGCAATCGATTTGCATGAAGAACAAATATACTTACGCTTTTGCCGTTCCGAGGACAATTTTGATGCGATTATCCCAACTAAGAACACCGTGCTGCCGCATTGCGCCATGAAGCCACTGCTCCAAATTTCCATTGTTCACATACTCATAGACAAGCATCCTGTTCATGGAATCAATTTTTACATAATGAGAAGAATTCCGGTTGGCAATTCAGTTTAAGATATAAACTAAGATTGATGTTCTGCAACTTTCCATGGTCTACGGATCTATCAAGTAGTACTCATGGCGAAAGGACAGAATTGGAGCAAAATAAAATAAAAAATAAATAATCACGTCATGCAAAGGAGTGAAGAGTGTCAAGGTCTAGCCAAATAACCTGTTGGAAGATACATGCAGAAGTTTGATAATTTGGTAAGTACTGAATTGTTGGTGTTTAACACAAATTATTAACATCGATCCAGAGAAGCTGTTCACTGTATTTAATAAAAAGGAAATGCAGACTCAGTAAACTCAGGACTAGTTCTTACCTGTGAATTCCTTCTATACAATACCCCAAGAGCCTCACCAGATTCTTATGTCGAACATGCCCAATAGCTTCTACTTCCACTCTAAATTCTTTCTCTGCCTGCCCCCTGCAAAATCAAACTCTTTTAAACTTCGACTCGATAAGATCTTTTATAAACTGCGGAAGATGCAGGTGACGGCGATAAGACTTACAAATTGTTGAGAATCTTTTTCACTGCCACATCAGTACCATTAATCAGACGACCACGATAAACAACTCCATATCCACCCTCACCGATAACATTCTCTTTCGCAAAACGATTAGTGGCATACTCAAGGTCTCTGAGAGTAAACCAATGTCCCCATCCTAGATGAGAAAACTCAGGCAGGCCAACTAAAGGAGATGCCGAAACAAGTCCATAAGAAGAATACGCTTTCTTAGAAGGCACTAAGCTACCTTCATCGCCCGAATGCGAACTTCCACACCTGTCGTTATGGTAAACTGAACTACATTGGCTCAAGGTATCGGCCTCACTTGATTTAGACACACCCAAGTGTGCCAAAGCCTTCTCCGACTCCTTATCACTGTAAGTGTGCTGTGCACTAAGAACAGGTCCTTCGCGATCATGGAAGTTCTGAGCTAAAGTCCGACCACCAACTCTATCTACACTAATCACCTTAGAGACATCAGGAATCTGCGACCGAGGGACCTTGTCAAAGCTCCGGCAGTTCCTTCTCCGGAAGACGATCCAAACAGGTAGGAGTATCAGGATCAAGACTATAACAGCAGTAACACAAATGCCTATCACAACCCACACTCGCATGCCGGCAAACGACGTTTGCTTCATCAAAAAATCATAGAGGGAACCTCCAGATCCCATATTTCCTGGGATGAAAAGGAAAATAGCTGAATCCACTCTTCAAATCATTCCATCAAATGCTGAATGCTCAGATTTGTAATGCAATTCAAAATGCAGAAGCAGGAGGATCTAATCATGCATTCATGCTTTCAATTCATAAGATGAAAAATAAGGGTAAGGGAAGCGCTAGTTGTCCCCATACCTATTTCACTTTACAACCAATTTGCCTAAAGCAACAAGACCCACAAGTGTCTCATGACACCTTTCTCGCAATGACAGTCATGATTCTCACTCATTAATGAAGAGTTGTGTATAATTTGGCATTGCATTGCAACAACAGCAGTAAAAATTCATTTTGAAATTAATTTTCATAGATGAAACACCAAAACATGAAGAAAAAGACATAAGATCCACAATTAAAGTGACAAAAAAGAAGCATTTGTTTCCCCTTCTGAGGAACATTAACACATAAAAAACATTGAGATAAAAAATCATGAAAAAGAAAAAGATCAAAAGACATACCTCTTGGTCAGTTATCCTCTGATCTTCCCTTCACTCAAAGAAGAGAAACAAACATCACCAAAAACAAAGACACTCTAATCCTTCACCAATATATGAACCAAAAACAAGGAAATAAACACACCAAAATAAATAAAAATTTCAACTTTCCACCACAAACAAGCAAGGTAAGAGACAATGGAACAGGAACAGAAATATTTATTGAAAAAAAGAAAGGTTTTTTATCAAACTTTTAGTTTCAAGGATCAGAGAAATGGATGTTGGAGTTCATTCTTTTTCCTTTTCATTGATGGACAAGAAGCTTGGTTTGCAATGAAGG
This sequence comes from Dioscorea dumetorum, assembly GCA_902712375.1. Lineage (NCBI taxonomy): Eukaryota > Viridiplantae > Streptophyta > Magnoliopsida > Dioscoreales > Dioscoreaceae > Dioscorea > Dioscorea dumetorum. Next base: position 37,571 of record CACTHL010000327.1, read on the forward strand.
AAAGCCAAACCCACAGAGGGGGGGAGAGAGAGAGAGGAGCAGTAAAGGGAAAGGAAGGGAGAAGAGGGGCAGGATGTGGGCATTCAATGGAGATTAAAAATAGAAGAAATCATTAAAATTGGGATTTAATGTGAAAAAAATCCAAAAAAAAAAAAAAAAAAAAAAGAGAAGTAGTTAATGAGGGAGTGTGATGGTGGAGAGGTCAAAGGGGGGCCCACAAGACAAACTCCAAATCTAGCTTAGCTTGCTGTCCATGTGAATGACCGTACTGCCCTTGCTATCTTGAGGGCAGTTTCCACAATGGCATGTGCCTGTCCTTGCCCTTTTTGGGAAATTCACTTAGAGTTTGCAAGGTTTTTTATAGCGATGGTAAATAGTCATTAAAATTTGATTGGGAATTGAGAACCCAAGCACTACTATTCACTATTGTTTTTCAATAATAATAATAATAATAATAATAAATCAAACTTTGCTATTTTTGTACTATACTCAATTTTCAATATTATTTTATTAAATATGTTTTTTACATTAGAAAAAAGGATATCTTTTTAGTAATACTAGTAGTATAGAATTCACCATGCATGTATATATAATGATGAACTTTTTTATAAGTAATATTAAATTCGCTGCTTTAATGCTTTTGAAGACGTGTAAATCACTGTTAGTTTGAATTCTAAACTTCAAAATTTACCAAATTATTATTATCATATATTTTATGTCCATTGTTTGATAAACAACCGTTTTACATATTTTAAATAATTATTTCGTCGGTACATAGTTCGCCATGTGATATGATATGTTAATTTAGTAAAAGAAGGAAAAATTACCTAGCAAAAATTTAATGTTAGGTAAATATTATAAGATTTGATTGATAAAATTTAATATTTAAGAACTGATTTTAAAAAATTGGTTAAGATATAAGACTCATAAATTAATTTGCATTTTACCTATGTTGTACATGTTCATTATATTGCAATCTAAATTCTTGAAATTGATGAAACATTAATAACATTGTTATGTCTTCATTTATTTATTTTATTATTTATTAAGAGTTTAAGAATATTCGTTTTCTAGTAGTTTGCTTTGCTTAATTAGGTATATGGCGTGTTTGGTTCGCCGAAGTGATTGAAGTGGGAGCTGATGTAACACTTCCACTTGTTTGGTTCACCGAAGTAGAAGCTGAAATGGGGAAGTGGTCACTTCCAAAACCTCACACTTCATTCTTTGATTTCAGGATTTTTTTTTCCCGAAGTGGCACTTCGGTATTCCACTCCAACCATTTTGTATGTTTTTATAAATCTTTTATTATTTTTTTTCTAATTTGTTTTATTTTTAATTTTTATTATTTTTTGTTTTATTTTTTATTTTTTTAAATTTTTTAATTTTTAATTTTTGCAAATAAAATTAAGATTTTAATTTAAAAAAATTTACATTACATCAAATATAATAAATAATTTATTTACAAACCATATTTTTATTTTTTCACTCCTAACAAAGACAAAAAAAATAATTCATAATTCATCAATTCCCTCAACCAAACGCATAGAACTAAAGACTTCTAAATGAAAACACCACTTCAATCGAAGTCACATTTCCAGACTTTCATCATTTCGTTGGATTACTTTCAAACCAAACACACATAGTGAAATTGAGAAAAAAAAGAAATTTCCCTTGATGCCCTCAACTTCAAGCAAGTCATGCCCTCTCCCTACTTCACACACTTTCCTTATTTTATTTATTTATTTATTAGGAAAATAAGACACTCAATTTTCAGGGGAAATATTTGGTTACACTTTAAATAGCTAATTTTCATTATTTGAACTATTGCCTAACTTATTTGTAATTATTAACATTATATATATGTATATATCAACTTTTTGAAAAATTAGGTGCCTTTCAAGTGATCATTTTTCCACAATTCTAGATAATTTAATATTTTGGTATGCCCCTTTAAACCCTAATGTTTATTATTACAATTTACCCCCTATAAGGCGTCAAAATACAAATATGGGACGAATGAGAAATGCAAAGATTGCTAAAAATATTGTATTACAAAGAAAAATAAAGGAGTGAAATTATAACAAGTAATGCTCCAAAACTTTATGATAAAGCTGATAAAAAGGAATTTGATGTGAATTAAAGAAGTCCAATTGAAGGCTTTATGATGATACTGTTACTTTAGAAGAAAAAAAAGAAAAAAGAGGTTGGAAGGAAGCATGATCATCAGCCACTTTCCAAGTTCTTGGCTGTTGCTCACATGCTCAGCCCTCCCACGTCCATGCCACTAGTTCATTTCATTCATGTGGGTACATGGAATCATTGATTTAGATTCATATATATATAGATTTAGATTCATATATATATATATATATATATATATATATATATATATATAATGTACGTACTTAATTTTTTAAAATCCAGGGATGCTTGATAGCATCCATTGGATATTGTTAAGCACTGTGAGATACTATTAACTATCGTTAGCATGAATAATCAGTGGTCATTAGATGCAAATCTAATGGCTGCTGTGGAACGTTCATACATTTAAAATCTAGGAATTAGTGTTAGTTTGAAATATATTTGAATCAATTTCATGATAATATTAATCTAATTTAAATTCAAATTGAATAAAGTGATTTATGACTTAATTATTAAAATTTCATATTAATTGGCACTTTGGATAATGATATATGTGACACATTTTGATTTTTCGTTGTCATTCTTTGTAAAAGTAAAAATTTATTTTTTGTTTGTAAAAGGGGCATTGAACCACATTATTATTTAAAGTTATGTTATATTTTTTAAAAAAATTAAAGCCACCACTGATCCTTTAAATTTTTTAAAATCCAGTGAAGCAGAGGATGTCTTCTTCTCGGTTCCTCTAAACCATCAAGATCTGGTTGTGAGTTCATGTTCTTCTTGTTTTTTCCAACATCTCAATTTGTCAAATTGACCTTTTCCTTTAAAAATAAAAATGTGGACAACCACTTTAGCTTCTGTGCAATAGTGAAACCACAATCCAAAGTACAAACATGTTGAGGTAGATTATGATCTAATATTTAACGGCAACAGTTAGATTATGATCTAATAGCTGCTATTTGTAGAGGTAGTGTGTAGAGTTAGTGTGGTTCATAATATTAATTATTGTAGTTTGATGCAGTGTTAGGAGAAACTGTTAAATATTATTTGGTATGATACATTGATGGACAATAATGGTCAAATTTGTTTGAAAAAGTTCTAGATATAAATAAATAGAAAATTAAAATGAAACAAACTTACGAGAATATTTGAAAACCCTACATTAAAATTAATTGGTAATGGCCAAAAACACCCCCAAAGTTTGGGAAATGGTCAAAAACACCCCGTTAATTTCCAAATCCATAAAAACCCCTTCCTTTTAAAGACAATGATTTTCAAACCCCCAAAGAATGAAACGGTGGTTAACGGAGTTACTTTTCAAATTCACGGACGGAATTGCCCCTACCTTGCATGGGAAATCGTGGTGCAATCATTAAGCCGGTTAGAGAGGAAGTGGAGGGTTTTTCGTAATGGGAATCCCAAGAGAGGCAGAGAGCAGTGTTCGTTTTTCTTCTTTGCTTAACTTTATTCAGCTTTTCCCTCTCCGAAGCTCTCTCTGCTTCGACATCCTCTGTAACTTCAGTCCACCGTGCGCAAGTATCCTGCACTTCCATCAGTTTGCAGTTCAAGGTATGGCAGAAGCTGTTTCTAAAGCAAGGCTTTTATATGAAGTACTCTGTTACACAGAGATATTCGTCGGTTTTGTTTTGCATGGTTCTAGTGTGCGAGGGAATTTCTCGGCTGGGGTTTCTAGGGTTTAGGGTTTAGGGTTTTGGGTTTTGGTTTAGGGTTTAGGGTTTTCGGCTGTGCACACGATCATTGAAAGAGATATCGGTTGTTGTTGTTTGTGTAATGCTTACAATGTGCGTTTCCCCTTCCATTTGATATGGTTGCAGTTTGTAAAAGAGATTTCCGTGTGATGAATGAGTTCGTGTTTAAAAGAGTTTGTCTCCGTTTAACGGTACATCTCTCTGTTTAAGTGTTGAGCTTTTCGTGTAAAACATTTGTCTCTGTGTAGCGTTTGATGTATCTGTTTAACAAGTGTTGTCATTTTTGCAGTCTTGTGATTATGGCGGTAAACCTAGTCAACGGGAGATGCTACTTGACACCGGTGGTGGAGACCTTGGCCGAATTGAAAGTCCACATGACCTCTCGACATTGGGAGATCATTCGAAGGACACCGTTTGCGGCATTCACTGAGGTGGAAGCTGTATTCCAAGAGAGGGCCCTTCTCGATTCGCTCTCGCAGAGGTACGATGGCTCGCACCAATAAATTCGGGATCGGGGCGAGTCCGCGAGCTTCGAGCCCGAGGATGTGGCTCTCGTTATGGGTCTGCGCCTGCAACGGAGACGCGGTCCTGTTTAAGAAGAAGACACCGTCGGCTTTCGAAGGGAGATATTTATCGAAAAGCTTCGACAGACACATAGAGACGCCATTAGGCGCACTCTTGAGCGTCTTGTTGGACAGAGGGGGGAGAGCAGGATTTTGTGAAACTCTTGATGGCGTACCTAATGGGGACAATCCTCTTCCCGAATACCTCATGCTCGGTGCCCACTTGGATCGTTGATTATGTCGACGATCTACCTGGCATGGGGCGGTACGCATGGGCGCAGGCGACGCACAAATGGCTTATGGAGGACGTTCCACAAGCTGCCGCTCGAGTGCAAGCCAGATGCGAGGGGGGGAAGGTAAACACGGGTACATTAAGGGTTGCTCGATCGCGCTGACCATCTGATTTTACGAGGTGACCGGAACCGGCAAGAAAGCCCGTTTCTGCAAGACCCCAAGGGTGCTGTGCTACTGCGAAAGTACTTACCGGAAGCACGCGACGATAGAAACCAGTTGGTCAGCTCTCGAAGGAAAAGAGGTAATAAATCAGTGTTAATGTGTTTACAAAGAGCATTTAATGTTTAACGATAGGCTTATCCGTGTAAGAAATGTAGTTTGTGTTTAACGCTTGGTGTCTTCGCTTAACCTTGTTATACTCCGTTTAAATGTGTGCCATATCGTATACGTATATATGTCAAATGTTTAAATACGTTTGTTTTGGATCAAATTGAATGATTTGTCTGAGATTGTTTTCTTTATATATGTTAGTTTCCTGAGCTGGTCCCGGTGAATGCTGAGGAGGAGACTTTTGTTGGGGCCAATTGGCGGAGGGATCTTTGTTGCGGGGAACCACTTGCACGATCGCAAGTGGAGAGGCCAGCCCTTCCGTCCTTTCGCGCCGACGTGGTTCCCCCACTTCCCAGCCCAACACGCAACCCTCGACGTCGTATAGGCCCTCACCTACCCCGCCCAATGGCAACACCCGCACCTGCCGCGACAACGACAGTCACCCGGATCGCCAGAGTCCCCCCGACCGCGGTAGCCCAACCGACGTCATCAGCCGACGACGTGACTACATCCTTTATGCGGGCATGCCAGGTGATGATGAACGCTTTCCCCGCCTTGTCGCTCGGGTTGAGGCATTGGAGGCATGGTTTGATTCGTTTGAAAGGGCTGCACCGTCGGGACAAATACGTGACTTGCCCGGGACGGATGAGCCGTTGGAAATTGGGGACGACGACTTCGTCGTGAAGGCCATTCCAAGACGGCCACGTATGACGAGGCCACGTATGAAGAGACTTGCACAAAAGGCGACGAAAACTATACCGCCTGTGTGTCCACCACCGGCCGAGGAGGAAACAATGGCAGCACCACTGGCGGCTGATGCGGTTGTTGAGACCGTTGCAGTTGACGACTTCACCGCCCCGGTGGCGGAGATCGTCGACCCCGTTGGCAATGCCGCGTCTGAGGAAGTTTCGCAACTTCCCCTCGCGGTGGAGCCGGCAGCCGCGGCCGACAACGGCGCATCGAGGGTGGTGGCCACTATCTTTGAAGAAGAAGAACTACCCGAGGGTGTGCCGCCCCTTGATGAGACTGCCTTGGCCGCGGTTGAGAAGACCGTTGCCTCTATTGTGGAGGAGCTCCTGCCCACGGAGGAACGACCGACCGACATTGCCACATCGAGTGTAGGCGCGATCCCGCAACAGCAAGAAGCATCTACGGATGATCCCAATAAAGCTGTTGCCGGGGGCGAAGGGAACGTCGCGGAGAAAAAAAGAAATCGGTCACCTTCGCCAACCAGCAGTATGAAGAAGTGCGGAAAGACTTCGTTCCGGCGAAGAAAAAATACGCTGGTCAATCGCGCCTCGACGTATTCGAGAAGGAGCTGATCAAGATTTTCCTCAACTTCCCCATGGACGAGTAAGTATGATAGTGTATATGTTATTGTTTATATAGAGATCATCCCATTTACGTTGTTGCGTTTCCGTTTAATTACAGTCGTTACCATATAACCTAGTAACGTATCGTTTAACTAACGATATTACTGTTTAACACTATACATTATCATTTACGTATGTGTTGTTCCCACTTAACGTCTATGTGTTATTAATCAATCGCATGTGTTGCCGTTTAACCGCAGTTCCGTCGTCTGGAGGAATGATTATGTCAGCACCACCCGGGCCAACCTATTCGTTCTGATCGACGGGAAAGAGATGGTCACAGATGATGTGTTGGACGCCTTCGTGTGCATCGTATAAGACACACTTACCAGAAAGCCATATCCTCATAAGAAGCGCGCCTCCATCACTCGACCACTGGCGTTGTTTATGTCGAAGGTGGAAGACGCACATGAGACGACTTTGGCTATGATCGGAGATGCCACCAAGGTCGTTAATGACGTTGACATCATCATCCTTCCCATAATCTTGAATGACCACTTCCATGTCGTGGTGCTCGACAATAACAAGAAAGAGTACAGGCATTACACCTCATGCCCAAGTGAAGAGTACAATAGAGACGCGGTAGCAATGGTAAGCTCTCTGCGATATAGATTTCGATTGTCAGAGTAACATAGATGCTTCCTATTCTAACATTGGTTTGTATAATGCGACAGCGGGAACTATTCGACACCTGTCTCGAAATGGAGTATGGCACGACGGCGACGGCACAGTACCCGCTTGTTCACGATGACGACACACCGCGTCAAAAGAAAGGCACTGTCGACTGCGCCGTCTACGTGATGCGGTTTATCGAGCAATTGCTCCGCGGTGAAAAGCTGCGGATAGCGCACACGGACGTCCCCTATCTGAGATTGAAGTACGCTGCCCACATACTTAAGGAGGGACGAGCATCCGGCATCAAGCAACGCGGGGAGGGTCCAGCTGTGGGGAAGTAAAACAGTTTTGTTGAAATTGTTTTCATTTCAATTGATTCAATTCATTCATTGCCAGCGACATGGCAGAAATTTCAATGTACATCTAATAATGTTCGTTATTGTTTCATATTCAATCATTTTTTGCTTAAAACTTTATGGTACCGATTGAGAGTCGTCGCTGCTTTATAAAATTAAGTACTTCTGTAAAAAATAACGCTGTCACTATTAAAAAATTGTGTTACACTTTAACAATACGGATCTCCGTGTAATATACACCGTTACCGTTTAACACCAGGGGATCGGGTTGTTCACACACTCCTTGTTTAGACATTAGTCGTGAACGTTTAACTCCCTATGACCCTGTTTAAAACATGTCGGCTGTTGTTAAATGAAAGAGACCGTAATCTACTTCCGTTGTCTGCTTTTAAAGGTGAGAGACCCTATTATACATAACTTTTTAAATGTCTCCATCAACTGCGCTATGGGTCCGTAAGGACGGAATTCTTTTCTCAATGTATGTCACCCATTACCTGTTGTTGTCTCCATTTAAAATGCAGAGCTATCAGGTAAACAAAGTATTTTCTATTTAGCTTTTCTCGTTACATGTTTAATACTACAGTCCCTGTTTAATATGGCGGGTATTGTTTGACGGGTGAGACCCTATTCTACTTGCGCTGTTTGTTTTTAAGGGTAAGAGACCCTATTATATGTAACTTTTTAAATGTCTTCATCAACCGCGATATGGGTCCTTACGTACGGAGTTATTTTTTTACAGTGTGTCACCAATTACGTGTTGTTGTATCCGTTTAAAATTTAGAATTATCAGGCCAAGAAGGCATTCTGTGATTATCATTTGCCGTTACTGGTTTAATATCACCGTTCCCGTAGAATATTACCATTCCCTACGAAACGTTTCATGATAGTGTTTACTCGCGTCCGTCTCTATTTAAACCATGCATGTCATGCGCACGAAGGGTTAGCATTTGCTTAAGGAACATTGTTTTCCATTTAAACTTCATGCGTGGCTGTTTAACATGCGTCCGCCACGGTTAACATTTATGAGAGAGTAACAACGAATTTAAAATTTCGGAATGAGAGAGCGTTCCCATAATTAAGCAAAGTTCTTATTTGATGGATGAAAACTACACTAAGCAGGACAAAAACCGTCATTCCGTTTTATACATTTTGGCGTACCGGAGCAGCCTCTCCACATCCCTCTTATGGGATACCACTCGCTCGAGTTCTGTGGAGAGAGATGCTGTTTTTTCCGTCAGATCCCCGACCAAATCTTCCAGGAATCGCTCCCGGGGATAGGTCATCGCCCCTGCAAAGAAGACATCATCGATTTAGAGAAATATTTCTAAAGACGCATAGCTGAACCGTACGATATGCAGTAATTCCAGTTGTTACACCATCGACATCAGCGGGGACGCACCCCTCGTCCTAAGATGCGCGGGACATAGCGCGTAGAACGCCACCAGGGCAGCAATGTTCTCGGGCTGCCTCTTCTGTTTCTCTACGTTTCGCGGGCTGGAAAACGTGGTCCCATCCACCGTGACCGTGGCCACGAAGCGGAGGCGCCCGGGCGCCTTCCCCGGTTGTGGAGTACACCGGCGTGGAGCGGTGTGTCTTCCGCGCACGACGCGTTGAGAATTGACACATACATACCGTTAGATCTGCGAGTAATATCCGGGTGCGTTTCTTGTTTCCGATTCTTCTTTAAATACAAATGGATTCAACGGACGTTCGAACTATTTCTCGAGTCTGATGCCAATAAATACTCGACGTTTGAATTCCAAAACCAAATTTAATCGTAACAGATAACAGTAACGTCCACCGACGGGTTAACCAATGCACACTTTCCCAATGTTAACTCACCACACTTCATCGAATGCATGTATTACTCAGAATGTCTATCCCCCGTTTACGTATCTGTTTAACTTTAAGACTTACCGTTCATATTAAGAATAACGTTTAACTTTCGAATCCTTCGTTTAACTTGTCGCTATTGTTAACGTTTAACGTTGAGGTCAAAAAATTTCATGTCGCTATTGTCACATATCGGTCATCACAATAAAATACGTTTGTGTAATTCATTATCATGTAATTCCTAACTTAAACATATTAGTTGTGCGCTAAAGGTAATAGTCTCGGTTAACGGTCGGTGTAAAGTTTGAAATATAAAGGCCTCGCAAAAATGATTTGCTCTCCGTTTAAACTTCGTTAGCTCTGTTCAATTATAGTTCGTGCAGTTCACTTTTTAGACTCCCCGTGTAATTGTACGAGTCTCCGTTTGCTATTTCATTCCATGTGACAATAATTGCTTAACAAAAATCCACAACTTACGCTTCTCGCAACGGAAATTACATGAATTTGAAATAGATGTCAGACTGATTTTAGTTTTCATAATTAATGGTGAAAGTAATTAATATTGGCTTATGATTCACGCTGTCAGTAACAAAAATGACCGTTTAGGTTTGTATGTTTAAATATAGATTACGCTGTTTAAATATTAATGATTACGTTTGGATTCAGACGACTCCGTTTAAATATAGAGAACTCCATTTAGATGGCGCAATTTACAAACCACATCAACTCGAACATAATCTCACTCCCCCCTTTTCTTGTCATTCAAATCTTGGAGCATCTTTTCCACACGTGCCTTTCGATCTTTTATTCCTTCAAGTTTTGCGTTTAGTGCACGGACCAGGTGTTCGAAAACCCACTCTAACTCTTCACCACTGGTGTAATTCCCGACGGGTCGTGAAGGCCCTGCAATGAAGAGTTGATGGTTTACGTATGGAAGGTGGCTCTTTTTTTTTTTTACAATCAACTGACAAGTATTACAGTATGCAGTACCTGCATCAGATACGTCATCATCAGCAACCAGGGCCTTGGTAATCTCCACGCTGCCTGAAGGACACAACTGCTTGAACGCCACCTCGGCAGCAATGTTCTGCGCCGGCTCGGCGCTTTCCGCAGATGAAGAACCGGAGAAAAGGGGTCCCGTCGACCGTCACCGTGGCCAGGAAGACGGGGTTGGTGTCGGGGCCTTCACGGAGAGTGGTGTACTCCGGCGAGGGCCGGCGTGTCATCTGGCAAAATTCGGCTAGACGTGACTTAAACATTGTTGTGGGATGTGGATAATATCTGCGTCTGTATCTTGTTTCGGCTTGATGCTTACATACAATCATAACTATTTGTGAAAAAAAAGGGCATTGGTTTTCGGTGAAATAAATGGAATATAGTAAATGGCATCGGTTACGTTCACGCTTTACTGACTCGCATTTCAACATTAAATTGGAGTAATTAATAATAAATTCACATTGCATGGTTTCCCTGACGACGTTATACCGTAACTAGGGTAAATTCAACTTCATTTATGCATGCGACGTTTCAACATTTTCCAATGCAAATTTTCTGGTTTTGAACCTATTTTGTAAACAACAATGTGGTATTTAATCTATGACTGCGAATTCACTGGCCGAAACTCCTCATCATTGTTTAAATATAACCGTCATCACTTGCCCTTACACTTTACCGTTTAACTATCGATATTTGCGGTTAACTATCGACGAACGAGAACGAGGGTTCTCTCTGTTTAATATTGTATGTCACCGCTTATTAGCATGCGTCTTCACTTAGCATTCGATGTGTATGTTTGAATTGTCTTCTTCACACATCGAGGACTCTGTGTGAATACTATTCTCACTATTTACAAACACTCGCGTTTTTTAAATATTGTGGCCCCCCCTTTTACAGACGTCGACGTTTATAATTTAGTGCCGATGTTCAAATATACACGTATCGGTTTAAATTTTTAGATCAAAACATAACAGGGGAACAAATTTCGTTCCTTCAAAAAATTTTTAGTTGAAACGGAGTTCTATTACAACCAGCGTAGGCATACTAATTTATACATCTAAAAACTGAAAAAAACATTATCATTTCGGCTTCAGTCCCTGGATCAGCTTCTTCACTTGGGCCGTGCGGATTCTTATTCGGTCGAGTTTTTCGGAGAGGACGACTTCCTTCTCCGCAAGCTCGACGAGCATGTCCTCCAGAAAGCACTCCAACTCTTCGCTGTTGGAGTGCTCGCGGGTGAGTGAAGGCGCTACATCTGAAGGCGTTGCGGTGCGAGGCACTGCAATTTAGAAAATAAATAAATTTTTCAAACATGGACGCAGAAATCTTACGGTATGACTTACCTCCACATAATCGATCGGCGGTAGCAGCGGGAGGCATATTCATCCTCGCAGGGTATGGAATACGGAGGTCACTGTACGCCACCTCGGCCGCAGTGTTCTTGGCGTCCTTCGCTGATTTCGCAGGATAAGGGCTGTAATAAGTGGTCCCATCAACCGTCACCGTGCCTAAGAAGGCGGGGATGTGGTCGGGGCCCTCCCCGACGGTTGAGTACTCCGGCGACGGCCGGCGGGTTCTCTGGCAGAGCTCGTTGAGAAGGGACTTGTACATACTTCTTTCTCTGTGTGTAATATGTGGATGTGCCTTTGATTTCCGTTTATTGTTTAAATAGAAGTCTAGGGGACGGAAGTTCGCCTAACGTAGTCTGTGCATTGATGCTTACGTGTGGAATTTGAATTCAAATGTAATTGCATCAATAAATAGTAACGAATTAGCATTCGTACTGGGATTTCGAATTAATGACGTCTTCTCGTCATTAATTCGGACTCAATACATGCTTTAAACTCACAATGAACTCTTCAAATATCAAGCATTGTGTGTAACATTTTAACCACTATGTGTACCATCCAACGTCTCCGTTAAACATTTCGCCGAAGATGTGTAAAACTCGCCGCCGTATCTGTTTAAATAGAACGTCTCTGTTTATGCGTCACAATCTTGCATTCGTTCCCGAAGTTCAAATACAAAAGAATGACAACAAGCGATGTGCCTGTTTAACGTTATTGGTTATCGTTTATTACCAAGATTTTCCGTTTAACATTCACAGCGTACGCTTCAATTTGTGTCACCATTTAACATTAGGTTTATTCGATTAAAAATTCAGTGCATACAACGAAATTCGTTTATTCTGTGTTTAAATATCAGGGCGTCATAACCAAATAAATGTGTGCTCTTTAAAGATTATCCTTTTACGAAGCCTAATCGGCAACACTTTCATTGCAAGTTCTACGATTGTGACCGGACGCGTGGCAGCGGCTGCAATGTAACTCGCGGACATCAAACGCTTGCGACTCGATCCTCCTTCGTCTAGGACGCCCAGGTTGCCTTCTCGTCACAGACGGCCGCAAAAGCAGATCTCGATTGTTGTCCGTGGGCCTCTTATTGTCGGGTATGGGAAATATAGCTTCCTTATACGCCAACTTGTAAGTGTCGACGGTGAAGTGATCGCTAATAAAATGATGAACATTGCTATCCGTCAGCAATATCGCAGCGCAAGCGTGTTTGCACGGGATGCCATAAACTTGCCATCTGCCACATGAGCAAGTTCTACTGGCAAGGTCTACAGAGTTACTGCACTGGTCAATCACTTCGTAACGATCACCGAGACAGCGAGCAACGTGAAGACTTCGGCTATCCTGCACAAGCGTCTCAACCTTTGAATGTATGTCCGGGCATAAGAAATTCTCCCATTTGTTCGCTTGCTCACGGCGAGTACATAACATTCACATCAGCTTGTACCTGCACAACGAATATCGGATATCTTAAAGAAAGTTACGCGAATATATGAATATTTAAACACAACTACATCGGAGTAAACAGAACAGTAATAAACTAAAGATCAAAGAAGAAAAACATATACGACGATATTTAAACAGAGAGAATGATATTTACATTTGTTATCTTACACAGGATTCTACCGGACTAAACGGTTAATGTGAATGTTAAACACCGACGACGGTATCAAACTGCGGACAGTGCATGCTAAACACAGATAACGAACATTAAAGGGTAACGGGTAAGCTTAAGCGTTACATGTATTTAAACTTCGAATACCTTATAGCGTCGACCATTTTCGTCACCGGTAGGTGTCGAGCTTCTTTGATCCACGCATTAAACGACTCAGCTACATTCGAATACATCTCGCCCCATCGGTCACCTTTGAACAGATAATTCGACCAGTGTGACATGTCGGATTTGTGAATCAACCACTGAAACGCTTCGGGTGATGCGGCCGGCAGTTCATTGACGATGTCATCGAATTCTTTAGCCGTCGTTGCCCACGCGATACGAAAGCATATGGACCAGCACTCCTCCCTCAATGCCTTCCCAAGTCTGCCATTGGCTTTCATAAAATTGGCCTCCAAGTGCCGAAGGCAGTACGCGTGCGGGGATGAAGGGAAAACTCTCGCAACAGCGTTCACAAGGCCCTTTGACCTATTCGAAACGAATGTAATTGTCTCTTCGTAGTCTCCTTCGTCGTATAAAGCATCACCTAATTTGGAAATGAACCACGTCCAATTGGCGTCGGTCTCGTTGTCGACAATAGCGAAGGCGACGTGGAAGAAGCCATTGTTCCCATCCTTGCCTGTGGCACCCAAGAGAGTACCCCGATACTTTCCAAGGAGGTGAGTACCATCGACAAACAGCAGCGGCCTGCATGCCCGCTTGAACCCCAAAATACACGCGCTGAAAGAGAAGAACGCGCGTTTAAAACGCTCACCGTCTCTTTCCACAAACGCGATGCTACCGGGGTTTGTCTCAGCCACCTTATGGACGTACCAAAGCAACAGATCGTAGCTGGAGATGTCGCTGCCGTCGAGGATCACCCGGGCATGCTCTTTTCCCAGCCAAGCCTGCTTGTATGGAATGTGGACACCATGCTCCCGCAACATGTCCTTCTGAATGTCGATGGCCTTGTACAAGGGCCGGTCCTTCAGCTTCTGAATCACTCGTGCGCTGACCCATTTTTTGGACGCTTTCGGGTGTGACGCCGAGCCAATTCCACCACCGCAGGTGTGCGTCGGGTCCATTGTCTTGATTCTGAAGGTATTTCTATTATATTCCTTTGATGCGTGAACGCGCCATTGACATCCACCGGCCGCGCATTCCACAGTGACCCGGTATTTTTCGTTCTTCACGAATTTGAAATCAAAATTCCGACTGATAGCAAAATTGCGAAGTGTATCTCGGAAATGTTCAACGCCATCAAAACGTTGTCCGACGTCCAATGACAACACTTCATGTTGATCTGACGACGATGGCAGGCATGCGACACCATCCGGGTCGCCATGTGGTGGGACAGAAGCGCTCCCAGATTCCGAATTCCTGCCAACACTTCAGTTCAAACGCAAACGATCAGAATTTAAGCATAAACTCCACTTAGTTAAACGCAGAAGTTAATATTTACACGTTAACATACATAGTTAAACAGAGATGTAATAATGCAAACGGTATATGACAGGTTAAACAAAAACATTATAAATTAATCGGAGACTCCAAATTTAAACGGATAATTCATTCTTTAATACAGATAATGGTAGTATTAAACACTAACTGACGTACAACTGCATAATTGTTTTAGAGCAACGCATTACCACGACAATAACTCATTTTCAGAAGGCTGCCGTGGCACGTCATCCGTCTCGACAACCATATCGACTACACCGCCTTTGAGGATGGAGAACACATGACACATGCGCTGGAAGTCGACCTCGTTCTCTATTGGGCAAACCGTATTATGTCCATCGGGTGTGATGAACTTCACCCTCGCGCGACAAACATCGAGACCCCAGCGCTCACAAATCTCACCTAACACTGACGCCCATTCAGTTGACGCGGTGAACGTCAGCACTCGTCCCTCCCTGTTGTATCTAGCAATGGCACAAAAACTGTCCATAATATCGGGTGACCGGAGGAATTCAAATCCAAAAACCAACTTAGCAGAAGGAAAAGGAGAACAAGAACAAAAATATGTAATTCGCCTTATAAGCTCTCTATGCGAACAAGAAACCATTAAGTGGGGAAAAGCTCACATATGTATGCGTAAATGTGAGACATGACATGATGTGATCGGGCGGGGTTTTTTCCTACCATTTGCAGGGGCAAAAATGGATTTTCATAACACGGACCCTTCTCATGTGACAGACGGGGGTAGAAGGGAACCAAACTATAACGGAGGGGCTGTCCGGGGTGTACAAAAAAAGGAGGGGGTTTTTGGCCAGTTTTGAAATTCACGATAGGTGAACAGTAATTTTCCCTAAAATTAATGCTTTTGTATCGCACAATTTTCTTAGCCGTTTGTGTGTAAAAAAATAACAATAAAAGTTGATTTGAATCCATTAAAATATTTAAAAATTGGAAACTAGTCACGAGGCATATATTTCTAATCAGTGAGGAACGTGTAGAACGTTCTGTTGGGAAACCATCTATGAAAGAGTCAGGCCATGTGCTCGAAGCCAACCCTCACTTCGTTCTCACAAGCAAATCATCGAGCACTTGTCGAGCATTCCCTGGAGAAAAGATGGCAACCATGTTGATGCTGCGTTCTCCCACTGCCATCAACCCCAGAATTCCCCTTCTCCGCAGCAGCAGGTGAATGCTCAATCATTCACCTGGATTTCTGTATGTTTTCCGTCTCTCTGATGCCTTTGTTGCTTATAATGGCTGTAGATTGGGTGCTCCCTCGAGGTCATCCCTCCAGGGGATGGGGAAACGCCACGGGGCTGTGTGCTTGACGGCGCCGCTTAGCCTGCAAACCTTGCAGTGGGTCTCTGCTGTTTCCGCTGGGTGGTTCCTCTTCTTCTTGTGTTTATTTTTGTCTGGAAGTCATGATTTTGTTTTTTATACTTTTCCATCTCTTCCATGCTCGTGATTTGGGTCTTAAAAGATCTCGCATAGCTAATTGTGTCGTTTATGATTTGAATGTTTAGAAAAATATAGAAAAGAAATCTGGACTCTATGCTTTGGATTAAGCACAGTTTGGTCATCCTAATTTTAGAAAATTAGGGTTTAATTTCTATGAGATTTTTGCATCAAATAGTAATGGACAGGAATAAAGGTGAAGAGAGAAGATATGTATTGCAAATCACAGTGCATATCATGATGTCTGATAGAGCTATAAATTGTGAGACTTGAATCAATACCTACATGGCATTGATTGTGTATAGTGGTTTGTAATGTAATTTTCTTGTATTTGGAGGTTTTTCTCAACAAAATTCTTTTCTTTTAGGGTATTGTTGTTTGCCAAAGGGACCATTATACAGAAGTCCTTTCTTGTTCCTCTATTTGCCTTGCAAGCACCCATTGGTGTTATCTCATGGATTAAGTAAGCATTGGCGACATGGATTTGCTGTGCTTATAATACAATGCTTGGTTATGCTTCCCATGTAACGTTGTTGATTTTTCGCAGGGGTGAGTATGGAACCTGGACTGCCTTCCTCGCACTTCTGCTTCGACTATTCTACTTTATTCCAGGTTGGTTTTATGGATTGTGTGTTTATTTTCTAAAACAAAATTATGTGCATGGCTGTTAAGTATTTTATTGAACTATATTTAACATAAAGAGATTAGATATTAAGACCGTTGAGTGTTCCTCATATGTTTCTGTTGTAGGTGGACTGGAGCTACCCTTCTTTGCTATGCTGTTTGTAATTATTGCACCTTATCAAGTGATGAATTTAAGGCAAGTTTTTGCTGATGCTTATGCCTATGTTCTATAAATTCCTTCATAATCAAACGGGTTTTGACCTGGTTTTCTTAAGAGTTTTTGTGTCGTTATTCTGGATTATCTATTAATATGCGGTAGATAAGTATGCCCTATTTTGTGAGCTTATTCTATTACATATATTTTCATGAACAGAGGAACTCAAACTGGGGTAATTTTTTCACTGGCCATAGCTGGATATTTAGCTTTCAGGCATTTCTCGTTGGCAGGCAGCTTGCGAAAAGCTTTTGATCAAGGATCTGTTATTGCCTCATTGGCTATCATCTGCTTAACTATAGTGCCCTGCTTTTTTCTGTTTTGAGCTCATGTAATTTTCAATCAGAGAACTTCATATGGATGTTGGAAATGAAATGTACAGTTAGTAGACGATTGGAACTCTTTGCGCTTCCAGAATTTGTGAATACACCTATTAGTAGTTTACTACTGGGTTAGAAAGACATAAATCCATGTTATTTGTTGTAATAATATAGATTCCTAATGCTATTAAGATGGCAAGTTCTTTTCTTATTACTGTCTTTTGTGTGGTTGTTTTGTTTTTACCTTTTTTCCTTTTTTTTAGTAACTACCATTGTCCAGTTTGTAATTAAGTTTTTAATAACCCCCCCTGTTAGTGTCATGAGGGGTGGTTCTTTCCATTTTGTTCACTTTACTCATTCCTTCATGTCTGAACTTGGTATTGATAATCCTTATCTTCATTTACACCTTTGCAAAGTATGAATTTGTTTATGTTTTCCTGTATTTTTTTTTCAGTTTTACTTATTACCTATTTATAGGAATTTTACATAATTTTTTAGCACATGGGTGACTAGCAGTTCCTGCATCATTTGGCGCGTTGTCTTCCTGTAACACATAATAAATTATAGATAAAAAATAATCACTGAAATGAATTACACGAGTAGGTATAACAGTAGCAAAAATAAAAATAGAAAAATTTATTCTAGTATTGATAATTCTGACATTATCTACTAATATTGACCTATAATCACTATCTGGCTGAGCGATGAGTGTAGTGGGGACTCATCAATATCAATGGCTAGCAAGCAGAATTGTGTATGCAGTGCAAGCTCTTTCCTTGATTGGCTCTGGTTCTACACCCTGATGATGATATAAATTATACTGTTGTAGTAGTAGTGGTCACGGCAGCCATCAAGCTTTTCTAATGTTTACTTGTAGCAAAAATCTTTGTTATGGCTACTTGTAGGCATTTGAAGAGATCAATGGCATCATGAGGCACATTGCTGTGAGAAACAGTGGTGCTGCTGTTGATAAAGTCATCGCTCTGCTTGAACTGGGAGGGACTGATCCAAATACTGTGGATCCTGTTGGGTTGGTTGTGTTGAGAATGGATGAGCTTGTGCTGTTGATAGATTCACCAGAAGCATCATCAGAAGGTAAAGAATGTCAGTAAATTTATAACATATGGTGCATTTGTTTCTTTTAACAGACATCTTTTTTTTTTTTTTTTTTTTAATTTCTTACCTTGTTGAGGGATATTGACATGATGATGAACCTGCAGGAAATTTGCAGAAATAAGATGTTAGTGTACTTCAACAGCAAATACCAAAATGGATGTGTGGTCAAGTGGTGCAAAAACTTACTTGGGTCAGTGTTTGTGATTATGGCAGTGCCTCCGAAATCGCAGCTTGTCGGGATCGGGTTCTTCTGATAGTAGTTATTGAAAGCATACGATGCATGATCATGAAGAGTATCAGGACTGAAGCAGCTTCCACCCTGCTGAATGGCAGAACAGTCTGCTCCTCCATATCCACAGGCATAGTCCAGAGCCACCTGCAGAGCAGTCTGTGATGCAGACGGACTTGCTACACACCAGCTCTGTCCTGATGATGATGATGGTGTTGATGAGGTTGGGGTAGGTAGTGTTGGAGTTGATGGATTGGTTATTGGTGTCATCATCGGAGTTGTAGGATTGGCCGGACTTGCATATGGATTATATGGAGGAGTAGTAGATACTGTTGGTGTCGTTGGATTGATGACTGGAACTGTTGGAATTGGAGTGATCACATCATGGTGAGGCAACTTGCTTGATGACTGCAACAACATTCTGCTGGAAGATGCCTCTATAATTCCCTCAGAAATCTCTTTCTCTTTATGGTTCAATGCTGATGAGGAATGTAGATTGTGGCTCTCATCCAATGTTCCTGCCAATCAGTTGCAGTTCCAGGTAAATGTCAGCCTTCACTTATCTTTGTCTAAATTATTTTGCTATACTCAGACTCGAGCAAAAAAAAACCTGCTTTTATTGTAGCTTTTTGCTTTTTAGCCTCATGCGTTGATAGAAAAGTTGCATGTGAAGAAATAGAAGAAAGGCGAGAAACCTAAAACATCTGGTTAGTATTGGATTTGGACACATGTTTACTTATCCAAGTTCTCAGAATCATAGGAAGATAGAAGTCCTTCAAAATTATGAAGGTAAAAGGTGGCCACACGGTGCTTTACTATGATTGGCCCATAGACTGAAAAGCTGCCACTATATGCCCACCAAATAGTTTTTGGTCTGCTTCCTTGTGGGATGCTCATGGCCTCTAGTCACTTCCACTGAACTTAACTTCATTAATTCTCTATAACCAGAAGGCTCGTTACTTGATGCTTCTTCATTAATATGCAGAATGCAAGGCAAGATGAACCAGAAAGCTAGAGTGAAGGGAATTAACACTCACCAGAGCACAAGAGAAGACCAGAGAGGAAGATGAGGAGGTACTGTATTCCCCTTGCCCTCCCACCCATCTCTCAACAACAGCCAACTCCTTGCTTGTGGTTCAGAGAACTCTTGTTTCTTTGTTTCTTCCTTTCTTTCAACTTATGTTTCTCTCTCTCTCTCTCTCTCTCTTAGTGGTGGTTTTAAATTTGAACTTGAGTGAGCTTTGGAAAGAGGAGGATTTATCTTGGCCCTCACTTGAGGATTTATGGATGTAGGCAGAATCAGAGCTTCCTTCCTTGATAAAAGAAAGGAGGGAATAAGAGGAAACTTGGGAGA